>OZ023320.1:9411878-9794762 GCA_964007375.1 Ophion obscuratus
AAAAATTGTAAATACGCAAAAATTCACAAAATAAAGTCACTTTTGGCGTAAATTTTGATCTAATCATTGTGAATTTGATTTTAATTTGTCTTAAATACGAAAAAAAATCACAACTTATTTTGTGAATCTTTTTGTATTTACAATTTTTTGTGAATACATTTGCATTCACAGATTTTAATGTGAATTTCGTTGTATATTCAGAATATTTGTGAATACAATTGTATTTGTATGCATGCATGTGAATACAAATAAGTAAAGTATGAATAAATTTGTATTTATATTCACATGAAAATCACGATGTGAATAAATTCGTATTCGTAGTTATAAATAGAATTACGCCCAACTCTGGGTTAAACTCGCCTGGTTGAGTAAAAAGAAACGTAGATAAAACCAACGTTGCCAAATGTCAAACCTAGAAATACTGCGCGAATCGTTCGAATAACTATTTTTCACTTTTCTATTTCAATATAAACATTCATTCAACAGTTTACACATGGAAAATTTTAGTTATTACAAATTATTTTTTTGCATAGGTTAAAAATATGAATTGTACGAGGCTCAAGTATGATCAGTGATATGACTAGTGCGAAGCAATAGGATTACCTTAATCGCGAAGATCCGAAGATGGTTTTAGGATCAGTGCTCCATTTTTGTGAAACGGACATCGCCGTGTTGGGTAGACGGGCGTTGTTTAGGAAAATAGAGAAACTTGCGTAATTTGGATGAAAATTATGGCCGTGCGTTAATTAACCGTTTTTTGTGGGAGGGACAGACATATGCTTTGCGATACTGACATTATATGGAGGAGAAAAATTACAACTAGTGTACCGTGTGATAGATAAACCATAAGGACATACTTGTATGTGTATATATATATATATTCATATTCATATATATATATATATATATATATATATATATATATATATATATATATACCAGAGAGTACATGTACGTGCGTACACGGTGCTGGAGTAAAATAGGTCTGACAGTTAAACTGTGACAAAAGTACAATAGAATGCGTCGTTTCCTGCAACGTTCGCGACATGTGCTCGATTGTTTTTTTTTTTAATTTTTTTTATACGTTCCTCTACTCGGTTTCCCTCCGCATACCTTCCGACGCCTGCATACTTCCCGGTCCCTGGGCTCGCGACTGTCACCCCCTATTTGTCCATCCCGTAGTCTACTTTTGTCTTGTTACACTATTTACTGTTTATTTTTTTTTCGTTTCGTCTCTACGCTAGTTTAACCGGCAACATCGATGCCCGCGATGCTTATTTAGATGTTGCCAGAAAACGCTAGCCGAGAGTCCGGAATACAGCGTTTCAACGATCGAGTCACGTTAGCTTCACGAGCATACATGCATTCGGAAGCATATGATAACTAGTTGACGATTCGATCGAACGGAATAGAGGGAGCGGGAGAGAGAGAGAGAGAGCTAGAGACCAATTTCATGACCAAACTACGGAAGACAAAAAATATACTAGTAAGTGCGATAGACGAGCTCCGCATGGAAAAAAAACGAATGCCGTATATGACAATTGTCGTGTCCCAATACGGCGGCCGCGTATCATCATTGTCGCACGGAATCTCGTGGGAAACCTTCCGGGATCCACAGTTTACCCAATACATACGATTATTACCATCTTCATGCGTGTATGGGTATAGATACATATACATGAACGTATATATAAAATATTATATATATATATATATATATGGATAAAACTCTGTTGCCCGTAGAAAATAATTCGTAAATCGGTGATGTGCCGCGATATATATATATATATGTATATATATATACACATACAGGGTGTCCTGTTATGAATGGATAATCTTGTAACTGTTGATAGGTCAGATCATGTCCTACTATATGCTATAATTTCAGTTTAATAAAAGTTCCACGGTTTTCGTTATTAAAATTATCTGCTTTTGGTTTTTTCGCATGCCATTTCTACCAATGATAACTTTTCTGACCTGCTTTTTTAAAAAATACTCTTGGTTATTTGTTTTATTTCGAAAAGTCCTCTTTTTAACCTTAAATGTTAAAGAAACATGAAAAAAGATCTTATGCAGAATTTTCATACAAACCAATTCGAACATCTGACTTTGATAGCCTGCGGTGTCAAATAAATGTACTACGCATATCGTGTCAATTACTTAAAAAAGTTGCTCAGTTATTGTCGATTCATATAATTTGTAGAAATGGCATGCGAAAAACCAAAAATAGATGATTTTTTTTTTTAAATAACATAAAGCCCAAAATCTCGAAAACCGTGGGACTTTTACTAAACTTAAATTTCAGCATATAGTAGGACATGATCTGACGTATCGACAGTTGCAGGATTATCTATTCATTGTAGGACACCCTTTATATAATCGTGTGTCACTGATTCGCGAATATAATTTTCTGTGAACAACAGAATTCCATATATGCGAACCGCACGGATGGATGTCCTTCTTTTCCAAGTTGACTGTTAAGTGCTTGTCGTTTGACGACGGTCATTATGATGATGCCCCGTTTCCTGCGTGATTGTTCTCTCGTAATATGTATACACATATACATATACATATACATATATATATACATATATATATATATATTCATTTATTTATATGTGTGTGTTTGTTTGGGTGTGTAGATTCCGTGAATCTGATTGATAATGCCAATTAAATAAATGATAAATAAATGAATATACGCATTCGCAAGGTCTTCGCAATAATTCCAAGTTCCACCAGGTTTAACATCGAACCAAAAAAAAAACGAAACTCACATGCGACGAATTTTGGATCACGGAAACACAGCCATTTTTGGGTTGCAGCGTGACGATACATTGACGAAATAATGATGCTCTTCAATTCCTTAGTCATGCTACTTCGCTGAGTAATATTACGCCCTAAGAACGAACTTTTGTTCCTTCTGGTTTTTTTTTGTTGGAATGGGAATTAGCTATGTACTTCTGGATCATTCCCCCGCATAAGTTGGTGAAGGTCCGGATTGTTCCTCCGTGAATTACGTGCCGAATTCTTTTACGATTGAGACAAATACATACATTTGAATATATATATATATATATATATGTGTGTGTGTGTGTGTGCGTGCGCGCGCGCGTGTGTATATATATATATATATATAGAGAGAGAGGGCGGACGATTCTCGGTGTACTCCGCGGCACAAGGAGGATAATAATGTAATTCGATTGCCGCGCACGGGAGGGCGACCCCGCGCGGAAAATGGAACGGGGAAAACGAGAGGGCGTTGCCAATAATAAGGACGCAATATTTCCGTCTCTCTCTACTCTTCAATCGGGTTACTTCGTTATTCTCAACCCTCGGCTCGATTTACGAGCACGTCGCAAGAGAGAGAGAGAGAGAGTGAGAGAGAGAGAGGGGGGGTAGAGAGATTGAGGTGATATCAGCGGAATATCAATTATAGTGATTAACCGAGACGCCCGACGACGACGCGAGCCGAAACTTTGACTCCCTTCAGACTGCGAAAACCGTGGTGCGGTTTGCGAGAACGAGCAGGAGCAGGAAGACCAGGACGAAGCAATGGAAGACGTAAGAGAAGACAGAGTGGATGAGACGGTAAGGTTGAAACGGCTCCTCATCGAACTGTAGGATCGCGTCCGTGGCGTGTCTCTCGCAAGTTACCGGAAACGCGAATAACACCTTTTGTCTCTCGTTAATTACCGATTGATATTCAAAAAAGTCCGAACTCCCGAATGAAGAATTCTTATAGGATTCTCAGCCCCATGCGAACTGATTGAATGCGATCGTAATCGAATACCGATCGCGTCTTCTTTGGGGTCTCATTACTACCCAGATATATACATGTATACAGGATGTCCTGTTATGAATGGATAATCTTGCAACTCTCGATAGGTCACATCATGTCCTACTATATGCTGGAATTTCAGTTTAGTAAAAGTTCCACGGTTTTCGAGATTTTGGTCTTTATGCTATTTAAGAAAAAAATCATCTCGTTTGGTATTTCGCATGCTATTTCTACAAATGATATGAATCGACAATAACTAAGCAACTTTTTTAAGTAATTGGCACGATGTGCGTAGGACAATTTTTTTTACACCGCAGACTATCAAAATTCGAATTGGTTTGTATGAAAATTCTGCATAAGATCTTTTTTCATAAAGTTTCCTCAAGGGGTTAGGCAACAGTAACAGGCATAAAATCATGTGCGAATTTGACAATTTTTTTTTCGTATGAAAACGTGATTCACTCATGAAATTAATTACACATCTATTTAGTATGAATATCAAGCTGGTAGAATTTTTTTTTCGATGTACACAATGGCCGACTACTAATATTTCCTTTTGTTATCTTTTTTTAGGCGCTCCGCGGCGTGACATTTAGCATCCACAATTTTTTAGTTAGAATAAACAACAAAAATTCTCGTCAATCTACATTAGAATTCCTAGAGAAGTGCGTATGGAATTTAAATAATATTGTTGTTGTGTTTTGAATATTATTCAAAAGTTGTAAGTATTCGAACTTAAGAAATGAATTTTCAGTGAAAAATTTCGTCATAACTGCTCATGAACTGCTCATAAAATGAAAAGTTTTTTCATTCGCAGATTTTTATTCGGTTCAGGGATGAACGTCGATTTCGGTATGGAGAGGCTCTTTATTACGTGGGAAAAATAACGCTTTCACCTGTCTGGCGAGTTTGGTAAATATCTGAAGTGACTATCGCCAATGGAAATCGATTGGGAATGTTTTATTTTATTTTTCAGTCTCAGGAGAGTGAAAAAATAAATATCAGCGTGTATCAAACGTGTATCAAATTCAACATCGATGGACAGAAAAATATTTGCGTTTGGTTGGATTTTTTTCGAGGATTTTTTGTTTTAGAACCCAGTCGTGGAGGATATTGAGAAATATTAATTTAAGGGATAAATATTGTCGACAATGGGAAAAATTGATATTGATGAATAATTGATATAGGCACTGAAAAGAAATAATATTGATAGTTGATTAATATACAGGCTGTGTACTAACGTGTAAGAGCTTAAGTCCTTAAGGCCTTAGGCCACAGTAACGGGTATAAAATCATGTGCGAATTTAACAATTTTTTTTTCGTATGAAAAAGTGCTCATAAAATTACACATATCTATTTAGTATCTATATAATAATCACATATATAATTATTATCACATATATAATCACATACATAATTAATCACATATCTTAATCTTAATTAATCATTTAGTATGAAAATCAAGCTGTAAGAATATATATGTGGATATATATATATATATATATATATATATATATTTGTTTTCGATGTACAAAATGGCCGACTACTAATATTTTCTTTTGTTATCTTTTTTTAGGCGCTCCGCAGCGTGACATTTAGCATCCACAATTTTTTACCTAGAACGAATAACAAAAATTCTCGTCAATCTACATTAGAATACCTAGAGAAGAGCGTATGGAATTAAAAAAAATTTGTTTTATTCAAAAGTTGTAGGTATTCGAACTTAAGAAATGAATTTTCAGTGAAAAATTTGGTTATCACTGCTCATAAAATGCAAAGTTTTCGATTAATCAGAAATTCCGTTCGTACTTCTCTGCGAAATGCAATTAGGAACATAACTTTTGAATCCGAAGTAAATCGAGAGACAAGTTATTTGTCACGCCAATTGGAAAAAAGCTGTTCCGAGAAGTTTCGAGCAGTCGGCCATTTTGTACATCGAAAAAAAATATATATATTTTTTCTAACAGCTTGATATTCATACTAAATAGATGTGTAATTAATTTTATGAGTGAATCACTTTTTCATACGAAAAAAATGTTAAATTCGCACATGATTTTATACCCGTTACTGTGGCCTAACCCCTTAACATTTGAGGTTAAAAAGAAGACGTCTAGATAAAACAAATAACTAAGAGGATTTTTTTTAAACCGGGTCAACAAATGTCTCATTCCTAGAAATGGGATGTGAAAAACCAAAAGCAGATGATTTTTATCTCGAAATCCGTGGGACTTTTACTGCACAGAAATTCCAGCATATAGTAGGACATGATCTGACCAATTGACAGTTGCAGGATTATCCATTCTGGCAAGACACCCTGTTATATGTCCTATTTTATGCTGATACTGACAAAAAGAAGATGTATTTTTATCTTCATTATTCTAATATGATTATTTAGTAGACTAATGCACAAAAAAAATGATTTTTTTCTTCAGAGTAACAGCAGATATGTTAGTAAATTATGAAAAAAGGGCTTGCAAAAAGGAAGCCTTACCCTAAAGCATCCCTATAGGAATTATATATAGGGACGTCGCACGTAGGGAGTCCACATTGGAATCCAAGTGGATCCGCGCTAATTCTCGGTTGAAGTCGTTGGAGAATTTTCTATTCGAAATTCTCAACCGGAATTTGTTCGATCTCCCAAATAAAAAAACTCCGCCCACATCTCTATGGGGATTTGTTGGGGACACTGCACATAGAGAGTCCTCATTGGGATCCAATTGGATTCTACACTGTTCCTAAATGAACGCCGTTTGAGAATTCTCACCGCGTTCGACTCGAAAGTATGTTAAAAGTAAATATGTAATTTAATATAAAAAAATTAAATGTTAATAAAGTAAATGTGGTGATATTACGTCAAAGTGTAGTAAAATAAACAACAAACGATAACAGTGGATGTTGAGTGGTGGGATTCAAATCGATTTTTAATATGTACGTTTTTAAGCGATTTATGCGATAAATACTCAGATCAGATCTCAGGTCAGATAAAATTTATACTTTTTTAAAATACATACGATAAATACTCAGGTCAGATAAAATTTATACTTTTTTAAAATCCAATCATTTTGTATATCTATATATTTTGTATAGAAAATGCAACGTATTAAATATGATGGGATCCATCGAGAATCCTATCGGATCCTGTTCGATAATGTGAGAATCCTTCAGGATTCAAATTGGATTTCAATGGGGAATCCCGATTAGAATCCAATGTACGTTTTAGTTCAGGGATCCAATGCGATGACACATTGGATCCCTATCAGGAAGTAGGTACAAGTTTGGAAATTCAATTGCAAACCTACGACAATTTCTGCACGTGTATCGGTAAATTTTAAGAAGTTACGTTTCTTTCAGTTGATTTTGAAATTTACGCTAATGATAATGGTCCTTCATGTCCAAAATGAACAATTCTAATTATAAACTTGAGCTGCTGCGCTCACTTTCCGTAATAACATGTTTTATACACTTTTTAAATAAATTATTTTGTTTTCTTTAATATCGTGGAACGTGTTTTTTTTTTCGGAACCACAGCAGAAAAAAGTAGTAGCCTGTAACGAAGAAAACTCTTACGGACGATGAGGTCCATATCATTTTCGCCATTCTGGCTAAAAATAATTGGCCTCCATGTCCAAAATGAACAATAATAATTTCATATTTCAGCCACTGGGTTCTGCATGACAATTTGTTTTTTTATATCGCGCAAAGTGCATTTTTTTCTCCAGAGCCAAAACAGAAAAACTCAGTAGCTGGTGGCAAAAAAAATCTTGGGTAAAGTGAACCCTATGGGTCAATTGAAAAGATTGCGCAAGCTACTTTACATCATTTAAATTTTTTAGCAATAATAATTACCATAATAATTGGTAATCTTAATTAATAAAATTACAATAATCATTCATAATGATAATGAATAAAATTACAACAATAATTAATAAAATTAAAATAATAATAACAATTACAAAATCAAGCTGGCAAGTTCCGCGCGGTTTTTTTTTGTTTTTTAACATTCCTACCTACACGAACGAGGGTAAAAAAAGTTCTTCTGCATCGCCTTAGCTCGTGTACACACGTGTTTCGGCGACTTTAGATTTTGGTGGGATGGAGATCTCGTGTTCGAAATGCCCTCGCGCCCGTCGTTTTTCACCCGCTGATTTTCTAAAGTCGCGCGTGTCACACGAGTACCTACACGTTGAGATATTATTGTCGCGTACGCACGCGAAATCGGATGCCTCGCGGCTAAATTGTACAGCTGTCCGTTCCAGCATCATCAGCCGTATATACGACTTTATCGGCCATTGTGCGCCTCCCGAAAATCCGATCTAACCAAGCGTAAACGCCTGCGCCTGGCGACACTACACAGTATACTGGCTCTAATTGACAAATTCGATTTTTCTCGCTGCGGCTGTATTACAATGGCAGAGGGACTTGGATATATCTATATGGACGTGAGTGTAGCGAACTAGCTCAGCTAGATCGGCGCAAAGCCGCAGGGGGTTGCTCCTGAAAGCGTTCCGCGATCCAGTCGTTTCCGCAAATTTTACAAATCTCATGAATATACGGGGAAAGGACATTTTGAACCCGTTGTGTCTATGGAATGTTGGCTATCGGCACATTTGCCTGTTTTAAGGGGGCTCCTTCAGTTTTTTGACGAATTGTTCGTTTTGAAAATGGTTCTTGAAATTTTGATCTTTGAGTAAATGTGATCACATTTTTCACAACATTTTGCTCTTTGCGTAAATATGATCACAAAATGTTGATCGCTCACAAAATCACAAAATTTTTATCTTTCACACAATCACAAAATGTTGATCTTTCACAAAATCACAAAATGTTGATCTTTCACACAATCACAAAATGTTGATCTTTCACAAAATCACAAAATATTGATCTTTAACAAAATCACAAAATTTTGATCATTCACAAAATCACAAAATTTTGATCTTTCACAAAATCACAAAATTTTGATCTTTCACAAAATAACATAATTTTGATCTTTCACAAAATTAAAAAATTTTGATCTTTCACAAAATCACATAATTTTGATCTTTCACAAAATCACAAAATTTTGATCTTCGAGTAAACATGATCACATTTTTCTGATGGTGATTTTGAAGACATTGGGTGGTACATAATTTTGAATTTGGGGGCGATAGGCTACTAGGACGTCCTTGGAGTCGAATTTCTTAAGGGGGCAGATATCTTTAGGCAAGGAAAAATATGTGCTGATTTAAGTGATTTTTTTTAAAGGAAATATTTCTTAAACATTTTCGAGACTAAGGGTATATTTTATTACTACTTTCAGCTGTTACATGGTATTTTTTTATTAACTTTTCAAAATGGCGATGTGTGGCACGATCTTCTGAACTGCAGTTTCAAATCTGGCGTGAGGAAGGTATATCTGGAAAAATTATCAACTGATTTTTATGAAACTTGGTATAAATCATCCTTACCTTATTGTCTAAAACATGGCCCTAAAAGTTCTTGAATATTAAAAAAAAGTAAGCTTTTATTGCAAAAAGTAGCCATTTTTTACGGAAAATTCAATCTTTTTGTTTCAAGGCGTACCATTTCATGGATTTTCAACATTTCTCACTTTTTCTTGGTTGACATTCTGCAGATGAGTGTCAACGAAAGAAAAATGTTCGTTGGTTTTTTTTCAGATTAATTCCGCCGACGCTATGCGTCACACCGTCTGACAACATACACCGCAACCCGTTTAGAAGACTGTGCCTTAACTGCGCAATTTTTAAAGATTGATAAAAAATACCATGCTACAGTCAAAAGTAGTGATAAAACTTACACAATATTTCCTTCAAAAAATCATAAAAATCATCATTTTTTCCCTGCCTAAAGGACCCTCCTCCCTTAAGGGAGGACACCACTATGACGGGCCGAAAAAGTTCGTTTTCCGATTTTTTGTTGTCTACTAGGTTATTTATTTAGGATTTGCATAAACGTATGTTATTGAGCATAAATTAAACTTAATGCGTGTAATTTTTTATTTGAAAAACATTAATAATTAACAACGTTATTGAGGTATAATAGAGCCTGTATAAAAAAGGGGCCCAACGGCCAGATCGAGAACTTCACAATGGATGGTCTGAAAAATAAAAATAAAACAGTTTTATAATGTATACAAATCTAGTTCTCGTTGTACTTAGTCATTTTTCGAGAAAAAAAATCACAGAATAGCGGGGGTTAAAAAAAAGTGTAATTTTAGTGAATTGTTTATGTATATTCAGGGGCTTGAAAAATACTAAATTAAAAAAACGGCTACGTACAACAATAGGTACTGAAATGACGGAAATTTGGTTTCTTTTTTTAAATCGAAAATCGGACAAGTATGTCCGATATTGCCGACAGGTTGAGAAAAGACGTTTCGAAAAAAACGCGATTGAAAATTTTACTAGACGCAAATCGTTGCGCCACCTACTCTCACTAAATCGTCTGCAACTTGCTTGATCATCAATATTTTAACTTGGACATTTTTTTACATGTTCTTGAATATGTATACTTTTAGAAAATGCCATAAAATCGTTTTTTTCTTCAATTTAAAAAAATCACATCTCGCCAAAAATATATAAAGGGTGGCCCGAAAAATTACGTCCGAAAGGAAAATCTAGATGCCTCGTATCGATACGTATGCGAATCACGCCCTTGTATGTTCTACGATCGTTTTCACTTTTTGAGAAAAAGTCATTTTATTTTTCTCTTTTATGTGTGTACTTACCTCGTCATTTTTTTACTTGCGTTATCGTTATGAACTGCGCTGTTGAACAATTAACAAATTACCAACGGAACGCTAATTAACAAATTACCAACGGAATCAGATGATTAAAAAAAAATACTTTACTCGTCCAAACGTCTCCCATTGCATCCAAAAACTTCTAAGAGGAAAGTACGTTCACAAATGAGGGGAAAAACGTGTGCTACAGAAAAACTAGAAAAAAAATAATGTTAAAAGCTTCTTTCTCGAAAAGTAAAAAAGATCGTGGAAAATACATGGGGGTGACTCGGATAGGTATCGATACAAGGCATCTAGATTTCCTTTTGGACGTCACGTTTCCATCCACCCTGTACAAATCTATATATGCCTACGTCACTTTGAGAAAATTCGACACGGCTACGAGATTTCGAGGGTGCTTTGGAGCCCGGGCCTCCAGACTAGACATCCGCTATACGTGCAATTGTGATTTCCTAATCTTTCGACACGGTTAAAGGGATTTCACCATTTTTCCATTTTCGTCGAATACAACGAAAGTTGATAAACGCAGGCTGATCTTCTGGGCAAACTTGTCGCGTGCGCGCGTGTGCCTTTGATTCCTTCGACGTGTAATTTCCGCAAATATGATTTCGAAATTTCGTGCCTTGTGGATAGGCCGCAAATATATATATATATATATATATATATATATATATATATATAT
The DNA here is from genome assembly GCA_964007375.1 of Ophion obscuratus. Classification (NCBI taxonomy): domain Eukaryota; kingdom Metazoa; phylum Arthropoda; class Insecta; order Hymenoptera; family Ichneumonidae; genus Ophion; species Ophion obscuratus. The sequence continues at coordinate 9,423,078 of OZ023320.1, forward strand.
ATATATATATATATATACATACACACATACGTACAGGGTGTTCCGTTATGAATGGATAATCCTGCAACTGTCGATAAGTCTGATCATTCTACATGCTGGAATTTCATTTAAGGGGTCTTCTCACTTTAAACGCTAAATAATAATATTTTCATGATTTTTTTTGCTAGGTTTATATTATAGATATTGATATAAAAGTTGTTACACTTAATAAATACACTTACGAAATACATACATTAAAAAAAATATATTTGTGTAACCCAAACAAACTTTAAACGCGTGTTTCTCGAAACAACGTTTTTCAACAGGTTGTTGATAAAATCTTCGAAACTACTAAACCGATCCTTTTGAAATTTTAACATATTCTTTACAATTATAGCTACAGCGCATATCAAGGATTTTTTTTTAAATTTTGATATTCACTATTTTGCCAAAAACGGTGAAAAAAACACGTTTGGTTTGTTTTATTTGTTTTTTTTTTTCGAAAAATGTCCATTTTGTTTTTTTTGCACATATCAAAAATCGTATAAATGCCCTGTAGCCATTAACATACTGAAACTAAAACCGTTTGATTTTTTTTGTTTCGGATGATCCATCTCCGAGATTTCAACAACAGCGCAGATCCACCATTTTTTAGGATATTTTTTCAACTACCATTTTCGTCTATACATAGTGACGTAAATAAATAATTTTTTTAACGTATTTCGAAAATGTATTTATTAAGTGTAACAACTGTTATATCAATATCTTTAATGTAAACCTATTTAAAAAATAGCCTTCTTTTAGCGTCTAAAGTGAGAAGACTCCTTGAGTAAAAGTCTCACGGTTTTCGAGATAAAAATCATCTGCTTTTTCGCATGCCATTTCTATAAATGATGCATTTTTGGATCCGGTTTAAAAAAAATATTCTTGTTTATTTGTTTTATCTAGAAAAGTCTTCTTTTTAACCTCAAATGTTAAGAAAACTTTATGAATGAAGATCTTATGCAGAATTTTCATATATACCAATTCGAACATCTGACATTGATGTTCGAATTGGTGTAAAAAAAATGCGGTGTAAAAACAATGTACTACGCATATGGTGCTAATTACTTTAAGAAGTCGCTTAGGGTAATTTATTAGATAACTGACTTTTCCGAAAAACGAGCCTAAATATTTTTATTGCTATTTTCTCATTTATCGGGTTGTAAATGATGATGTTTAGTCGGAGGAAGCTGAAAGTCACCCCACCCCCATAAAACGTTATGGGGTATTGAAGTTCGCGGAAACACGTGATAAAATAGGGCAGTTTTGAACATTTCGACGTCTATATTGGGTTTGTTTCGGTTTTTGGAAAAATTCACAATTATTTATAACAATTTTTTGCTCTCAAAAAAAATTGTATACACACACACACACACACACACACACACACACACACACACACACACACATATACGATTAGGATTTAAGGGCGGGGTAAAGTTAATTCGGCGAAAAATAGGCATGTTTTTAAGATTTTTTTTTGGCGTAACGAATAGTGTTCGTTTATTGAAAAATTTACATATAATAAAGTAACATTTGAACAACATTCTCCTAAATTTGCATTGCAAAATATTCAAAATTGAGCGAGTGAAAATTAAACCCCGGAGGCGCCTCGAAAAAAAGTTGGTTTGCGGTGTGCACCATAACTCGCAACAGAATCATCTGAGACAAAAAAATCAAAATGCATTTGTTAAAGGAGATGTTTCTCGAGGTAATGACGGGAGGATTTTTTTTTTCGATTTTTCGATTTTTCGTAGCACTTGGGAGCCAAAAACCCGATTTTCGCTAAAAAAATCGGCTAATTTGTTGTTGAAAAACTAGTAATTATTTAAAAAAAAAACAAAAAAGCTCTCGACAATACCTGGTGAATTATGTGAAGAAGTACTGTGCAAAATTTCAAAGCGATTGGTCCAGTAGATTTTGAGTTATTGTGCACACGGACTTCAAATATGACAAGTCTCAGAAAAACGGTTTGACAAACGCAGAAGAGTTTGGTCGCTTGGCGCTCATTGCACATAAGTTTGAGAACACTACTCGATTGCATAAAAATGTTAACACAATATTCTTGATATATTATGCATTCATTTAAAAAAAATTTTAAAAATGAAAAAAAAAATTTTAATACTTTACCCCGCCCTTAAGGAACGTAAAAAATAGAAAACAAAATACAAAGGAAACCGCAAACGAAAATTCATGCGCGACGAGAATTCCGCCTCTCGTGTAACAATTTTTCCGTACGATCTTTATTTCTTCATTATTGAAACGAAAAGCACACACGTGGCCGCGCTTAAGTACGACAAGATCCCTTCGCAGGGCGTCGACGTGTTAGGGGGTGAATTATCGCAGAATCAAAATAATTCGATGGCCGATCCGGATCGCGCGTTGAAGAGGGAGGCGGGGCTCAGGGGGATGAGAGGATAAAAAAGGGCGAAAAAAAAAGAAGAGTCGTGTACATGTGTGTACGAGACGCGCGTGCGAGCCCTAAAACACATCGAGATCCTCTCTCTCTTCGCAGGCGTCGATATCTACACGGCTATCCAACGACCATTGTCCCGTTGGGACGCTGCGAGGGGAGGATTATAAGCTCATCGCTTTCCACCTAAAAACCCGTTAACCCGACGCATCCGCGTCCGAGCCCGCTGCACATGTAATGGGTAGGGGGCCATTTGGCCACTGTGAATAGTTTTGCCTTTTTTTTTCCTTTACATCGCGTTTTTTTTCTGGCTCGAAGAACAGTGACAAGGCCTTCTCGCAGGAGCATCGTCGATTGGCACTTCACTCTGTAATTCATCTGGTGCGGGGAACGGGAAACGTCGTGCGGTTTCTTGACTCGTCGATGATGGTGATCGGTAACTGACGCAAGTTGAAGGAGGCTGATTTTTTTTTACGCGGACACGTCTGAAGAAATTTTAGTTTTATTCTATATTCTGGGCAGCGTTTTCGGAAAATAGCAAATTTATGTCTGAACAATTAAGCACAGTTTACCAAAAATTAAAAATTGGGAATTTAAGCGCAGGCATTTTAAGGCGGAAGCCTGAATTGAAAGGTTATTTATTGTTTTGTCAATTTTATTCATTGTTGTATTGAATTTATTTGTTTTTTTATTATTCGCTTACAAGGAACATCCCTCAGGTGACACCCTTCGATTTTGTTGAAATTTGGATATGTTATAAAGCACCGAAAAGTAAGCGATACGTTTTTTTTATGGGCGGGAAAACTTTTTTAAGGGGTGAAACCGCCCCTTTATATAGGGGTGGTTCACCCATTAATTTTTTTTTCCAATGTCACTATAGTGGATTTTTCATTGCTTCGGATTAGAAGAATTTTCGGTTTTGTTTCATTAACATCGGTGGACTTCTTGTGTGTGAAACTGCTATATTACCCCTAGAGATGCCTTTTTCGAGGGGTGGTTTCACCGCTTCAAACGATTTTTCCGCCGATAAAAAAAAATACGTATCGCTTACTTTTCGGTGCTTTATAACATATCCAAATTTCAACAAAACCGAAGGGTGTCACCCGAGGGATGTTCCTTGTTAGTCTTATTTATTATTTGATTGATTTTATTCATTGTGTTATTCACTTTATTTATGATGTTTTTATTCGCTTATCCTCATTCATTACTTGATTAATTTTATTCGTTGTTTTACTATTTTTTTACTTTTACTATTATTTTATGAATTTTATTTATTCTTTCATTATTCGCTTACCATTATTCATTATTTCATTGATTTTGTTTGTTATTTTATTATTATGTTATTCTGTAAAACAATTATAATATTCTCTTTTATCGATTCTAACTTTTCTTCCCCCAAAACGGAGAAGGGTAAATGACGAAAATTCCGAGTTGAATTTTCATTAGACGTGCCTCAAATAATATCAGTCTTCTTTAACGTCCATCGGTGCTGAACCCTCCTTAATGAGGATACGTTTCGCTGATTTTACTGATCTTTTTTGTTTTTATTCTAGGCTTCGACATGTCAGAGGAAAATTGAATTTTGAATTTTCCGCCAGTCCCGTTTCGCGTTTATTGAGACAAAAAATGAATTATGATCTTTGGGCTGTTAAATTGCGCGTACGAAACGGAACGTGAAAAATAATTACAGCAAATAACTCAAACAACATCAGGCGTAAAATTTAAATCATAAAAAACAGTGTCACTCATATTTATTATTTTACACCGAACTATGAAACTCATTATATTTGTTAACAAAAAAAATAATAATAAAATACAAAAAGTGCGCGTAGGGCGCCCAAATGGGTCGATCGCAACGAGGTGAATTTTGGGCATGTGTCAAATGCACAAGACTGCGCACGAGTTGCCGGCTAATCGGGCAGCCTTGGGGCAAATTAGAGCCCTGGCTCGGAAGATTCTCCGTGCCTCCCCGTGCGCGCCGTTGATGCACACAGATCGCATTCGCTAAATTCGAAAAGAAAATCCCAGATGTCTGCTGTTCCGGCCGCCTATGCGTCAATCTACATCGAACGTGATGAATCCAAGCTCGCATTTGTACATCGTTACCACGCATTTGTATCACAGTAATAGCGATATCTCCGTATTTTTTTTTTTTTTTTTTTCGTTGTCCTTTTTAAAAGATCCGATAACGAGAGAGCTTTTCCGGCAACATTGAAAAATTGAAAAACTATGCAGGGGAGGGAAGGGGATGAATGGATAGCGTATTTTGATATGATGGGGTAGTGTTTCAAAGAGAGCGACGGAGAGAGCGAGAGAGAGAGAGGGAGAGGGAGAGAGAGGGGGGAGAGGGGAGAGAGAGAGACAGAGAGAGAGAGAGACAGAGAGAGAGAGAGACAGAGAGAGAGAGACAGAGAGACAGAGAGAGAGAGAGACAGAGAAAGAGAGAGAGAGAGAGAGAGAGAGAGAGAGAGAGAGAGAGAGAGAGAGAGAGAGAGAGAGAGAGAGACAGAGAGAGAGAGAGAGAGAGAGAGAGAGAGAGAGAGAGAGAGAGAGAGAGACAGAGAGAGAGAGAGAGAGAGACAAAAATTTAAAGAGAAAAAGAGGTAGAAAGACAATATGTATATGTGAGGGAGAGAAAGAGAGAGAAAGAGCGAGAGAGAGAGAGAGAGGGATCTCCTTTTGGTCACAACAGCTGAATTGGAGCAGGCGAAAATTCAACGGATCCCCAAATCTCCCATTCAAATTTGATCTTGATCCCCCTACGTAAAACGGTGCCCTAAGTACCTAGTTGCACATTTGGCTTAAAGTTTTTACCATATATATATAATCCCCCTCGTATCTCCATCGTACAACCATTTGTACGCTTCACTATTTTACTTAACGCTCGCGTCAAAGTATGTTCATATACACGTATATTCGCGATCTTTATCGGATACCATCTTTATCGATGATGTTAAATATTCTAGTACCATTCTCTCTCACCCTCTCTCTCTCTCTCTCTCTCTCTCTGTCTCTCTCTCTCTCTCTCGCTCTCTTGCTCACCATATTTATGTTTTTACTTCTATAACAAAAATTATTGTTTAAAAATATTTTTATTATCCATTGTGGCCTAGAACTTTAAAAGAAATCGATTTTTTAGAAATATTTTTCACTTCCTTGATGTTGGAAAAATGCAGGGTTACAAAAAAATTTGTTGAAACTGACTTACTTTGAGGTCTTTAAGGGGGTCGTCTCATGTGACAGATCCAAAAAATCTATTTTTTCCCACAAATTGTAAAATTGTGTGCGTTTTATATGGACCCGGCATAGCAGACTACTGGTGACTAAACTTTTCCTTCGTGTAAATCGTACTTGAACTTTTGGAGGGGGGTACCTGAGTAAACGGTGAGAAAAACAGGTAAACTTTGCGAATTTTTAGCTCAAAAAGTAATGTTTCGATTGGATCCGAGTTTTTTTCATTGGAAAATATGTGCATTGAGGTATGTTTAGGATTTTAACAAAATACATTCTTTGAGTAGAAGCGTTTCAAACGCGATTACTTCGAAACATAGTTTTCAAAGTCTTGTCTAAATTTGGATAAAATATTCTTCGATAGTTATTCTCATTCGCCCATAGGGGTTTTTCGTTTGATTGAACCATTGCTTTTTCATGCAATGTGTATGCAATCCAAAATCGTCGGAAATTGCAAACGAAAAACGAATGTTAAATTAAAACGGTCGCAATTGCGTTACAAAATGAAAATTTCCAAAAAAAAATCCTACGTGGCGAACGAGAAAAACTATCGAAGAATATTGTATCCAAATTTGGACAAAATCGGACAAGGCGTTTTCGAGATACATCTGGCACCGACTTTGAAAACTATGTTTCGAGATAATCGCGTTTGAATCCCTTCCAGTCGACAAATTTATTTTAACAAATTCCTAAACATACCTGAACGTACACATTTTTCAATAAAAAGAAACCGCATCCAATCGAAATATTAGTTTTTGAGATAAAAATTCCCGAAGTTTACCTGTTTTTCTCGCCGTTTACTCAGGTACCTTCCCTTAAACGCGTTTGTCTCAAATCGGCATTTTTTTAATAGGCTTCCACGATATCTCAAAAACTATTGAATTGATTTTGATCAATTTTTTATGGTATGTCAGCACATCTATAGTTCTCACCCAAACTAGAATATTCCCCATACCTGCCATAGTTTTTTTAAGCTCGAGAAAAAAATGGTACGAAACTTGGAACTTTAACTTTTGAACTTGTTTAAGTCGAGAAAACAATGGTCCATTGAACCTTTGAACTTTTTTAAGTCGAGAAAAAAATGGTACGAAACTTGGGACTTTAACTTTTGAAACCGTGGGAAAAATTCAATTTTCGATATTTTTACTTCACTCTAGTTCCGGCGATAGGCTCAGGTCTACAAATTAAGGGCGGGGTAAAGTATTAAAAATTTTTTTCATTTTTTTTTTAATTTTTTAAATGAGTGCATAATATATCAAGAATATTGTGTTAAAATTTCAAGTCGATCGGAGTAAAATTGACGAAGTTATGAGTATTTGAGCGTCTATTGCTCCATGCCGTTCTCTTCTCTTCTGCGTTTGTCAAACCGTTTTTCTGAGACTTGTCATATTTGAAGTCCGTGTGCACGATAACTCAAAATCTACTGGACCAATCGCTTTGAAATTTTGCACAGTACTTCTTCACATAATTCATCAAGTATTGTCGAGAGCTTTTTTATTTTTTTTAATAATTACTATTTTTTCAACAACCAATTAGCCGATTTTTTAGCGAAAATCGGGTTTTGGGCTCCCAAGTGCTACGAAAAATCGAAAAATCGAAAAAAAAAAAAAAATCCTCCCGTCATTACCTCGAGAAACATCTCCTTTAACAAATGCGTTTGATTTTTTGGTTTCAAATGATTCTGTTGCGAGTTATGGTGCACACCGCAAACCAACTTTTTTTCGAGGCGCCTCCGGGGTTTAATTTTCACTCGCTCAATTTTGAATATTTTGCAATGCAAATTTAGGAGAATGTTGTTCAAATGTTACTTTATTATATGTAAATTTTTCAATAAACGAACACTATTCGTTACGCCAAAAAAAAATCTTAAAAACATGCCTTTTTTCGCCGAATTAACTTTACCCCGCCGTTTAAATGGCGTTTGATTTTTTTATTTCGGTTGAGCAAAACCTCCGGAAACATGACAGCCGTCAATCAACCTTTTTTACACATGAGTGTCTTCCGAACTGTGTAAAGTCTATTCAGCTCGTTATTTTTATTTGATAAAATTCTGAAGAACTGTTGAAATGTGAATAAATGCGTAGTAAAAATTCAAACATAGTGTGCTTAAGTAGTTTATAAAAAAAAAATTCCCAAAAGAAGCGAGAAAAATCAGTCACATTGGATGACCGCGTTAAAGGTGACAAGTCGCCGCATGAGTTTTATACTCAACCATCGAAGATGCAGGTGCAAAAAAATTCGAAGCAATTTTGGATTTAAATTCCAACGTAGATGTTCGAGTGGCCGAAATAATAATGCGCGAGCCATGTTGATGAGCTCGCAAAGGCACGGGAAGAAAAGAAACAGGCAAATTGATGGATCGAGTCATTGGCAAATTGACGATCTATTATGGATGAGTAATTAGCAGCAACCCCAATTCAGTGGAGTGTACGGAAAATGCAGCGTGGACATTTTATCACGTGTCATCTTTCGATGATCAACCACTCCATCACAATTGTCCCGGGGGAGAAGAAAGTTGCAGAAAGAGAGTAACGAAAGTAAAGGGCCAACTCGAATCGTTCAGATATCCTCCTCGACAGAGTCGCAAAGTAATCGAAGCAATTGAACCCTTATAGGAAAGTTGGACATTTCTGCTTAGGTTTGTATAGTTACCTACGATTTGGTAACATTTTATTTAGTCCCTATGATTTTGTATGATTTGGTAAAATTTACTTTGGACAATTTTATATGATCTTTTCTTATCATAGCTCATCTTTAAGGGGTTAGGCTATTGAAATGACGACACTCGATCGTCACTTGAGGAAACTCAAATTGAACAGGAAGGTCCAACATATGGTGCAGAAATCGCAGATTGAAGGTAAACTTATTACAATGATAGAACTGGTGGTAAAACTTTAAATTCGTTTTTCTCGAAAACTGTTTTTGAAAATGGTGTACACGATTTCTCGACGTCCAATCAATGGATTGACTTGAAATTTGGTACACTTATACAGAGTAATGGCAATTTCGACTTGACCGACGTTTTAATTCTTAACATTTTTTTTCCATTAGTTATTAACTTCTTAAGCAATAATGGTATCATTCTTACTCGAAAAATCGAAAAAAAAAAATTCAAACATATTTTTTTATGATTCAGCCACGACAAAGAAATAAAGCTCGGTCAAATCTTAGGAAATATTATTTGTTTTAAGGCGGGAAACCCGTTTAGGAGTACGTTTTTTCTAGTGATTTTCATGATTTTTTTTTACAAGGAATGAATTGATAGAATTTATTCAAACTTCGGGAATATTTTATACATATTTTCAAACAAATATTTTAATTTTTTCGAAGCACTTTCTCTGAAAATATGGAACATATAACCTGCTGCCCATCGAAGGTCGCCATCAGAATTTGCTGTTTGTGTACACTCTGGAGACCACACTTTTTATCGGAAATCAATGCGGTTTGAAGATTACTTTGAAAACATGTTTTCCTTCTGTATGAACCTAATTCTGACCAAAAAGATTGAAAATTGAATATTTTTTAGGTGTTCAAACAAATGGTATAATTTTTGGCATCATTTTATAACCTTTTTTGCTATAAAAAATATACTTTAAATTATTATATTGCCCCAAAGTTAGGTTCATATAGAGTGTAATTACATTAAGAAATTAATCATCATTTTATAAAATTATAGGTTAGAAAGTTTTTGAGCTAGAGTGTACACAAATTGAAAAAAAGTATTTTCCAGAAAAACGCGTTTGAAACAAATTTATCTAAAACAAACAATTCAAGGCAGTAATGAATTATTTATACTGCTTTGGAAACACATTCTTGAATAGTTTTACTAACAATTCATGAAATAATGTTAAAAAACGACTTTTTGAGTCATCTAAACGGGTTTTCCACCTAAAAAAAAACTTGTTGTTTTGCTTCAGATCAACCGGGTGACCAAAATTGATATACCCTTCAGCCCCTCACGAGCAACATTCTTTCACGAGATTGTTTATGAATTCTTAAATTATTAATATTTTTGATGAAAGTCAGTACACAACTTTGTTAATGTACATACAAATAATTTTTCAAGCGATCTTTCACTCATCCTACTTATTTCTTCAAAATCAATTTGATTAAGGGGTTATATATAGTCAGGAGGCCCAAAAAGATTGATTTTTTAAGAATTTTTCTTGAGCAGACCTTTAAATCTATTAACGTAAAAATTTGTACACATAATATGGTAACGATTAACTGTATTTTAACATTTTTTATTTGTAAAAATAATTCTTTTCAAAGCTGATCTCCGGGAGCACCTCTAAAAAAGGCCTCTCACGATGAGCACGATATCCCTGGACTAGATCATCTAAAATGAAAGAACCGAAAATATTTCGTTAATACAATGGATTATCTTGTAATTGATCGAAGGAATAAACAAAATAATAATTTTGACAAAATGGCGGCTTCTCAAAAAAAAAAGTCGATTTTTGACAAAAATTTAGGCGTCAAATTGTTTATAAAATGGAAAATATTAATCGGTGAGAAAAAACCTTTGATTAATTATTAAAAAATATACTTGAAAAGATTGTGTTAAAATTTGAGACTGATCGGTTCAGCCGTTTCCGAGAAATCCCGCTCGCTGACTTTAAAAGCACAGGTTTGAGAAAAACACATTTGTAGTTTCAAAAGCACTTTCGAATGCCCTGACACGTCATTACAAATGTGCGTGTAACTTCGAGAATATTCGCTGCATTGACAAGAAATTTTCTGTGTGTGTACTTAAATATATGTACATTACAAAAATAAAATAAATAAAAAATCGACTTTTCGAAATTTTTAACTGTACATAACCCCTCAAACAACCCTGATCTTCGGGTCCTCGCACTAGCCTAACCCATCAAGATCAAACACGATTACCCACCTACTTTGTGCGATCTTGTAGAGTATCCTTATTGTAAATTGATAAAACGTCAGGATTTTTTTTCAATTTCGTAATCGATCCCGATCCTTGCATGCCATCGCCAAACAGGAAAACTGGAAATAGGTGTATCCACCTCCAAAATATGAACCAGCCCATCCTAAACCAATCAATCGTTCAATATCTAGCGCCCGATACAATTCACGCATTCGCCAATTGTTTCCCATTCCTCGATTTCGAAAATGATCGCCAGTTCGATACGAATCTCGCGTGTAGAATCGATAGAACCAGTACTTAATTATTGGTACTCACGGGGTTCCTGGCGATGCGAGTATAGCTCGCTTTTCGGGCATTAAGGTGGAAGTTCGTCGTAGGAGGGTCGAGGAGTTAGCGAGAAAGGAGGAGGAGGAGGAGGAAGGTTCGAGACCTGCTGCTGCTGCTACGGTGATATGCTTTGGAGGTTTGCGAATCGTTGAAGCTTCTCTTTCCGCCTCTCTCTCGCTCTCTCTTCTCTCTACCCTAACCCGAAGGTAAGGTATACACGTAATACGTGACACGGTTGGTAAAGCCGTAGCTGGCTTTGTTAAGCTCGCGGATTCTGAGTGCCTTTGATACGTGTACTTGCACGCTAACTAACCAACCTAAGCTACGTTGGAGTATGTGTACATGGCATCCCTCATATATACATATATATATATATGTAACGAGATATCTCACCTATGTACTTCTGCCATTATACTATACGCTTGAACGAGCTTTTCCTAAGCTCTGTACTATTTATATATATATATATTTTAGGGTGTGCGGAAAAAATCGATACTTTTTTTTCGGTTGCATGCACCAAAAAAAGGTGAATTAAAGTAAAAAATGAAGAATCCTCGAAGGAGAGCGCAAAAAATTATTTCGAATGGCGCATTGCATTTGAATATTTCCCATAAGAATAACCCAGGAAAATATTGGGATTTCTGAATGTGGTAGTGCAACTCGTCAGGAAAAATCACAAAAAGATGTCAATAACATATTCTCATGGAGAATTGAATTTCCAACAAAAAAGTTTTTACGAAAAATTAGCTCAGAACAACCGTTCGAGTGGAATCGCTGTCTGAAATTGAATGGATAGAAAAAAAAATAATTCAAAAGGCTGTAAAAATCGAATTTTTCGCTTTACGAAAAAACTGTTTGGGTTTTAAAAAAAATATCGATTTTTTCCGCACACCCTAATATGGGTGGACCATTTATCGTAACCATCCCAAATATCTCCGATGTCTTTAGAGTGACGAAAATAATGTCAGAAGGTAATTTAATTGATTTCGAAGGGCTGACATAGTGGTGAAAAATTCATTTTTGTCAAGGTCATAGTTTTTGCGTTCTCAAAGTCAGGAAAATCATCTACGATTTTTTTAGCCCCGTTACGCACTTTTGAGCGTGGCCATTTTTCGGCTATTTTTTGGCCGTCGAAAAGGAACTGTAAAAATTGTAAAAACAATTTTCGTTAGTTTTTTCTATGCTAAACTTAAAAAGGATATAAAAATCGACATCTTCGTTGTTCTTTTTAAGTCTCGTACGGTTTATTTCGCCCAAGTACTGCATTTTGAGCTAGAGAAAATAGGAAGATACTTTTTTCTCGATCGGTATAAAAGATCGTAGAACATACACTAGTGGAATTAATTCTCGACACCCTTGATAGAAATGAGGTTTTTCTACTTTTAGACAGAAAATGTAAATTCTGCTACGCCGACATGATACTGTCATATTTTTATTTTTATTTGCCACGTTTCTACGTAATATTTGTCATAATAAGCCTACATTGATGAGAAGAAAGAAAAATAAGTGATTATAACGTAATGATCAATAAATGGGAAATTAAAAAAGAAAATCCGAAATTTTTCGTCCTCAAAATCGCCAGATGTACCGATAGTCAACATTACATAGATATAGAACGGGTTCAAAGTATCCTTAGCCTATATTTAGTACGAAAAGCTCCATACACGTTACTTCGTCCGTTGCTTGTTTCATCCCCACTGCGGACGACCGAATGTACCGACCTAATACAACGTACGAGAAATATACTACGGGATCCCTTTCTGCGATACGATTCCCCGGCAGGAAATTCAATTTCAACGGTAATTTTAATGCCATTGTGGCCGATGAAACTACAAACGGTATATATATATATATATAGTCGTCGAACTTAGCGAACGCCCGTTACCCCCATTCTCAAATCTCATTATTAACCCCCTCCCCTCCGGGCCCACCCCCGAGTCCTTTAGAATTTAGACGACGCGAATTCATAGACAAGGAGGACTTGCGGCAAAATTTGTGGATGCGCTTCTGTCCGCCGTCCCTTGGTAGCGCATTTTATTAGTCGCGTTTGCCGATTGGACCACCGGAATCGATTCTGCACGGATTCCCTCGCGTGCGATCGCTTGGAGCGCAAAGAAGAGCTACAAAATTTCTCGCACTTTAAGGGGTTAGGCTACTGTGATAATGACGAACGTCCGTTCGATAACTTGAGGCAACTAAAATGACTAATTCGTTACTCATTAATTAGTAATAAATCATTTTTTTTTATTGTTGCTCAAATTTGTTGTTCAAGTTTATTATAATGTTGCGAATGTTGATGTTGATCTCAATGATAATTATAAGACTAATTAAGGGGGGATTGTCTTTTTTTTCGCAAAATTTACCGCTTTTTGGGAATTTTTTTGTGAAGAAAGTATACAACGGAAAACTTGTGAAACTTGGCATATAGTTTTATTGATCTGTTTATTACATACAAAAAAATTTTTAAACAATTTCATCAAAAAATCCGCCTCCCACCTCCCTCGACGCGCGATGGTCCTTTTTTGATGGTGTGCACGATTACAGCCTTCACGTTCATCCTGCAACAAAAACCCAAAAAGCATTTTACTTTAGACACATATAGCTATCGTTCGATGAAGGGGAAAAAAAAATTGACGATTTGGTGACGTTTTGAACTTGAAGTACCGATTTTTCGAAAAAAATTGATCGATTTTTTGTTATAAATAAAAAACTATTAAACGTATTGCTTTTTTGCTTCATCAAACGATAAAAGGATGTCAGCTGAGCATTCTGTCCAAATTTGAAGGCAATCGGTTGAATAGTTTTTGAGAAATCGTGCACACCATCAAAAAAGGACCATCGCGCGTCGAGGGGGGTGGGAGGCGGATTTTTTGATGAAATTGTTTAAAATTTTTTTTGTATGTAGTAAACAGATCAATAAAACTATATGCCAAGTTTCACAAGTTTTCCGTTGTATACTTTCTTCACAAAAAAATTCCCAAAAAGCGGTAAATTTTGCGAAAAAAAAGACAATCCCCCCTTAAGTGCCTATAATAGTCCCTAGTTACTTGATATTTTTATGTAAAATGTTTCCGTAAGGGGTTTTCTCACTTTAGACGCTAAAAAAAGGCTGTTATCGTGAATTTTTTTAACAGGTTTATATTATAGACATTGATACATTGAGAAAAGAAAATCGTTGAATGTGCAAATTGCATTTTGTTGTCTCGAAATGTTGTTGTTTTAACAGTTGCTCAGACATGCTAAATAAGCTACAGTTTACACCACTAAAACTATCAGTTAGATTGACAAAACGTGTTTTATGCCAACCAAAAATCAAGTTGAACGTATTTAAAGATACATTTTGTTAAATCGACTGAATTTTGGATGGATGATTTTTCTTTCAGTTTATAAAAGTTGTTACACTTAATAAATACACTTACGAAATATGTTTAAATTTTTTAATTTATTTACTTAAGTCAGTATTTATAGACGAAAATGGTAGTTAAAAAATCTCGGAGATGGATCATGCGAAACAAAAAAATCAAACGGTTTTAGATTCAGTATGTTAGTGGATATAGCGCATATCATACGATTTTTTGTATATGCAAAAATAACGAAATGGCGGACATTTTTCGAAAAAACAAAAAAAAACGTCCTTTTTCACCGTTTTTGGCAAAAAAATTGTAAATATGAAAATTTAAAAATCCTTGATTTGCGCCACAGCTATAGTTGTAAAGAATATGTGGTTAAAACTTCATAAGGATCGGATTAGTAGTTTCGAAGATTTTATCAACAAACCGTCGAAAAACGTCGTTTCGAGAAAAACACATTTAAATTTGGTTTGGGTTACGCAAATATATTTAAAAACTTCTTCAACGTCCTTTAAAAATGTATTTAATAAGTGTAACACCTTTTATATGAATATCTATAATATAAACATATCAAAAAATTTATAAACATAGCCTTTTTAGCGTCTAAAATGAGAAGACCCCTTAATAAAGATGACAATGTGATTGGAAAAATTGTTGTTTTTCATTTAATTCCGTGTTTAATGCATAATTTTTTTTTTCAATCAAAATTATGTTAAAGTAACCTTAATTTTTCACGTAAGTTGCATTTCAATGTCTTGTCAAAGAAACCCCACACGCGAGGTTACTTTAACACTTCAAAAAAATATATAACATTGTGGGGGCGTCGTGGGGCTTTACTTTCTTATAAATTTGATAGCCAAAGGACACATTGTTCTATTGGAGCTAAAAAGTTGGAATTTGGAATGTTAAAAAAAGTTACCTACAAAAACAAATGGTGAAGAAATCTATCCGTCTAAAAAAAACATAATAAAAATCAACAAATTTTTCCTCGCTTAAAGGTATTTTTGGCGAGCCCTTTAAGGCGTTTTTGTCGAAACTATGTTTTTCAAAACGGTGTACACGATTTCTCGACATCCAACGAACGAATTGACTTGAAATTTGGTACACTTATTCAGTGTAATAGTATTTTAGTCTTGACCGACGTTTTTCTTCTTAACATTTTTTTTCGTTAGTTATTAACAACAATGATGTCATTTTTCCCCGAAAAATTGAAGAACAATTCAATTTTTTTTATGTTTGCAATACTATAACAAACAAAAGCTCACTCAGTCAAGTCTTAGCCGATGTTATCCATAAAAAAAACTCTAGTTTTTCGTTTCTGATCAACCAAGTGGTAAAAATCAAGTACGCCAGTCTCTCACGTTCAAAGTTCCTCCACGAGATTTTTAGAAACTTCTTTAGTTATTAATATTTGTCAATGAAATTCGGTACACTTACAATTGAGATTTTGATATTCCTTAATAATTATTTTTTTAATAACCCTCATTTTCCTGTCATCGCAGTAGCCTACCCCTTAATCATTTTTTTTTCAAGTTTTCCTGCAGCATAGGTTCTTATTTGTTTTCTCTTTCGTGCATGTCCATTCCTCTTAGAAGTTTTTTGCAGCAATCGGGAATCACTTAAACTAGCATGAGTATTTTTCTTTACCATCTGAATTTTGACGACTGATCCTCTCAAACCTATTCTTCAAACGCTTGATCAACTTTTGAGTTATCTCAAAAAATATATCTATATGTATACGATTTATCGTGGGTGTGTGTAAATACAGAAGCGGAGGATAAAAATGATGAGGAATGGAAACGGCGAATGGCAGGGACTCTGGTTCCGGTGTGTGCGCGCGGTCGAGCTGGTAAAAAAAAAAAGAATAGACGAAGAAGAAGAAGAATGGCAAAGCCGCTACTGTACAAAGCCAAAGCGCCATAACCACTTAAGAGCTTTCGCCGAGGACGCCCGGAGGCGAAGCCTCGCGATCGTCTTTTTCGCGTAAAAAGAGTAAGCGGATTTCGCTCGTAGAGTGCCCTCGGTTATATCTTTATAAATGTAACCACTCCCGGGGACTCTCGGAAAATTCCATAAAGCTGTACACGCATGAATATATATGTACATAATAATACAAAAGTTCCACATATATAGGGGATTTGCAAAATCATCTCCATTGTTGGTTGGAACGATAAAACGTATATTTTCACATAAAATACGCAATACCGAATAATGGAATTTTCGAAGTGTGTCGAGCCACGGAAAAGCCAAATTGATGTGCGATAAGAATTACACCCGAGCACACGCGATCTTTGAACCGCAGTTCTATACGCAGATCCATTGTTCATATCACAAAACTTTGGCTCCATTTCTTTTTTCCGAAGCTTTAATTTTCCTAATAAGTTAAGGCTTCTAAAATAAATCGTCTAAATTCAAGTTTTTTTTCAATGAGTCTAAGAAAACAAAGAAAGTTTTTGTAAATGATTTTTTCCGATAGCTGAATTCAAATGTCAATTCTATTGTTCATCCCGAGAAACTTCTTTATTTATTTCTTTTTTTAAATTTCTTCTTTTAAACTTTCTTCTCCTTAAAACTTATATTTGTTCTTTTTTATTTATACTCTTTTTATTTAATTTCTTCTTTTTAACTTTACATTTTTGTAACAAGTCCAAGCTTTTAAAAATAAGTTTTATAAGACCAAGTTTTCCAAAAATGTCTAAAAAGTCCAAGTTTTTGTTAATGAGTCAAAGAAGCAAAAAATTTCTTTGAAAATGATTGAATTCGATAGCACAATTCAAATATCAATTCTATTGTTCATCCTGCGAAACTTCGGCTCCATTTATTTCTTCTAAAGCTTTAGTTTTTCTCATAAGTCCAGACTTTTACAATAAACATAAGTCCAAGTTTGTTTAATGAGTCCAAGAAAACAAACAATGTTATTGAAAATCATTTTATCCAATAACCCAATTTAAATATCAATTTTATTTTTCACTCCACGAACCTTGCGTTCCATTCATTTCTTCTGACGCTTTTGTTTTATCCAATAAGTCCAAGTTTTAAAAGTAAGTTTAATAAGTCCAATTCTAGTGAGTCCAAACAAAGAAGGAATGTTTCTGAAAATTATTTCATTCGACAGCTCAATTCAAATATCAATTCGATTGTTCATCCCGCGAAACTTGGACTCAATTAAGTTTTTCTGAAACTTTTATTTTTCTAATCAGTACAAGTTGTTTTTGAATAAGTCTAATAAGTCCAAGAAAAAAAAGAATGTTTTCGTAAATGATTTTATTCTATAGTCCAATTCAAACATCAATTCTTTTGTTCATCCCGTGAAATTTTGGCTCTATTTCTTTTTTCTGAAACTTTCATTTTTTAAATAAGTCCAATTCTAATAATTTCAAGAAACGAAAGAATGTTTTTGAAAATTATTTTCTTTGATAGCTCAATTGACGTATCAATTCTATACGGTAATGGGAATCCCCGGAGAAAGGAAAGAAAACGACGTGTTCTGGTACTATTCGCACCCCTGTGTGCATAAATTAATACATATATATATATATAATTTTTTTTTAATTTATTAATTCGCGCTGCTGCCAATGGCGCTACAGGCACTGCTAAATAAAACCCGTTGTGCCTTTTACTCTCTATATATATATATATATATATATATATATATATATATATATATATATATATATATATATATATATATATAGAGTAAAAGGCACAAACGGGTTTAAGACGGAATGACACCTCATCGCGGTCGGTATGGTAGAGCAATTATAGATACCCAAAAATCTCTGAAACGGCTCTTCAGATCCCGTCGAAACTTTGCCAAACGACGTCAAATAGATAGACGAACTGCTGTCTGCCCCTTAAATTTTCTGAATTTGAGGAAAAAAATGTAAATTGACTTATCATAAGCCAATCTACATTTTTTTCTCAAATTCAGAAAATTTGAGGGGCAGACAGCTGTTCGTCTATATATTTAAAGTCGTTTGGCAAAGTTTCGACGGGATCTGAAGAGCCGTTTCAGAGATTTTTGGGTATCTATAATTGTTCTACCATACCGACCGCGATGAGGTGTCACTCCGTCTTAAGAAGGAATGACACCTTATCGCGGTCGGTATGGTAGAACAATTATAGATTCCCAAAAATCTCTGAAACGACTCTTCAGATCCCGTCGAAACTTTGCCAAACGACGTCAAATACATAAACGACTAGCTGTCAACCCCTCAAATTTTCTGAATTTGAGAAAAAATATGTAGATTGGCTTATCATAAGCCAATTTAGTTTTTTTTTCTCAAATTCAGAAAACTTGAAGGGCAGACAGGTCTATCTATTTGACGTCGTTTGGCAAAGTTTCGACGGGATCTGAAGAGCCGTTTCAGAGATTTTTGGGAATCTATAATTGTTCTACCATACCGACCGCGATAAGGTGTCATTCTCTCTTAAAGCAGTGCCTGTAGTGCCATTGGCAGCAGCGCGAATTAATAAATGAAGCGCCTGTACTAAGGCTGTCGGTAAGAACGAAAAACAACGATATGCCTTACACTAACACTAGCCTTAGTATCAGTCCCACGCTAGCGGATTAAAATGCACTCAAGCTTGCATGTATTTCCACTTCTTCATCGGAACTAGAAGTTACAAGAAGGTTTTCAACTTTCACAGTTGGTTTGTTAACATATTATAAAAAACCTCAATAACCTTCCCCAAGAGCAGGATGACCACACTACGATAATTTTCCCAAGCCAGACAAGATCGCACGTCACCGTTGCATTCTCCGTTTTTCGACAGTTCACTTATCGACGGAGCACTGCTCCGTCGGTAAGTTATCTGCTCCGTCGGTAAGTTATCTGCTCCGCCGGTAAATTATCGGCTCCGTCGGTAATATTCGAAGCTTTGGATGACAGCCGCAACCGAGAAAAAGCGCCACCTCGACGATTTCTCATCACCGTCACGCTCCGCGCTGAAGTATCGACCGGAGAAAACTGGGGAAAAGTTCGGAAACGCACTAGAAAGTCTCGATGCGGGGCACAGCGTCATCTGTGGTGTCGATGCCCGAGGCAGGAGGGGCAGAAGTTTACACAGTAAGGTTACTAGTGTCAGATCGTCCACATTGGTGCTCCATTTCGCAAGAGAAAAAGAAAAAGGCGGTCGTGTGTTTACCCCGAAAAAAACGTCGGTTCGGTCGTTCGATGAGCGCAACGTCCGTCCGTTAAATGCCATCGAGAAGCGTTTTGGCGATTATGCGCGCGATGTGATACTCGCAGTCGCGCGACCCGTATGTGCTTGTGTGTGTGCGCGCGCTCGCGTGCAACTAAATACACAGGCTCGTTCGCATCGAATTGCGCGACGGTTTTATCAGCGAGCCCAGTCTTCGCTATCCCAAACCGAGCAACGATAAAGACGGCAAAATGACGTTTCTGTGATTGTTGAACCCGATGATAATTACTATCTCGTGTTTAACATGTGAACCACGTTTCTCGTGCACTCGTCGACTATTCCCCTCCCTCTTATTCGTACTCCTGGCGTATTCACCGATCGCCAACTTTCAAATTGCCGAACGCATCGGACGCAACTTTTTTGCAGGTAAGAATTGAAAAAAACCGATTCACGGCACCCGTGCGCTGTCTTGCGTCACGCTGGGGCGGAAAAAATTACGACGCTCGTTCCCTGGACCATTCGAGACTTTCGATTCCACGGTGGGTCAATTTTCGCTTTGACGTTTACGACTTTTCCTAGATTTGGAAACGAGATGGAGAAGTTCGCTGTCGATTTGGATAGAGTCCTGGACGAATTCGAGTTCAACGAAGGTAATTGCGCCTCGCTTCTACTTTCGGCGAGGGCCTGAGGGCAAGAGACCGGAAAGGAAAGCAACGGGTCAGCAGGGTGGAGAGAGTTTTTAATTTTGCCAATTCCTGGAATGTTTTGGGGTCATCATCCGTCAAGGCGGAGGAGAGAGGAGATATGCGAAGCTGAGAGAGAGAGCAAACAATCTACTGCTGAACTCATGCCCAACTGAGCCAGGCGATTCAATTGGTTGTTTCTTTCTATATTGCGTTCAACAACAAAACGACACATTTACAAACCTAAATTTGTCCGTTACAGTCAGATTTTACTCTCTCCAGTCAAACAGGCTCTGCATCAATGTTCCATGCCGCTCAAAGCTTGGTGGCGCTGTGTCGTTCTCTCGTTGAACACAGTATAGCTCTGCTAATCTCCTTTCCTTTCTGCTTTGGTACATTATGGCCTCAATGCAAAATTTAAACATCCAGAGTTGTAATGTAAATTGATGGATTCGAGCGTATTGGTAGATTGCTTCGAGCTTTACCATGCTGCACTTTCCAATTATAACGTTGCAGTTTGCATCATTGGGGTGCCACGATCTTTTTTGTGCATGCATGTCTTTATTTTTATCATTATCCAAAACCTTTTCTGTGCATATTAAGGCCGTGAATCTCTAATGAGAATATGTAAAAACGTTTGAGTGATTTATACAGTCTAAAATCCCCAGCAAAAAATGTTCACTGTAAAAGAAAATTAATTTCTGTTGCATTGCAACAATGCAAAGTTCAACATCATCTTCAATTTTATCCCTCACTTGTCACTGCACTGCGGTATCTGGGTGGGTAGAGTGATGCCTACAGCTGATCTTGCTAACAGTTGTGACACGAGTCAGTGCGCAGCTGAACAGTTACCCATCCAAGTATCGGCCTAGGCCAGTTCTCAATGAGATGGTAAATCGCTGCAGCTGTGTGCCAATGATGCATTCTTTACCGACGGTTGATTAGTAGACAATTGGATCTTAGATAATGAACTGGGTGTTTAAATCTCCCAATGTGAATTGTGCATAGTCGCTATGGAACGCTGTCAATGGTATCGAAGTTTGCATAGACAATGCAACAAAAATATATTTTTCCTTATTGCCCATTTTTTCTTTTGGCACATCCAGTCTACAAATGTCACTGTAAGAATTTTCAAGATCCTTTCTAGGGATCCGTAACCCAAACCTGCAAAACAAATGGGCAACAATTTTTTCTTTCGGCATGTTTAGTCTACAAAAATCACTGTAACATTTATTAAGATCCTTTCTAGGGATCCATACACCGAACCTGCAAAAGAGAGGAAATTTGAAAGAAAAAATGGGCCATAATTTTTTCTCTTGGTACATTTAGTCTACAAAAATCACTGTAACGTTTGGGTTGAGAATCCTTACTAGGGATTCTCAACCCAAACCTGCAAAAAAGACACAATTTGGACAAAAAAAATGGACAACAATTTTTTCTTTTGGCACCTTTAGTTTGGCACTAAACTAATTTTGTGCCAAACTTAATTAGTTTGGCACAAAATTAGGCCCAAACAAACAAACTCGCTGTAACATTTTTTAAGAACCATATCTCGAACTTGCGAAAAAAGAGGGAATTTGAAAGAAAAAAATGGGGAACAATTTTTTCCTTTGGCACACTTAGTCTACAAAAATCACTGTAACATTTTTTGAGCTCCTTTCTAAGGATCCGTAATCCAAACCTGCAAAAAAAAATGCAATTTCGAAAAAAAAAATGGGCAATAATTTTTCCTTTGGTACATTTAGTCTACAATAATCACTGTAACATTTTTTTAGAAATCCTTTCTAGGGATCCTAGAAAAAAATGGACAATAATTTTTCCTTCTGCACATTTAGTCTACAAGCATCACTGTAACATTTTTTAATATCCTATCTCAGGATCCATAACCCAAATCTGCAAACAGAGAGTTTAGAAAGTACTAAAAATAACGAAATAAAAAAATTAAGAAGAATATTCGTTGCACTCTAACAACAAAAGTTTCAATCCCATCGCCGTCAATCTTTTAATCAAAACCCTGATGCCCTTGTTCACTAAATCATTTACGACAAAACAAACGTATGCCTTGGTCAATAGCCCTGGACAATAACGACGTTAAAATTTGCATCGTTGCAACGCAACGAATTATCCTTTTTTTCCAAAATACATTTTTGTCAGATTTGGGCTACAAAAGTAACTCCAACGTTTTTCAGCACCTCATTACAAATCGGCAAAATAAATATTATCGTTAATAATGAAAATAAAGAACTCAAAGAACAAAATAATTTCCTATGCATTCCAACGATACAAACTTCACCCCCGCAATACTCGTTTGGCTTTAGATCTCCGCATCGACCTCGCACCTTCCGAATGTCGATACACAGCGCTTGGCGTTTTTCAGATTGCGCCGAGCAAGTGGCGCTGAGTCTGGACTCCGAGAGTCTATGGTCGCCGCAGTCGCTGAGCAAGCCGAGTGCAGAGGCCCCCTCGTCGTTGAATTTCTCCCACGCAGCATCGGCCGCCCGGTTGGACGGACATTCTCCGCCGGACAGAAGCCCCGAGCCGCCAAGATCGGAGGACAAGATATCGAACTTGGACGCTATGAGGATAGACGAGAGCCTGGACATCAGGAGGATGTCCAGGTCGAAACGCGAGAATGTCGAGTCGGTGAACGATTTTTACACGCGCGGCAAAAACCCCACCGACGACAAAATACAGACCAAGCGATACGCGAATTTCCGCGACGGCGAGCCCGTCTCATTGACCATAAGAAACGACATATCACAGAAGCTCTCGCACAAGCAGCAGAACGAGTCAGCGGGCGCTTCCTCGTCGCTCGCCAAGAATCAAAACAGCTACGACAAGAAACTAAACCAGCCTAACATAAAGCCAAGCGTGAGTAACGTCTTCAGTAGCCTGAACGACTACATAAACGCGCCAAGTGGCAACCTCAACGACAACGCGATCGTGCCTTGCGAAGCTGCCGCGATCAGAAGCGAGCGCGAGATCAAACCACCGAGCACTATCGACATCGAGGAGGCCACCTGGGCGCTCTCCAAAGACGGTTCGTTCTCCAAAGAGCCTCTCGGGACCGGCGCCAAGGAATTTCCACCCCCGGACAAGAGTCGCCCCCTGCTGCCCAAGTACGAGAACATTCTATTGCCCGTAAAGCTCGAGAACAGCGAAACGCGCAACTTTTCCACCATCACGAGCGTCCAAGCGACGGAAAGAATCTCCGACGACGCTCGAATCACGGAGGATCTCGCTGGGCCGCAACTCGTCGCCGGTACCGTCCTAAAGCGCCCGAATTCAGCTGGGGAGCCGAGATTGGCCGCGCCAATTCCCGAGGCCGTCCAGGAGGCAAAAGCCACCGTAAGACCGGACGCGCATCACTACGAGAACGTACGCGTCGCGGATTCGTCGCGCGACGTCGCCGAGATCAGCGCCATCTTGAGCACCGAAGCCTCGCGAGTGCCCGAGGGCGACGCGGCCCCGAGCCAGCACTCCTACGAAAACGTCGACACTGAGGAACGGACGAAGGAAGTCGAGCCGGCACCGACGTACGAACGCCTCTGCGCCAGCGAATCCGGAACGACCAGTGACGTCACGAGGAGCACCACAGCCCTGGCGGAGCCTCGAGCAACCACGTCGAGATTTCAAGATGGCGTCACGAAAGTAGCGGAGAAAGAGGCCGCCCCGGTCGTCGGTTTCAACGCGACGATCGACGATCTCTCGGAGGAGGAATTGAACAGGTACTTGGCGGAGCTGGAGGCCGAGGAGCGCGCGAACGAGGGCAAATCGATGTACGAAAACGTCGGTGCGTCGGGCGAGCCACGGGAGAACGAACGTCGCGTCGTAGCCAGCACGAGGAAACTCGAGGACGAGGACGCGAACGAGGCGCCGATCTTCGAGACCGTCACCATCGGCGTTTTGCCCGCACTCTCGGAGGAGACCCTACAGGAAAAAGCGAAGAAGTTTCCGGTAATCGATTACGGCAAAAGTCAACGAGCCTCGGCCGGTGAAACGAGCGCCGATTTTTTAGACGAAAGAGGCCCGGAGGCCTTTCCGGCGAGAATCAATTGCGAAGCCGCGATGACGGAAGAGAGGGCTGCAGACGAGGCGGCAAGTAACGGCGCGATGGCGCGCGACGAGAATCGCCCTGAGAGGACGGAAACTCGGGCGAGCCTGGAGAGTCGGGAAAACGCGTCTCGGTTACCGACCGTCGGTAAGGTGGGAAATCCCGTTGGCCCCGAGCTCGAAGTATCACTGCATCGCGATGAAGGCGGCACGGTAAATGACGGCCCGATGGATGTGCCCGCGCAGAAAATTGATGTACTCGAGGCGGAAAACGCGAGTGGTGGGTCTGACGACGATCGAGGGCTCGAGGATGACGCAGCGAGTGGAGAAAGTCCGAAAATTGAAGCTGCTGATGATGATGGCGCAAACGGAAACGTCCAGATGGGGAGCGTTTCGGAAGCTGATGCAAAGCTCGATGTGCCCGAAGATTGCGACGATACGGAGAATGGCGAAGCGGGATCTGTGGTACCGACGTCTTCGGATGTGATCTCTAGCAGTTGCGAGGAATCGACGAAAGAAGCGGAGGGCAGCGATGCCGAGGACAAGCTTCCTCGGCCGCAAACCCTCGATATCGTTTCCACGGTCGGCACGGGGGATGAGACGATGCCAGGTATTAATTATTTTATGAATACTCGCAGTATGGCTTCTCGCACGAAATGGAGAGTTTGGGGTGCCCGCGAAACAGTCGAAATCGCCACGTACAGGGGGTCCCTTTAACTAGGAAGGTTCGAAATTTTCGTAGTTCGCTTGCTTTCAATTTTTTATAGCAAGGTCGCGGATAAATATCACTTTTTTTATTGTTATCGATATTTATCATTATAAGATAAGAAGATTTCGCGGGATTTTGTTGCCACGACTCCAGTTGAATGGATGGACATTTTGAAACATCCGAGGGACTTTCCTCCATTGATAATACCTAAAAAATTGGAAATTGCAATGTAAATAACAAAATGACGTGCGGATGACGAAAAAGTATGGAAAATTCCAGTTATTTGATATTTAAAAATGGCAAAAAAGAAAGTTTAATTAAACGTCAGGCATAATTAATGCATCATAATGTTTCAAAAGTCCTGTATAATAAATGTTACGTTCAAATATTCGGCGCTTGAGTAAGTATCGTCGTAAAACCAGATTTAAGGTAGTCCTATCGCTTCACACCACGGTCTTATATACAGGTCTTGAAACGACGGTAGTTGGGGAAAGGTCGCTAGCGTCTAGTTTTGCTTCAATTTTCGGCTGCATAGTGCGTTCACGGCGGGGTAAAGTTAATTCGGCGAAAAAAAGGCATGTTTTTAAGATTTTTTTTTGGCGTAACGAATAGTGTTCGTTTATTGAAAAATTTACATATAATAAAGTAACATTTGAACAACATTCTCCTAAATTTGCATTGCAAAATATTCAAAATTGAGCGAGTGAAAATTAAACCGCGGAGGCGCCTCGAAAAAAAAGTTGGTTTGCGGTGTGCACCATAACTCGCAACAGAATCATTTGAAAGAAAAAAATCAAAATGCATTTGTTAAAGGAGATGTTTCTCGAGGTAATGACGAGAGGATTTTTTTTTTTTTTTTTTTTTCGATTTTTCGTAGCACTTGGGAGCCAAAAACCCGATTTTCGCTAAAAAAAATCGGCTAATTTGTTGTTGAAAAATTAGTAATTATTAAAAAAAACAAAAAAGCTCTCGACAATACCTGGTGAATTATGTGAAGAAGTACTGTGCAAAATTTCAAAGCGATTGGTCCAGTAGATTTTGAGTTATCGTGCACACGGACTTCAAATACAGTAGAACCTCAATTATCCGAACCAATTGGGACCGAGACTAGTTCGGATAATCAAAAGTTCGGATAATCGAAACGTGGGTTATTTGGGACGGGATCATAAACAACACCTTTTTACATAAAAACAGTACATACATATATGGATGTACTGTTTTTATACATATATGTATGTACCTTTGGGGTACATACAAAAAACCCACGTTTCGATTATCCGAACTTTTTATCCGAACGATTTTATAAAAAAAATATTTAAAAAGGCATTCAACTTTTGGGTTTTTGGGACGAGATCATAAACAACAATCTTTTACATAAAAACAGTCCGGTACATGTCAAATTTTAATATATATGTATGTTCTGTTTTTATGTACATACATATATCAGGTGTTAAAATATATATATATATATATATATATATATATATATATATTAGACTGATTCAAAAAAAAAATTTCCTTCTGGATTCTCGTGCTATTGTTGGGCACTGATAAAACAAAATTTCTCTAAAAAGATGGGCGCGGTCACTCAATTTTTAGAGGTGGCTATCTCGACTTTTTTGTATTTGAATTTTTTTAACGAACGTATTGCATTTAAGCATAGTCATGGCTTCGGATTACGGATAAAAATCACATCCAGCAGCTTTTTCGTAACAAAAATAAACTCTAACAATTTGAAAAGGGTGCAATATTCACAATTCAAATCCAGGTAGATCAATAATGGCGTCTATACTACTCTCGTTATTCATGTAGATTTATTTATACGCATTAACATTTTGCACTTTTTACGAAAAATTAAATTATAAGCTTTTATTCATAAATCGTATATTTACATTTTCAAAATGCTACGCTTATATTATCTTCAAACTCATTTACATTTCTTCCCAGCCATTCTCAAGTTCGTTAACATTTTGGGCAGAAAGAAAATGTGCAACGTTGAACAGTTTGTCCAAATCTCTCTTAAATTTACGCTCCTTCGATATTTGTGACGGCAAATTCTTTTTAACTCGATTTTTTAAAAGTTGTTTCCAGACTAGATGGAGTTTTATGGATTTCAAGATTGCGTTATTCAATCGACGCGTTGGAATTTCAGCACATTTCCATTGTTCGAAAATTTCTTTCATCGTTTCGTGTGCACTTCGACGTATGGTCAGTTTTTCTCTGTTATGTTTGTAAAAGAACAAACTCAAAACTTTTCCGATTTTTATCCGTAATCCGAAGCCATGACTATGTTTAAATGCAATACGTTCGTTAAAAAAAATTCAAATACAAAAAAGTCGAGATAGCCACCTCTAAAAATTGAGTGACCGCGCCCATCTTTTTAGAGAAATTTTGTTTTATCAGTGCCCAACAATAGCACGAGAATCCAGAAAAAAAATTTTTTTTTGAATCAGTCTAATATATATGTTTTAAACACCTGAAAAAAATCGAATGCCTTTTTTAATATTTTTTTTTTCATAAAATCGTCCATTTTTAATTGACGAACGGCCGTAACGCGTTTTTGAGCGGCTAAGTCTCGCAGCCGTTTGAGAAGGAGAAGTTGCGTTGGGTTGCTCATTGTTGCTCACGGCAGTGGCAGCGAGCAACAATGTATCTTTCGCGCCAACGTTCGGATAATTGAGCGTTCGGATAAACTAAGCCATCGTTCGGATAATTGAGGGTTCGGATAATCGAGGTTCGGATAATCGAGGTTCTACTGTATGACAAGTCTCAGAAAAACGGTTTGAAAAACGCAGAAGAGAAGAGAACGGCATGGAGCAATAGTCGCTCAAATACTCATAACTTCGTCAATTTTACTCCGATCGACTTGAAATTTTAACACAATATTCTTGATATATTATGCATTCATTTAAAAAATGAAAAAAAAAATGAAAAAAAATGTTTAATACTTTACCCCGCCCTTCAGGAAAGAGGACTCCTGTACGAAAGAGACAGCAATCTCTTTCTGTCTAGTACACAGCGCATGTGCTTCAGAATTGCAATTTCTCAGTTTACATGTTCTTGATTCTTTCTCGTAAGAAATGTCCAGTACACAAAAAGTGAATTACAAAAGTATCTATATGCATGTGAAAATGAACAAATAAATATATACATGCTGAACAATATAACCGCACAGGTTTTCGGCATTGTCACGGAATCAAACTGTCAATAACAGTTATTTAGACGTATCCAGCTTTTTTCATACGCGTGAACGATTTACAACTGTTATACACACATAAGTCTATACGATAAAACAATTTATGATCGGTTTAGGCTAGTCCCAGCCCCCTGACACTGGTAGATAAACGCTGTTCGCAAAATGTTCTTGCCGCAGTGTGGCGCCAGTAGTCGTGTGACAGGCATGCATATATATGTATGTTGCGCCGGTGTTTCGAATCTCTTACATGAATAAAAATTTATTGATATATTTGGAATGATTTTCCGGTCTAATGATTTTCCATTTGAACACAATAAATAACGTCGCTATAAGGATGACAGGCGAAAGCCACGAAAGTATCGAATCGTTCAGCTGATCGGAGTGTTTAGAGCCGAAGGCTGTCACACAACAGCCAACGCTAGGGAGTGGCGATTTCAAGAACTAAAAAGCCGGGACAAAACGCGTTTTCGTTCATCGTATAGGAACAGTAGGCCAGTGTCAGGGGTATGGCTAGTCCCATCCGGTCCCCCCGATCACAACGACACATGGTGGCGGCGATTAAGACGGCATGACACCTCATCGCGGTCGGTATGGTAGAACAATTATAGATGGCCAAAAATCTCTGAAACGGCTCTTCAGATCCCGTCGGAACTTTGCCAAACGACGTCAAATAGATAGACGAACAGCTGTGTGCCCCTCAAATTTTCTGAATATGAGGGAAAAAAAAGTAGATTGACTTACCATAAGCCAATCCACGTTTTTTTCTCAAATTCAGAAAATTCAAAGCAATGCCCATGGAGCCTAGATACCAGGAGGTTCAGCGAGGCCTTTCAACTCGTCCCCAAAACGAGAACAAGAAATGATGGCGCTGGGGTGCTCTGGCACCTATATGTATATAGATATACGCTAAACATGGGTGTGATCTAAGACAGATCACAGATGATGTACCTAACCCTCATTAGTGTTAAGGGACAACACCACTCTAGGATTTTGGAAAGACGTTTTCTTTCCTAAAAATACTTTGGTGTCATAAAAACAATATGCAATTGGTCCTGTAGCAATTTTTTTTATGTAAACGTTCAATTATCGATTTGGCCGTAGCGCCTTGGAGCGCGCGCTGAGTTGCTCGTATAACTTTAAACGTGTTTTCCTCGAAACCACTTTTTTCGATCTCGGAAGACGGATTACTCGACCACCTTTGCATGCATCGATTTCGAGGTTGAAATTTTGACAGCAGCTTCACAATTATATTCTTTATGGGAGTACGTACCAGTTTTTTGATTAAATGTAAACTTCTTTTTATAAACAATTTACTGCTTTTTTTGGCAAAAATCGATTTATTTCCTTCGAAGTGCGCTATTTTTGCAAAATTTGAAAACAAATTTCTAGGTAGTCTCATAGCTAATAATATATAAATGATCATTTTTTTGGTTTTTCTTTCAGGTCTTATATTTTACGAGAAAACCGTTCTCCTGTGAAGCTATATGTAAAAAAAACACGTTCTTCTAGATGGGCTATATCGCCGCCATTTTGAGTTTGAGTTTGAGATCTTTTCTCGCTGTTGCGTTTTTTTCCGAACCGTCACACAGAGGAGTATTTCACCTCGAAAGTTGCTCAAAATTATTTTGTGATTTTTATCGATTGGACATGTAATGAAAAGCAGTTTAGGGTCGTTATAGTGTAATTAAAACGATCGGCCACACATGAAATATTAAAAAAAAGGTTTGCAAAAATAGATTTCACAAAATTATATTAATTAGATTCGTCTTCACTAGATCCATCCACGTCTTCATTATTGGTCTGTGTTGACGTTACGTCCAACGTTTCCGGTAGTAAGAGTTGTAACGTCTCATTGGAGAAAGGTTTACTTTTTAGGTTTAAAAAGGTTTAATTTTTCTCTATAATTATGTTTTTTCTCGATAATTATGTTTTTTGAGTAAAAATATAAATTTTGATGAAGGTGTTAAGTAGATAAAAGCGAAAATGAATGTGAGAACTAGCGAAGAGGTTAGTGCGTTACTTCGTCCTCGCAAACAAGTGGAATATTTTGGCGGGGAAAACTCTGTGGATAAAGATTATATCGAAAAAGATCATCAGGAAGGGGAAGAGGAGTGCGATGAGTTTCCCGATTCGAAAACTTTTCAATTTATCCATCAATATTTTACATTTATTATCAATTTTATCTTCTATAAGTGTCCATACTAAATAGCGATATTCAACCCTTAAAATAAATACCCTTTATGAATTCCCGAAGCCTGCCATATTTTTTTCTGAAAGTACATCATCTCAAGCTAAAATAACTTAAACGATATTTGAAAAGAAGTTACTTAAAAAAAATGATGAATTTTTAACATTACGGTGCATTTCCTGCATTTTTTTAAACGATGAAATTAACAATTCAAAATTAATGTTATGACATTTTTATTTATTGAACCTATAGTTGAAAACACGAAGAACACATATGCATTTTTCAGAATTTTTTGGAACATTTAAGGTTTGTAAACATGTCGCGAATGCTAATGATTCCATTCGACGGTGCCGAAAAATAGTCTCGGTTCGAGGGTTTATAGAATAAAACAAAAAATGGCGGATACATGCGGAACGTTTATTTTCAAAAACATTATCAAGAATAACTAAACTTCACGTTACGCACAAAATCGTAAGTTAACTCGGCTTACCTGATGTACAAAACCACTTTTGAATTTAGTGTTTACATGAAAGCACGTTCCATTTTTATTCTGGAATGTATATGATGAGAAATGTCACTTTATCAAGTATAATGCGCAAAATAAATATTCTTAATTGAAGTACGTATCTTTCTCTTCAATATTCATGATGGCTGCATTAAAATATCACCGCACACAAACTCAAAATCACGGTTGAAAGATAACGTTTTAACAGGAGCGCTGAGAACAAAAATAAGCGCGTCGCACATTGAGAAAGTTCTGACTGCTGTCTCGGTTGGAGGAAGGATGGGGCGTTATTCAAACGTTCGTTTAGTAATGTAATACTTACTAAGCTTTAATGATGAATACTTTGTAGTAGATTTTAACAAAATTATTGTAATCGACTTTTGATCGATTTTTTCTTTAAAATACTCTTCTGTGCGTCATGAGGAAATTATGAATCGGCGGTGAGGGTAGAAACTCATCCGATCAATTTCACCTCGTTGACCAATATATTACTATATATGTTGGTGCCGCTGCACCCCAGCGCCCTCACTTCGGGACATTTTCGGGGACGCTTTTTTCAGCGCCTTTGCATTGCCGCTGAACCTCCTGGTATCTAAGCTCCATGGCAATGCCTATAAGCAATATAACAATGCCAATAAAGCATTGTATTCGGCCCACGACTGGTAAAAAGCGTGGAAAATTTGTGTCGGCAAAATATGTCGGTTAAAAATGAAATATGTGTGGAAATTCGAATGAGTGAGATGAGGTTAGGACGACAGTCAGCTGTTGCCTTGCTGTCACGTCTCTTTATCGTAGCAAGTGGTAGTAAATCCAATATCGGAAGTTCAAATTAAACTTGATATTACATAAAATTAGGTCAATAAGCTCAATTTTTTCTGAGAGCATTGGATTACTACAAGTGTTAAGTATGTAAATCTGATTATTTTGAAGAATCTGACGGATTCCCACTATTATATACACTTTTGTAGCGACCGGAAATTTGGTATGTCGTTTCGGAATTCCTCAACAAAAAACGCAATCTTAATTTTTTTTCACTGTAAATAGGTCGATAACCGACTCTGAAATTTTACAGAGACGATTATTAATGTATTCAGTGAAGCTCAAAAAAAAATTATGAAAATCCTATAGATCGAAGCCTGGCGATATGACTACCTTAAGGGGTTAGGTTACTATGGCGACCCGAAAAACGGGAATATTTAGAACAATACATTTTTAAGGAATGAGTAGAATGATTGAAAAATCGTTTAGACGTTTATTTGTACGTACATTAACAAAGTGATGTGCCAAATTTCATTCAAAAATATTAATAATTAAAGAAGATATAAACAATTTCGTGATAATATTGGCTAAAACTTGACCAAACTTCTTCTTGTTGTGTTTCAAGCATTGAAAAAATCGATTTTTTTTTTCGAATTTTTGAGGAAAATTTACTTTATTATTGTTAATAACTGAAGAAAAAAAATTTCAAGAAAAACGTCGGTTTAGATTAAACTACTATAGCACTGAATAAGTGTACCAAATTTCAAGTCAATCCGTTCATTGGAAGTCGAGATATCGTGTACACCGTTTTGAAAAACAGTTTCGAGAAAAACGCGTTTCAAGTTTTACCAGCACTTCTATCGTTGTAATCATAACTTCAATCTGCGATTACTGCGATTTAATTTGTCTTAAGCGATGAACGAGTGCCCGTCATTTTCACAGTAGCCTAACCCCTTAACATAGTTCGCTTCCCTACGTTGCTCGCCGGCATTACTTAGCTGATGATCATTCTCGAAAATATTTCGCACTTCACAATGATACAAAAGAAACACCCCTAAAAAGAAGCCAAGCCAATTTCAGAATTTTCAAACTTTTCTAGTGCTTGAATGTCAGTGAAAAATCTCAAGAACGTCCCTCAACAGAGTGGCACACCATATAGATGAATAAATTACATTTACGTTTTAAAGATGCAACGACTTCCTAAGCACTTTTTGTTCCACTATGTATCGATTGATGCAATTGAACTTCGTATTTTTCACGCAAACAATATTAATTTGTACCAGCGGGCGACCACGAACCACCGGAAGTCGAGAGCGACGCCTCTCAGCAACAGGCTGAACCGTCGCAGGATACTCCCGAAAACTGTTCGATCGAGACCTCCGCGATATTGGGAAAGCAGCCACCCTTCTGGATCCCCGACAACGAGGCACCCAACTGCATGCTCTGCGATGTCAAGTTCACCGTCATCAAACGCCGTCATCATTGTCGCGCCTGTGGCAAGGTTCGCTTAAAGTGTATTCGGCGATAATATTTTTCTTCTTTTATTATCTAGAGGGGGGGAGATACCTTTGGGCGAAAAAAAAACTGTTTTTCATAATTTTTTTTTTTTTTCAAATCAAAGATTTCATCACAACACTTGAGATTTAGGGCACGATTACGATATCTTTGGCGCCTTTATTTGACCCTGGTTTATTGATATTTGGCCCAAAATAAGACTTTTTTTCAAGAGTGACAAAAATTGAAATTCGACGTTTAAGGGGGTGAAACAGGGGGTTGAAAGTCGACGCATTATTATGTTCGTGGTTCCCAATTTTGACCACGCAGCGTCCATATTCGATAGAAAATGCGACTTTTTCGCAGGGTAATGAAACTCGAAAATACGGCTCTAAAGGATTGAAGAGGAGGGTGTTAAAATTTGGCTGTACATATATTTGAACATCATTTTTTGTCGTATCTTTTATTTTCTCTATGAAAAAATTCCTTTAAAAATTAGGATAAACTTCTGAAAAACTGTTACCTCCGATTGGCTTCAAATTTGGCACAGAGCTTCTTTTTGACGATATAAGAGACCCTATGAAAAGGAATTTTGGCGTAACGCAATATTTTTTGAGATATTGAATTTTGAAAATCGGTAATTTGCTCAATCATGTATATACAAACATGTAATACATACGGTAAACGCCACTACTACAACAAATACACACGTGAGCGTGGAGCACTTTTCATGTGTATACGTAATCGTTAAGTGAGTTTGGAGCACCTTCGATGTGTGTGTGTGGAATCATTGGGTGGGTCTGGAGCACCTTCGATGTGTGCGTGGGCACGATTACGATATCTCTGGCGCCTTAATTTGATCGTGGATTATTCATATTTGGCGCAAAAGAAACACTTTTTTGAGAATAAAAAAATCGCGATTTTGGCTTCCTTTAGAAGATACAGGACATTCTACAAATTATTCGTTATTAAGCGATTTAACTGGTTTACGTTCATTTAGCTTTCTTAGAATACGCTATGCCGAGAAAATAAACAAGAACAAACCCAAACAAACAAACAAACCCAAACAAAGTACGACGTAACAATGTAAAACACGCGGAAAATTCGATTTACATAGAAAATCGGAAAAGTACACTTTTTCTCTTCGAAGCGCTGTAAATCCAAAACTAAGGCTCAAAACAAAAAAAAAGTTATTCTTGTTTTTCGTATTTTTTTCGGCCATATTTCATAATCCAATGGTCAAATTTAGACGCCAAAGATATCGTAATCTCCCCAGATTTAGGGTATATTTTATTACGTCTTTTGGCTGTTACATGGTATTTTTTAATTTCACTAATGTTTAATTTGGTGAAATTAGTTAGTGTTAAGGGCATTTAAAAGTATATATTACAATTTAAAATAATAAAAAAAGAAAAACGGGTTGCGGCGGATGTTGTCAGACGGCGTGACACGTAGCGTCGGTGGGATTAATCCGAAAAAAACCAACGTAGATTTTTCTTTCATCAACACTCGTACGCAGAATATGAACCAAGAAAAAGTGCAAAATGTTGAAAATCGATTAAATTAGCTTTGAAACAAAGAGATGGAATGTTCCAAAAAAAGGCTATATTTTGCAGTAAAAAAGTCCTTTTTTAATTTTTTAAACATTAACAGTCATATTTTAGACAATAAGGTTGGATGTATACCAAATTTTATCAGAATCGGTCAATTCGTTTTTTAGCTATACCTCGCGGCAGTTTTAAAAATGCAGTTTACAAGACCGCCATTTTTTAAAGATTAAGGCGGGAGCCTGAATTAGAAGGTCCCAAAAAGCGTTTTTTCGGGAATTTTTTTTTAGAAGGCAAAAACAAGTGAGCCCAGTGAACATTAAGGTATCGTTTCATGTATATTTGAAACGTATGAAAAAAATGTCGACATGAAATAATAAATGACTGCAGATTTATCAGCCTATTCCATGTGCGTCTGCTTGCCACTGCATCCCCAATCGGCGGGAAATATGCAGCTCGTAATTCTTGACTAACAAGGGGACAGTACGGCAGTCGGATTTTTGTAATTTTTCGTACTCATGGTACGCGAAGTTCAGAGCTCGAATATTAATATCCCAAAGCAGTTCGACACCATATTCAGAAATTTTCGAGAAAATTGACTTCGAAGTTTTCGAGCGCACTCTTATCCCACAAAGATGCAACGATATTCGAACCGGGCTCGTGGCGTACCCGGTAGCGCTCGAGTCTAGTAATCGCGGGGTCGCTGGTTCGAGTCTCACTTCGATTTTTTTTTTTTTTTTTTTTTTTTTTTTTTCATTTTTTTAAATGAAAAAACGCAAGTCATATTTTTAATTATCTCTTGATTATAAACATACATTTTCAAGTATCAATATTTATAACCAACAACATTTTTAGGATGAAAATGAAAAACGTCGGGTAAGGAATTGAATACTTTATTATTCGGTCTGTATTCGTTTGTTTTATACATCGGGTGTAATGTTACACGAGCCAGAGTGATAACCATCGTAAAAACAAGGAAAACAGTAATTTTCACGGCACCTCGACGGTTGCCAAAGCAAGCGTTATATTCACATATTTCAACATTTATTCTTCTATTTATATTCCTATTAATCTACAAGGGAGTTTATGTAAATATTATTACTGGATATTTTTACGTCGCTTATTCGCAATTTCAAGCAAGAGATAATCGAAAATAAGACTTGCATTTATCATTGACAATTATAATTACATATATGTGAATTAGCATAGATTTTATGACTTTTATCCCGGGATTATTTATTTATTTTTTTGTAAATAATCACCTATTGTTATATATAAATAATATATGATCATATATGA
The DNA here is from genome assembly GCA_964007375.1 of Ophion obscuratus. Classification (NCBI taxonomy): domain Eukaryota; kingdom Metazoa; phylum Arthropoda; class Insecta; order Hymenoptera; family Ichneumonidae; genus Ophion; species Ophion obscuratus. Next base: position 9,458,886 of record OZ023320.1, read on the forward strand.
GAAAATATATAATTATGTATAACTATAATGAATTTTGTACATAAATAACTATATATGGATTTTGTCCATATATAAACATATATAGATATATTATATTAATTATATATAATAATATGTGATTATATACAACAAAAATTTATCGGGATATTTAAATGACGGAGGTATGCGAATTAAAAAAAAAAAAAAAAAAAATCGAATTGAGACTCGAACCAGCGACCCCGCGATTACTAGACTCGAGCGCTACCGGGTACGCCACGAGCCCGGTTCGAATATCGTTTCATCTTTGTGGGATAAGAGTGCGCTCGAAAACTTCAAAGTCAATTTTCTCGAAAATTTCTGAATATGGCGTCGAACTGCTTTGGGATATTAATATTCGAGCTCTGAACTTCGCGTACCATGAGTACGAAAAATTACAAAAATTCGACTGCCGTACTGTCCCCTTGTAAAACAAAAAACCAATAAAGTTTTCAATTGTCATATATTTTTCTTCTAGGTGAATTAAGAAAAATCTGAAAATATCGTGAAATTATAACTTTTTTCAGGTTGAAAAAAAGTGTGTTAAAAAATAACACTTTAACGTGCTATAAAAATTGTTTTAAAATACTTTTTCAACGAACTTTTTAATTCACTTACAAGAGATTTTCATACTGAAGAAAATAAACTTTGGTTTCATTCAATATGTCGTTTAGTATTTTTGCTATCACGCCCGTCGATTTGGCAGAATCGTGAAAATGAAACTGAAGAAAACGCGCTTCAAAGTTTTGAATAGGAGGAAATATTAACTTCTCTGCTTTTGGCCTTGTATCTTTGAAAATATTTACAATTGGCCTCTGTAACTTTGTAAATGTATTCTTGGATAGATTATTTGTCGATTTAAGCAATAAAAGAAACGATTTTTCGGACCTTCTAATCCAGGCTCCGGCCTTAAAGGGCCAGTCCACTTTGGAGCCACGAAAAAAGGCTATTTTCGCGATTTTGTTTGAGAATTTATGATAAGAATATAAGATTTGTTCGGTTTATATTTAAGATATGAATATAAAAGTTGTTTGGCTTGATAAATAAAGTCTAGAAGTACATTTTTTTTAAATTAATTGATTTTTATTCATTTTTAAGTACAAAAACTATAGTTTAACGTAACGCCTCAAAAATAGGTAGGCTAGGTAGCTCCATCACAACTCGGCAACGGCTTGTTTGGCATTAAAAAAAACAGTCCATTCGATTCAGTATGACACCAGCTACAAAATGACCCTCGGATATAAAGTTTTATCAAAAAATAAAAAAATGGCAGATGAAAAACGAAAAAAGTAAAAAAAAACTCGTGTTTTCGCAGTTTTTCGCAAAAAAAGAGAGTAAAAATAAAAATGTTTAAACCATCGAGGGTCATCTTTTTGCGAATCATGTTTACGATATGTGATTCAAATTTCAAGAGAATCGGTTCATTAGTTTTAGAGATACGATGGAGCTAGATTTTGAAAACGTTGTTTCGAGAAAAACGCGTTTGAAGTTTACACTATGAAAAACTCTTACCTAAACTCAATCGGCAATTCCTGCACCGTACAAAATCCCTTCTGATTGTTCATCATCGTCGATTCCTTCAAATCTTGCTGGCTTTCGATTTTTTGAAATTTTCAAAGTTGACAGGCCCCTTAATACAAAAAATACCAAGTAGCAGGCCAAGAGTAGTAATGAAACACACCCTAAGTCTCAAAAATGGTGAAGAAATCTTGACTTGAAAAAAAATCAGCAAATTTTTTCCCTGCTTAAAGGTATCTCCCCCCTTGATTTCCATTAACATGCACAATCCTTGCACACTACATACGGAACAATTGTTGCAGGTGTTGTGCAACAAATGCTGCAGCATGAAGTACCGACTCCAGTACCAGGTCAACATTGATTCACGCGTGTGCTCGCCCTGCTACCAGTTACTCGTGAAAGGTACAGGCTGCCATTTTACAAACTGATCCCCCGCTTGCTTGATCCTTCCTGGAGCGCGAACGAGAGCTCGCAAAACGATCAAAGTTTCGGAAATCATCAAACTAACGCTCATCTTTTACAAAAAAAAAAAAAAACTGGCGGTTTTTTTCGGTCTTCCGAAATATGAGTCGTTCAAGATAAAACCCCGAATCCGCCAAACATAGCGGTCTCTCTCAGAATAATTTATTTATTTGTTTTTCGTTCTTACATTCAGCGGAACGAGATCACGAGAACGGGGACTGCTCTTCCAGCTGCGCCAATAGCTCGCCTAGCAATATTAATTCTTCCGAGGTATGTGTCAAAATGATGATCTTGCATGGAATCATAGTTTTTTTTCATCCCCTTGACTTGGACACATGAGGTAGTCTTAAAGTTCAAGACGTTGGAATGCCACGAAAATACATTTTTTTCTTCATATTTTTTTGTTTTCTGTTATTCTGAGCCTTACGCGGTCAAAAAATCAGTTATTTCGAAATATTAATCAATAATTCGTAAATAATAACAAAAATGAATAATAGAACATTTATTGAACAATTGACAATTAAAAATATTAAGAAAAAAATAATCGAAAATATTAATCAAAGAAGTAATATTTACAGTATTAATAATTAGAACTATGAATTGGGGAATTAATAATTAAAGATTAGTTAACGAATTAATAATAACGAATGAATCAAAGGATTAATAATTGAGAATATCAATAAAAGAATTTATAGTTGAAAATATTAATGAAGCATTGACCAATGAAATCATTGATTGAAGATCGAATAATTCAAAATTAATTAAAGGATTAATCATTGAAAATATTGAATGGCAAATTGATAATTAAGAATATCTAGTATAATTAATATTGAGTTTAACTTAATTATATTAATAATTAAATTAATATTAAACTTAATAATATAATTATTAAGAATAAATAATTAAAAATTAGTTAAAGACTTAATAATTGAAAATAAAAATTAGTAATGAATAATGTAAAATATCAATTAATAATTGAGCATCGACAATTAAAAATGTTATCAAAAAAATTAATTTTCATTGCATTCCAACATTGGTATCATTGTCACCAACTTTCGATCATTTTGGATAATTGCAAAATTATATTAGAATAGTATCATCCATTATGCAGAGCTATATCTTCGTAAAGTAATAAATTAAATGAATTGTATTATACTAACATTATTTGGCAATTATGCAGTTATGGGAAGTTTTGCAATTATCTGAAGTGTCCGAAAACTTTTGGCTGCTAGTGTATATATACACGTATATCCATGAATGTACTCTGAATGAACAAAAAACGAACTCACGATCCTAAAAACTCCGCAAATACGAACGGCTTTTGAGTTTTTCAGTCCCCGATAACTGCATCACCCCAAAAACGAAGCTCGTCTCAGTGTGATTTTTATACCCGAGCGACGATAGATTTTGAAACCGGAAGTACCTCCATCGTGCTTGGGAATCCCTACTTTTGTGGTGTAGTCGGCATGTCGAGCCACCCTAACAGGCTCCTCCCTTACAATGTTTGCGAACGGTATCAATGTGCCACGCGGTTCTGACATCCTTGCATCTGATAACGAGCCGAACGGAAACCGATTTTCCTTGCCGGGGATCTTTCGCGTTGAGGCCTTATATACACTTGTAGCGGGCGAAGGGACTTGGTTTTCTTGATTTTTTTTTGTCGACGGGACAATAAATGTTTATTGAAAAACTGCGAATATCGATTAGTACATATTTTCATGTACTTGTACAATTTTGTTTATTCAAAAATATTTAATAATGGCGAAACTTCAACCGTCTTCCAGGAGCGCCATCTTTTGAGCATTAGTTGCGGTGGACATGATAACTGGAGTACGGTTCATCTGAAATCAGAATTTGAAAAAGATTTAATTAGTATATTACATAGGCTTGGGCCTGGACGAAAGATTTGTAAAAATTTTGATTTTTAACAAATAACTATAATTTTAACAAAAAAATCATTTTTTTAAATGCTAAATTTCCGGTTTTTTGTTACAATTTTTTTTTTCAACAAAATTCCAAATCCATTCTACAGGCCCTAGCTATTATCATAGTAAATGAGTGGTATAAATTTGGTATGGATCGGATTAACAGTTTTTTAGTAATCGGGTCCAGCGCAAAGGGATTTCTCAAAAAAGACGATCCTGAGATAATGGCGTTTAAGATTCAAGTATGGTTCTTTTACATTTAAAGTTAATTTATTCATACTAACATGGAGTCGTCAATTCCAGGGCCATACAGTAATCCTTCTGCGTCCTCTGCAGCCTCTAAAATATTGATTTGATAATGCCTACGAGCAGGGTTGCAAATAATGCATTCCTTTTTGTAATGCATTGTCATTACTCGTTACTTTACATTTTGTAATGAAAAAAATTTCATTGCCCATTACATTACATTCAGTAATGTAAAAAAAATCCATTACTCATGACATCACATTTTGTAATGCAAACAATTGCCATTACTCATTACATTGAATTTTGTAATGTAAAACAATTTCATTAATCATCACATTGGAATTTGTAATGTAAAAAATTTCCATTCCTCATTACATTACATTTTGTAATGTGAAATGTTTTCATTGCCCATTACAATGTAACGGGTAATGGAATTTTTTTACATTACAAAGTCCAATGTAATGGGTAATTGAAATATTTTACATTACAATATGTAATGTAATGAGTAATGGATTTTCTTTACATTACAAAACGTAATGTAATGTGCAATGGAATTTTTTTACATTACAAAATATAAGGTAACGAGTAATGGAATTTTCTAAAAAATCTCCATTACTCATTACAATGTAATGAGGAATATTATTCGTTTCTCATTAGGGGCAGCGGTTTTTGCATTGGGTCGATCTGACCCGATGGGAAACGAACAATAATCAATATTACCTTGTAATGAGTAATGGATATTTTTTACATTGCATTAGTAATGTGAACAAATTCCATTACTCATTACATTAAACTTTGTAATGTAAAAAATGTCCATTACCCATTACAATGTAATGTGTAATGGAATTTTTGTAATTACACATTACATTGCATTTTGTAATGAAAATGTTGCACATTACAAAACGTAATGTAATGAGTAATGAATTTTTTTTACAATACAAAATTTAATGTAATGAGTAATAGACATTTTTACACTACATAATCCAATGTAATGAGTAATGGATTTTTTTTACATTACTCATTACATTATATTTTATAGTGTAAACAATTTTCGTAAAAAAGTAATGAATAATGCATTACGTTTTCATGACAAATTTGCAACCCTGCCTACGAGCCATTCTTCCTTCTCTTGTGGCTGCTTGCGCTTGCTGCTCGGCAAGCGTAACACGTTGAAATACCTATAACTGCGAATTTAATGCTCCGATCTTTATGAAATTTGGTGAGAATATTCTTCAAATATTGTACTTAAAGAATATGAAATCAATTTTTTTTTCCTTTTTTCCAACCATCACAAGTGTATATAAGGCTTTAACATTCCCAGCCGAAAGTTCGATTCGAACGGAACTCCAGTTTGCGATACGACGAAAATCTCGACGACGACGTCCTCACGAGAAACGCCAAGTCCATTGGCTCTCGAATCAATGGTCAGTAATGCAGAAAAGTTATCGAACAATTTGTTCAACAAATGGCCGTTTCGAGAATTCGTTGAACAATCGGTCGACATCTTATCGCCGTAATCGACAGTCAATGCTCTTCGACGTCTTCTTCGTACGGTCGAAGCGTGAGATTTTCGACGAGCTCGCCAAGTACCGGAAGTTGGCCGGCGCGTCGCACTTTTCGGCTTTGAGAACGCATGAAACGCGCTGAGAATCCTCGAGAATCCATAACGAGCTGGGGGTTAAGAAAGAAAAACTGAATTCCAATCGTCAGAGTTCGGAGTATTCGACAAATGGTTATAGGGGAGACAGCCTAATCCAAATAACCCGATGGAGTACTGTTCAACAATACCGCCTTTGCAACAGTTAGCCGGAGGTTTGCCACCGCCGCCCACCGTCATGGTCCCCGTCGGTGTACTCAAGCGCGAGGGCAGTTCCAAGCAACGCCCGGAGGGACAAAAGTCCGTCATGTTCAGCGACGGTGAGCCTCAACAACTCTTCGTCACATTTGCCATTACGACGGACCTTGACACTCCGTCATATTGGCTTCGATTATGCTCCGTTTGCTCGTCAATAATGTGCCCGATAGACACAATTGTTATTGTCGGAATGTCGCAAGCCGAAAAAAAATCCCTCGTAAGCTCCCACAATTTCCCGCGAACGCCTCCAAACACGTTATTTTTTATTTTACGACCAATTCGATGTTGCATGCGAGCGACGCGACGTCCCACGTTCCTGAAGAACGGTGGAGGCGCGCGTCGCTCACCCTGCCTCCGATATCCCGTTTGTTTTTTTTTTTCACCCGCCTCTACGTATAAAACACAGGAATAAGGCCTGGATGTGACCTGACAGAACTCGACACCTCCTGGGACCTGAAACCGCCGTATCGGAAGATCGGCAAACGTGGACCACCGTCGTCCGTCCAATCCTCGGCGTTGGCAACCGCCAAACGACAAAACATGCCGCCCATGGATCCAAACACGAATTGCTACATACCTCAGGATCCCGACGGACTGCCGCCGATGGTGACGATACACAAAGGCGGTGAGCGAGATACTTTCTCGTCATCCTCATCCCTTCGTGATTATCTGACTGGAAATTAAAGAGTCTTCGCACTTTAGACGCTAAACAGCCTATTTTCGTGCATTTTTTTCATCGATTTATGTTATAGATATTTATACAAACGTTGTTACACTTAATCAATACACTTTCGAAATCGTTGAAAAAAAATGTTCATGTATGTGACCTAAACAAATGTTAAACGCGTTTTTCTCGAAACAACGTTTTTCGACGGTTAATAAAATCTTCGAAACTACTGAACTGATCCTTATGAAATTTTAACCACATATTCTTTACAACTATAGCTATAGCGCATACCAAGGATTTTTATAAATTTCGATATTTATAATTTTTTGCCAAAAACGGTGAAAAAAACATGTTTTTTTTTTCGAAAAATGTCCGCCATTTTGTTATTTTTGCATATATCAAAAATCGTGTGATATGCGCTATGGCCATTAACATACTGAATCTAATACCCTTTGGTTTTTTTTGTATTTCGGATCATCCATCTCCGAGATTTCATCAACAGCGAAGACGTACAATTTTTTTAGGACATTTTTTTAACTACCATTTTCGTCTATAAATAGTGACTTAAATCAATATTTTTTTAAAATGTATTTCGAAAGTGTATTTATTAAGTGTAACAACTTTTATCTCAATATCTATAATATAAACTTATCGAAAATGTTCATGAAAATAGCCTTTTTTAGCGTCTTAAGTGAGAAAACCCCTTAAGCAGAAAATAAGCATTTTTTTTATGGAAAAAATTTCTTTACTATCTTTGAGACTGTATGTGTATTGAGATGGTATATTTTGTTACTACTTCTTGCTTTATATGATATTTTTTAAATTAATCTTCAAAAATGGCGGAGGTGTGGCACGGTCTTCTCAACGGGTTGCAGCAGATCTTGTAAGACGGCGTGACACGCAGCGTCGAAGGGGTTAACCCTAGGACCCTACATATGGGTACCGCAAACCCCACATTATTAGTGACGAATGCTAATATCATTTTTATCGCAAAGCCTATTCCATTCGTCAGTTCTTGAGCATTCGATTTTAAAAAAATCTCTACGACAAACGGTTCGTTAGCAGCGTTGATTTAAAGTGATGCCCCCCATTGAAGTGCGTAACCCCAGTGTAGGTTATTTGTTTCGTACAGATAGTGAGGGTCCTAGGGTTAATCTGAAGAAAAAAAAAACATTTTTTCTTTTATTACCAATCATACGCAGAATACGAACCAAGAACAAGTGAGAAATGATGAAAATCTATGAAATTGTACGCTTTGAAACAAAATGATTGAATTTTCCGAAATAAGGCTACATTTTGAAAGAAACACTTTTTTTTATTTTCAAAACCATTTAAGGTATTTTTAGACAATAAGTTTAAAAAGATCTATGCCAAATTTCATCAGAATCGGTCGATTAGTTTTTTCAGCTGTACGTCACGCCAGTTTCGAAGACTGTGCCATACCTCCTCCATTTTTAAAGATTAATCAGAAAAATTTCATGTAACAGGCAAAAGTAGTAATAAAACTTACCCTAAATCTAAAAAATAGTGAAGAAATCTTTCCTTGTGAAAAAAATCATGAAAATCAGCAAATTTTTTTCTTGCCTAAATCTCCCCCCTTAATAATTAATTTGACGAGCGCTCCATCGATTGATTTAATTGGGTGCCGCAAAATTACACAACTACAGTTCGGATTTGTCAGTTTTTAAATTTGTATTACTCCCACTAAAGAATTGATTTATATATTATAAAGAATTATTTTATATATTTACCTCGGATTTATATATTTAATAGTCGCAGCCGATTTTGTTCGAAGACGTAGCTGGACTATAGTTGAGGCCCTGGACTACAATTGCGTAGTTTTACGGTACCGATTCTCTTGGACTACGCCACGTCCGAAAGTTCCTCAATAATCATCATCGTTTTTCCAGAAATTACGTATCACGAGTCGGTTGACGCGGAGACGCTGTACAAATCATTGAAGAACGAATGCGAGCCACCGGTCATGTTCGCCATCAACCGCAACCTCTACGCCTACGTTAAAATAACAAATCGTGAGTTTCCGTTTCCCCAGCCTCCATATCCAGCCGTATTCTCGATGGCTTATAGCTTCGGTTTGTTTTCCAGTCAACTGTTGCGTCAACAGAGTATGTTGGAACGTCACATCTAGGGGATTGGCTTGCGTGGGTCAGGACGAGATAATCTTTTTGGTGGAGACGTTACCGGACGAAACACAAATCCCCAAGGATCTGCTCGTTCACATAAATCACATTTACATCGAGGCTATCAAAGGTGAGGAATCCGTTGGTAGGCTCTCGAGTTTCTGTGGTTCGGGCTAATCGAAGATCGATTTTCATTCGTAGGCAATACGATAACGGAGCTGGGCGTCTCGATATATCAACGAGGACATTTTTTGGGGTCGCGCGAGCACGCTGGATTTCTATTCGTTCGACAGAGCTTTCAGTGTCTGCAGAAAATCATTCTTCCCCCGGCGCCCTTTCTGGTAGGTCTTCTCGTGCACAGGTGGGAAACACCGTGGGCGAAGGTATTTCCGCTTCGTTTGATGCTTCGCCTCGGGGCCGAGTATCGCTACTATCCGTGTCCCCTCGTGTCCGTTCGCTTCCGTGACGCCGTGTACTTCGAGATCGGTCACACGATCATGAAGGTTCTCGCGGACTTTCGTAATTTCGCCTACACCCTGCCCGGTGTGCGAGGCCTGACGATTCACATGCAGGATCGTACGACCGACGTGCTGTTCCCGAAAAATCGTTACGATCAAGTTATCAAAGGGCTGAACAACTCGAACGATCACGTGCTCGCTTTCGCCGCGAACTTCAGCAGCCAGGCGGACTCGCATCTCGTCTGCATACAGACGAACACCGGCGACGAGAGCAGCTACCAAACTCAGGCGATCAACATTCACAACAAACCGCGAAAGGGTGAGAGTTCGCTGGGCTAATAAAGATGACAGCTGTCATGAAAAAGCAATTTCATGGCTCTTCACATTGGATGACAGTTCAACTTTGAAGATGACAGCTGTCATGAAACAGCCATTTCATGGCTGTTCACTTTAGATGACAGGTGATCTTTGAAGATCACAGCTGTCATGCAACAGCAATTTCATGACTGTTCACATTGGATGACAGTTGATCTTTGAAGATCACAGCTGTCATGCAACAGCAATTTCATGACTGTTCACATTGGATGACAGTTGATCTTTGAAGATGACAGCTGTCATGAAACAGCAATTTCATGGCTGTTCACATTGGATGACAGCTGTCATGAAACAGCAATTCTATGACTTTTCACATTGGATGACAGTTCATCTTCAAAGATGACAGCTGTCATGAAACAGCAATTTCATGGCTGTTCACATTGGCTGACAGTTGATCTTTGAAGATCACAGCTGTCATGAAACAGCAATTTCATGGTTGTTCACATTGGATGACAGCTGTCATGAAACAGAAATTTCATAGCTGTTCACATTGAATGACAGCTGTCATGAAACAGTAATTCCATGACTGTTCACATTGGATGAAAATTCATCTTTAAAGATGACAGCTGTCATGAAACAGCAATTTCATGGCTGTTCACATTGGATGACAGTTGATCTTTGAAGATCACAGCTGTCATGCAACAGCAATTTCATGGCTGTTCACTTTGGATGACAGTTGATCTTTGAAGATGACAGCTGTCATGCAACAGCAATTTCATGGCTGTTCACATTGGATGACAGTCCATCTTTAAATATGACAGCTGTCATGAAACAGCAATTTCATGGCTGTTTACATTGGATGACAGCTGTCATGAAATCACAACTTCATGGCTGTTCACATTGGATGACAGCTGTCATGAAACAGCAATTCCATGACTGTTCACATCGGATGACAGTTCATCTTTGAAGATGACAGCTGTCATGAAACAGCAATTTCATGGCTGTTCACATTTGATGACAGTTGATCTTTGAAGATGAGAGCTGTCATGAAACAGCAATTTCATGGCTGTTGCCATTGGATGACAGTTCAACTTTGAAGATGACAGCTGTCATGAAACAGCAATTTCGTGATAGTTCACATTGGATGACAGTTAATCTTTGAAGATGACAGCTGTCATGAGACAGCAATTTCATGGCTGTTCACATTGGATGACAGTTCAACTTTGAAGATGACAGCTGTCACGAAACTGCAATTTCATGGCTGTTACGCATATGGAAAACAGGGAAAACTGAGGGAATTTCTTTCCTCCTGAAATGATCAGGGAAAAATCATGGAATTTTAAAAGTTCTCTGGAATTTTTGCAGAATTACTTTATGCAAGAATTACGAAAAATAAAACGGACTTGAAACTGAAAACTATAAAAATAAATATTTTTGTTTATTTTTAATATTTATATTATTCTTCATTACATACCAAAAAAAATGGTCAGTACCACACATTAAAAATTTGAAAAACTAAAAACTATTGCGATGTGGAATAAGTTCTCGCTGTTTTTTCGTGAAAATTAATGCTTCATTTTAAAAAATCATCTCTAATGCTTTCAACCATCCGAAAATGTTGTGTGGTCAACTTGTACTGATTCTGCAAGTTCAGCTAGCGTCTGACATGAGTCTTCATGAAGTAATACCTCCAACTCGACACATAAAAATCATTATTTTTTATGCATCTAAACCAATCTCTGCATGTAATTTCCGACAGAGCATTGTCGCCTTAAGTCTCAAAAATAATTCTGTGTGCTTTAGCGGCAGATTTAAACAAATAACGTGGGGTTAATATTTCCCGCGAATATATTTTTTTTTTTGGCACGTAATTTCACATGTTTAACACTATGAAAACAAAAGTTGTTTACTTCGACGAAATGACATACACTGAATTTCAAGCTTGCTTATAGTACTTCTTTATAGATGCATTACCATTTTAAACTACGCGCACGCCGTTCTGGCAACGCCATCTATTGCAAAGCAGCGAGAACTTATTCAACGTCCTAATAATTCACTCTAGAGCTCTATACATTTGCATTCGATTTATCGATACACAACCACACAATTATTATTGCAGATACGTGTTTGTATTTATTCGTTATGCATTTGCGCCGAGATAAAAATATCTGTTTATAATAAAGAACAGTTTTTGTATTTCCTTCGATGGTTTATTGTTTACTTTACAGCGGTTAAATTATTTTTTTTTAAATTTTTTATTTCGATATTAAATATTTTCATATATTTGAGCTTGAAAAAAAATTATGTTCTTTATTTGGCCCCAATTTTCCTGGAATATTTACTCAGAAAGGAAAGTCAGGGACTTTCTGATTCAATAATGTGTAACCATGAATTTTCTGGAATATGTTTTTCAATGCCGTTATCATTGGCATTGCCTGGTTTTGCAGTTACGGGCGCGAGTTTCATCGTGATAAACGGAGCGCTAAAGTCGTCCATGGGGCTGTCGGCTAAATCGAGTATAGTCGAGGACGGCCTCATGGTGCAGATCATGCCCGAGAAAATGGAGGCGCTAAAGGCGGCCCTCAAGAACATGCACGACTTTTCCATCGGCTGCGGCCTCCAGGGGGCACCGGAGCCCGACGAGACCGTCAACATCAAATGGGTCGACAACGATGAACTGTTCAACTTGGGGTGCGTTGCGGAAAGTCCATACTTTTTGTTGGAATGTAACTTCGTATGTCGTAGCGCATTTCTACTACCCCATTACTTTCCTCTCACTACGGGAGCTTAAAATCCCGCTGTATTTGAATAATATCGCACTCGAAGGACGAGAATACTCATTTCCGGTTTTTACAGAGTGAAAAGTCCGATCGACGGTAAAGCAATGGACGGCATACCTTCGATACGGGTTCACAATGGTACGGATTACATGGGCTCGAGCAGATTCATTCGATGGACCGAAGTCTTCATCATTAAGGTAGCTTAGAAGCGATTAAGGGGTTAAACTACTGTGACGACAAGAAAAAAAATAATTTTGAAGAAATAAGTAAAAATGATTGAAAAATCGTTTGGACAATTATTTGTATGTACAGTACCGAAGTTGTGTACGAAATTTCATGTAAAAATATTGATAATTAAGGGAGTTATAAAAAATCTCGTGAACGTGAGCGGCTCGACGGTGTACTTGATTTCGGCTAACCGAAAAAAAAAAATCAAAATAGATAGCTTTGGCTAAAACCGAGCTTCTGTTTGTTGTTTTAATCAACAAAAAACAACATTCTTGATTTTTTTTTTCGATTTTTCGCGCATTAATGACTGATGTTAATGACTGATGAAAAAAAAAATGTGGTAAATATTCGAAAAAGTCACTCTCGCTAAAAAGAGGCTGTACATTTTCTTTTATCAATTCTTTATTATTATAAAACCTTATATATATATATATATAGAGTTTTATTTGCATAACTTGGAATACAAGTTTTTTACAAACTATTGCCTTACATATTGTTCCTTATTTCTAACTTAAGCCTACAATTCTATCCTGCACCTGCACTTCTCTTTCTTTTTGCCTCTACTACTTATCACTAACGCCTCCGTCCTCCTCCTTACTCTTTTTTGCGCACAATACCTCTATTTCTCTAAAATACCGGCAGATTCCAACATTTATTTTTCCGCCTAACATATTAATGATTTCTCCTTTTATCGCGCTCTCATCCACTCCCTGCATCCACTCCTCAGCTTCTTTTCTTGTTTCCTTTGGCATTAAAGCCCATGCTTTTCTGCACACTATGAGGTGTTCCACGGTCTCATTTTGTTCCTCACATATCCTGCATCTCCAGTCCTTCACCCCCTTTTTTCCCGCTCTCCAGACGTTTCCACACCTTAATCTTGCCCACAATTTTTTGTCCCTACCCTTCACCCCTTCCTCCTTCCAATACTTCCACGGGCTTTCCTCGTTCTCCACCAAATATTTATACATGCTATTGTACGATGATTTTTTTATTTTTTCTTCTTCTTCCTCCAATAGTTTCTTTTTTAGGTTTTCTAATCCTTCTCCAATCTTTTTTTCTATTGTTCTCTCTTCTTTCTTCTCCCTTATCATCATTATTATTTCCTCTATGCCCATTTCCCTTAATACTTTTTTCAAATCCTTTCCCCACTTCAACGGTGCACCATTCGCTATCGCCCTCATCTCCTCTCTTACACATATTTTTGGCCATCTCTCGTCCTCCATCTTTAGCACCTCCTTGATGTACCTCAGTACGCGTTCTCTGATTACATATTCTATAGTGGGCACACCCAGCTCCCTCCTCCGTATATAATTTGGGGTCTCTCTGTTTACCCCCAACGCCGTTTTACAATACATAAAACCTTATATTAAGTTATATTTTAATAGCGCATAATGTTTTTGGGTTTGTTTTTGGTTTTTGGTTTGTTTGGTTGTTTGGGTTTGTTTGTTTGGCGCGATGCTCGTGGTAATATCCCAAAATTCGACGTGATCTTTAGAAAATCTTTAAAAAAATATTTATCGACATTGTTTTTGTTGATGCGCTGCCATAATAATATTAAATGTTCTTTAACTGTAAGAAACCACACAAAAAAAATCAGCTCGATTCCGACAGGAGTGACACTTCCGAATATTTACCGAAAATGTTGAAGAGAAAAATGTCGGTCAAGACGAAACTTCTATTGCACTGAATAAGTGTACCAAACTTCAAGTCAATTCGTTCATTAGATGTCGAGAAATCCTGTACACCGTTTTGAAAAACATAATATCGGAAAAAACGCGTTTAAAGTTTTACTAACAGTTCTATCGTTGTATTCTTAAGTTTATATTCTATCTACGATTCCTGCACCATATGTTGGGCCTCACTCCTTCATTATCACAGTAGCCTGACCCCTCAATTCTCGAAGGTTCGCCTCAGTAATGTGCGGATTCGCGTAATGATTTCTGTTTTAAAAAAAATTAATGTGAAAAAACGTTATCTGGTCAATTTTAGTCGGACGATCATCCCGCCGGGGTTCACGATCCCGTCGACATAAACAAATTATCGGAGAGTATAGCGAGGGCAACGTGCGCGGCATTCGTCAAGCTGTTGGACCTCTTAGCGACTGCGGGATTAACGAAAATTGCCGTTAGGACGACCATACATCCGGACAATGTGAGTTGCGCGATCAGCTGCGCTGTATTATCTTTTCAATTCATTCTCCTTAAGGGGCTACATCTACTTAGAGGCCCGTAAAAAATGACCAAATTCCGATTTTTTTTTCTTGGAAACCGTTGGTGAGAAAGAAATGCATTTTTTAAACACAAAGGTGCATATATTCAGAGCTTTTTAAAAAATCACTAAACAATGCAGAAAAATATGACCGCTGGCAGATGACGAAATTTTTTTCGCGACGTTTGGCGGTGTACGCTCCAGCTTAAACGGTCCATCCGAAATCTGAAAACCAAACGGGGTATTCAAGTTGACAATAAATACGAGTCGTTGACGATCGTCGACTTTTAAATTCATTTTTTTGAATAACGTGGCGACGAATTGAAACTCGAGCATAAAAAATCTATGGAAAAAGCCATTTTTACGTAACTATTAAAAAATGAAAAACCAAAGAATTTAGGCTAATTTTTCGGCAATTCGTTAAAAAAATATGAAGATTTAAAACAAATGCTTCCATAGCAAGATAAAGAATGGAAGAAAACTCTTCTTTTAAGAGTGTACACCGTTTTGGAAAACGACATTTCGAGAAAAACGCGTTTAAAGTTTCGACTGCGGAATTTTCATATAAATTGTATACTTATGTTTATGTAAGTATATGAACAGCATGTTTATAACCGTCTATACTATCAGATAATGCAAAAGAAAATTAATTTTTTGAAAATTTTACACTGAACCCTGAAAAATTTAGCATCGTATCTCCTGTAAATTTGGAAACAATCCATCTAGTGGTTCTCGAGATATTAGATCCGCCGATTTTAAAACAATGTTTCGAGAAAAACGCGTTTAATGAATAACACCACTCCAGCGGCAGAAAATAAGGCCCAACTTTGACAATTTATTTTAGCAGTCTGAAAAAAGGAATAGGATTTCTTTTGAGAGGGTTTATTTAATACATATTAAAGTACAAAAAAAAATTATTATTATTTTCATACAAAATGGCGGCGACCGAGCCTGTTTAACAAACGTGTTTTTTACCAATAGCTTCACCGGAGGACGGTTTTCTCGTAAAGTTTAAGACCTGGAACAAAAACAAAAAAAAATTCTCTATATATTATTAGCTATGAAACTACGTAGGGATTTTTTAAATCAAATTTTGTAAAATGGCGCACTTTGAAAGAAATAAATCGATTTTTTGCCCAAAAAATTACAGTAGATTGTTTATAACAAAAATAGTTTGCATTTAATCAAAAAACGACTACGTACTCCTATAGAGAACGTGATTGTGAAGCTGCTATGAAAATTTCAAATCAATCCATGTAAAGGTGTTCGAGCAATCCGTCCTCCGAGTTTGAAAAAAGTGGTTTCGGGAAAAACGCGTTTAAAGTTGTACGAGGCGCCTGAAAGAAGTCCGAGGCGCTGCGGCAAAATCGATAATTGAAAATAAAAAATAAAATAATTCGCTACAGGACCAATTGCATATTGTTTTCATAACTCCAAAGTAGTTTTTAAGCCAAAAAAAAACAATTCTTCCAAAATCCTAGAGTGGTGTTATCCCTTAAAGTTTGAAGTACGGTGTTAAAATGACTGTTGAAAGCTGTAGCTCATTGAATTTTAGGAATGCTTCAATGAAATTTTCAGGGAGTTAAAAGGGAGTTTTATAGTTAAAAGGTATCGAATAAAATATAGCCATCGTATAAAAATATTTTTGGAAAATTCACTTTTTTATCCCACCTAGTTAAATGTATCCCGTTAACATCTCCAATCATTTTGTCCTCCGTGCTCTCAGGTAGGATACGAAGCGGGAAGCGAGGGAACTCGGTTACCACCGATTTACATGAACAGTTTGGACAACGAGCTTATACAAGTTCTCCACAAAGCCGCGCAGATGAGTCAGGACACGAACACGGTGCTCGAACTGATATTCCACGTATTGGACGACTAAGGAGCCCCGAACCCCGTTCCGAAAAATTGACACAACCGGAAATGCACGATTTCCACTCCGTAGATGAAAATTATACCGGTTCGGTATTGCGTCGTTCATTTGGCGGTTCGGTGCAGCGGCCATTGAATGGGACGATTGCTAGGGAACTTCAACGCGAAGCGCAAGTCGCGGCAAGTCCGAGAAAGCCCGACGATTCGGAAAGTCGAGAAGAAACGCGTCGCGGAAAGAGGACTGGAAAGAGGCGAAGTAGAGGAAAATATTTGGGCACGGGGTGATGTGTAATAGCGAAGAAGATATATTTGAACGGAAGCGTACACGCTTCATGGCGCTATTACCGGTCGTGTTCGTTGGGTCTCATCATTTTGATACGAACAAGTGCGCATGCGCATTATGATGAGCAACGCGCAACTGCGCAATGTAACGAGTCATGCGCAAAATGAATGGTCGTATTCGTTGGGTCTCATCCGTATCATCACTTTGATACGAACAAGTGCGCAGGCGCATAATAATGCGCAACGCGCAACTGTGCAATGAAACGAGTCATGCGCAAAACGAATGATTCGTTCCATTGCGCAATTGCGCATTGCGCATCGTTATCCGCATGCGCCCTTGTTCATATCAAAATGATGAGATCCAACGAACACGACCAATGATTCGTTTCATTGCGCAGTTGCGTGTTGCGCACCATTATGCGCATGCGCACTTGTTCGTATCAAAATGATGAGACCCAACGAAAACGACCACCTACGGTGTGATTTTAGTACTCGGCACCGCCACCGCCGCTGGTGTTGGCGTGACCCACTCAAATGTCGTAACACTGGAAGGCTTGCCAAGCCGAACGTACTCAGCCAATCGGTCGCCAAAGGAGAGAAAGTTTGGCATCTCCATTCTTCCCGAGCAGACTTATCGCCGGTGCGGCAAAGAAAGTTCGGTATCTCCATCACCTCCCATTGATGAAAAAAACCGTGTTCTTTGGGCCTCATCATTTTGATACAAACAAGTGCGCATGCGCATTATGATGCGCAACGCGCAACTGCGCAATGAAACGAGCGCATCATTGTGCGCATGCGCACTTGTTCGTATCAAAATGATGAGACCCAACTAACACGACCAATTACTATGCTTTTGATGTTGCGCACGCATCGCTCGTATAATTTCGTTCCAAAGATCGGCTCACCCTGAGTCACCTCATTGCGACCCCAATACGTTCTTCATTCAACTACACATTATCCCCCGAAACACGTAATCTGTCGTCAGTTTATTGCATCTGTGCGAACTTAACTCAATGATAAAAAAAAAACATTCTAACCCTTAGATACGAGAATTAAGCTACCTTCAAGGCGACTCGAACTGGCGATCGTTTTTCACCGTTGGTGCGCGTTCCAGTGTCCATATATCAGTAGCCAAACTTTTATCTCGGGCTCTACGCTTCCGCAGAAATCTATCTTCTTCGGCAGAAGCGCGAGACGCGAATAGCCGACGGGGCAATCCGCGCCGCGCGTTTCCAACCAATATCTACCAATGTAATATAAAAACAATCATGAAAAAAAAAACGATCAATATAAGGGAAAACTCATTTTATCGCCCGTAGTTATAATTGTTATTGTTATCAAATATTGCACTGAAGAATCTCAATTATCACGAGAATGCAACAATTATTTTCCGATTTTGACTCGATACACGATATTATTCTTTTCTTTTACACATGGTCTAGTGGATCGGAGATGGATTCTCTTTAATATGCGAAATTTCGGGGAGTTTGCACCGTTAGAACGTAATGGAAATAATTTTTTCGTTGATTCCCCAGATTTATATATATATATATATATATATATATATATATATATATATATATATATATATATATATATATACACATATACATATATATATACTGGGTGGCCGAAAAGTGACGTCCGAAAGGAAATCTAGATACCTCGTATCAATACCTATACGAATCATCCCCACGCATGTTCCACGATCTTTTTTAGTCTTCAAGAAATGAAGTATTTGTTTTTCTGTTTTGTGTATGTACCTTAATCGCGATGTTTTTACTTGTATTATGGTTACAAAGTGCACTGTTGAGCAATAAACAAATAACCAACTTAAAACTAACGTTAATGTCTTAGATGTTGATTTAAAGTTTTAAAACTAGGTTTGAGAGGGTCACTGAAGTTCAGATGATTAAAAAAATATATTTATACTTGTCTAAATGACTCCCAATTGCTTCAAAAAACGTCTAAGAGGAATGAACATACGCAAAAGAGAAAAAAATAAGAATCTGTGCTACAGGAATACTTGCAAAAAAAATGTTTAAGGGGTTAGGCTACAATGACGTCCCGAAAATCGGGGTTATTTGGAAAAATTAATTTTGAAGCAATGAGTAAGATGATTGAAAAATCGTTTAGACATTTATTTTTATGTACATTAACAAAGTTGTGTACCAAAGTTCATTTAAAAATATTAACAACTAAAGAAGTTATAAATAATCTCGTGAGAGACCTTTGAGCTTTTTTTTTCTTAAAATAGTTAATATTGGCTCGGACTTGACCGAGTTTTTTATTTGTTACCGTGACTAGATGATAAAAAAAAGTTTTAATTTTTTTCTCGATTTTTCGAGGAACAATGACGCTGTTAATAACTAATGAAGAAAAAAATGTTACGAAGAAAAACGTCGGTCAAGACTAAACTACTATTGCACTGAATAAGTGCATCAAATTTCGAGTCAATCCGTTCATTAGATGTCGAGAGATCGTGTACACCGTTTTGAAAAATCACAATTTTGAGAAAAAATACGTTTAAAGTTTTACTAACAATCATAAGTTTACCTTCAATCTGCGATTCTTGTACCATATGTTGGGCATTTCTCTTCAATTTCAATTGCCTCGAGCGGCGAACGAGCGTTTGTCGTTTTCAGTCGCCTAACCCCTTAAATCCTTTTTTTTTTCTCGGAAACGTAAAAAAGATCGTAGATCTTTGATCTCGGTCGATTCGGATAGGCATTGATACGAGGCATCTAGATTTTCATTCTGGATCTCACTTTTTGCGGTCACCCTGAATATATACTTCGTAGTAAATAACGGAGCCGCGATTTTTATTTTTCATTAAATCCTCGTTCGAAGCAGCCGATCTCTCGTGCGATCTCTCGACGTTCGGCTCGATTCTGTTGAACAGGATGCTCTCGATGTGATTTAAGAATTCGTCGTTTTTCGCGTAATTTCCGGATCATCGTGTAGAAAGTGTCGTGGCTCACGGATTACAGATGCGACCACACTGCGTTAAATTTTTCAAAACGCAAACACCAACTAAACGCGGCTATAGATTCGCTCGTGTGGCTTGGAGTGACACGATTTTACGGAATCTCGATGACGAATGTGCTAGTTTAATTACCAACGACGTTAAGTAGACGGGAAATGGACGATGGTATCTGTGAATTGTGTATAAAAACCGGCAAAACTACGCTTTAATCTTGTATCCGCTAATATCCGAAAGGGACATCGTCGATTGTTATTTCGACGGGAATTTGACTAATTTTAATCGGAAAAACTAATTTAACTGATAATCCTGTATATAAAGTGATATAACATTATTAACGAATTAATTTATACGTGTTTAGGATGTTCAATAAAAAAAAAAAGAAAGAACAGCAAAGTGTCGAGACTCTTGATCCTTATGACGTTGAAGTTTATATCGGAATGCAACGAAAATAGTGACTTTTTATTTGCTCCGATTTCTTTTGGCAAGTCTTGGCTACGAGAATACCTCAACATTTTTTTTTATTCGCTTATCTAGAGATAAAAAATCTGAACTGAAAGAAAAAATCGATTTAATGACAAGGAGGAAATAAAAATGTGAAAAAGAATATTTTCGTTGCATTTCAACGATCCAAACTTCAAGAGCATTGATCCTTTTTCGTAATGTCGGGAGGGAAGACGTTCGGAAACGAGCAGAATGACAGTCATTGCAGTTTTAATGAGGATTATGTAAAAAACTTTTATTTTTTATATTTTTTTATATCACGTTTTTTTTTTAATGGAAAGATACTTGTTTTTCTTTTTTCAATTTGTAAGTTAAAATTGATTTTTGAAATTGAATATAAGACTTTGTTTAAAGGCGGTTAGTGGAACATTGTAGGACGAAAAAATCCTCCATTGAACGCCATTTCAAGTAACAAAGTGTCAAATTCCGTAGAGTTAAAAAACTGAGAATGAATTGGTTTATTACGCAACATTACATTACAAATATCGATAATTGTCAATATTCGCGCATGTAAGATTGTTCAAAAAGTGTAAAAATTTGACGGCAAGAAATTTGCCAAATTAACAATCATTTAAGGGGGAAGATACCTTCAGGTAAGGAAAAAATTTGGCGATTTTCATGATTTTGTTTTTAAAGGAAAGATTTCTTCACCATTTTTGAGACTTAAGGTATGTTTTATTACTACTTTTGAATGTTTCATGGTATATATATATATATATATATTTTTTTTTTATTAATCTTTAAAAATGGTAGGTATATTCTGAAGAAATTTGGTATCAATCTTTTTAACCTTATTGTCGAAAATTCTGGAACGTGACCCTAAATGTTGAAAATTTAAAAAAAACGTATTTATTTGCAAAATGTAGCCATTTTTTCGGAAACTTCAATCTTTTTGCTCCAAAACGTAGCATTTTGTCGATTTTCAACATTCCTCACTGTTTCTTGATTCGCATTTTGCGTATGAGTGTTGAAGAAAGATAAATCTTCGTTGGTTTTTTTCTGATTAATCCCGGAATCGGAGAAAATTATAAAAAGGCTAGTTTTTTGACAGGTGATTTTGTAGGTACCGTGGGTGCTAAATCCAAGTTTGCCTAAAAACCGGGGTATAGGGTTTTTTAGGGGATGAAAGGAGATTGGGGTGGATTTATGCCAAACGACAACCCCTAGGAGGTCGGCGCCGTGAGACAAAATGTGCAGAAAAATCCGGGCTTTATTTTTGTCCACAGTGCCGAAGTCGTGGAAGTTCATTTTGGGGGTGAAAAAGTGGAGTGAAATAAAAAAAAATCAGTTTTAATTCAATAACTCTTTAGAAAAAAAATCGTATACTTTTTGTTCAAATGGGAACGTTGTAGCTCTTGAAAAGACGCGTCGATCGAGTATTCGAACATCACTCTCCGATAATATCTTCACCCCCAAAAAATGGTTAAAAAACCAACAAAAAAATTGTTTATTGAAGAACTCAAAAACAATCGGTTTTTCGGGTATGGTTCAAATGTACGAAATGTAGAGAATAATTTTCTCTATATTTTCGTTGCTATGAACCACCCTTGAATTTTGATTTTCCAATCCCTCTCGGGGGTTGAAAGATCAAAATGAAATTCTGGGAAAACTATTGACCGCACGAATTCGCCGCCGTAAAATGATTTGTAGCTTGAACCCTCAGCTACATTTTTGTCCACAGCGCCAAACTCGTAACTCTTTATTTTCGGTCAATAGTTTTGCCAGAATATCATTTTGAATTTTCAACCCCAGAGAGGGGTTCGAGAAAGCAAAATTCAAGGGTAGTCCATAGGAACGAAAATATAGAGAAAATGATGCTCTACATTTCGTACATTTAAACCATCCCCGAAAAATCGATTGTTTTTTAGTTATTCAATAAACAATTTTTTTGTTAATTCTTCAACAATTCTTTTTGGGGTGAAGGTATTATTGAGAGGGATGATCGAATACTCGATTGACGCGTTTTTTCAATGGCTACAACGTTCCCATTTGAACAAAAATTGTATGAATTTTTCCTAAAGAGTTATCGAATGAAAACTGATTTTTCAAAATTTCACCCCACTTTTTCACCCCCAAAATGAACTTCCACGACTTCGGCGTTGTGGACAAAAATAAAACCCGGATTTTTCTAAACATTTTTTCTCCCGGCGCTGACCTGGTGAGAATTGTAGTTTGGCATTAATCCACCCCCATTCCCTAAAAAAAAACCTACACCCCGATTTTTAGGCAAACTTGGTTTTAGCACCCGCAGCACCTCTCAAAAAACTAAACTTCTAATTTTTTCCGATTCCAATATACAACACGACTGTACTACTTGCCTCCGCCATTTTTAAAGATTAATTAAAAGAAAATACCATTTATAATAACAGCCAAAGGTAGTAATAAAACATACCCGAAGTCTCAAAAATGGTGAAAAAATCCTTTTACAATAATATGCAAAAAAAATGTACAAGCTTTTATTCAATGTACTAAAAAGAAGAAAATAATTATTTCTACCAAGTCACCTATATGTGACTATTAATAAAAGCTTGTGGCGCTCAACTTTTCAAATGTTTTATAAATTTGAACAATTCAGCCTCATTAACCGTATTTAATTTGGCACAATAGGAATTAAAGAAATTATTAACACACATTTATACTCAGTTTCAGGATTTTTATTTAAGAAATCTAATGTTGTTTTACAGTCAATTGAATACAGTTGTAATGTTAACGGATTTATGTAAATTAACGTTTATATGTCTAAATTTTGAGCGCCCCAAGCTTTTATTTATATTCACATATAGGTGACTTGGTAAAAAAAAAATTATTTTCTATTTTTTAGTACATTGAATAAAAGGTTGTTTAAACAATTTTTTTGCCTATAAATTATTTTCTACTTTTTACTCTTAAATTGATTTTACTAGAGCTCTAAAATATTTGTACAGAGGGATTAGTCCTCCCAAACGAACCGGTATTATTATTAGTTGGTTGTCAAGATAAGTGTGATAGGTGGCATCTATCATAGATGTTGGATTTTGCGATCCGAGAGCACTTAGAGCCAATTCACATTTTCTCATAGGCTTTCCATGTTTTTTCCTAATGCACTTTTTTTTTCTTTCTCATGCTCTATTCAATGTTTCTCATTCTGTTCATTTCTGCTAACGCTTCATTATTGCAAGGTCTTTTTCCTGTTAGCTTATCGCAGCGCTTATTTTCTAAACGTTGAATCATGCACTGTCACCGCTTAGATGCATGTTTGTAGATCTCTGAGTAGTCGGGAATTGTGTGAAATATCTATGTTCCGTTTGCATTCCACGACCCAAGTTAAGGGTATTTACAAGGTCAACATAACCTCACAAATTTTCCAACCCAATTTTCTCATAGATGTTTTAATTTTTTAAGGAAAAACGAAGCATTAGGCTCTGGAGAATTCCCTGACGCGGAGCTTAATGATTTCCTTTTGCCCTAAATATTATTAATCTCTGAGGAATCTCTGTTTAAAATTTTCAGCTATCTCTCTCGCACTCATATGTCACGTGGTACATCTTTTACTTCGCCTTACCTTAAACAAAACTTGTAAAAATCGTAAAAATCAGCACTTTTTTCCTTGCCTAAAGTCCTCCCCCCTTAAATGATATTTCGACCGAAACTAATGATGTCATAGCAACCGCAATAATTTTCCTCGAAACAATTCTCTTGATTCCATTTTCGTGAATTCGAATTTCCAAATCAAAACGGTGCTGTAGGCGAACGTACGAAATCACGAGTCCGTGTTCCCTCGAGCTCCTAAAAAATGTATTTCAAATCGAAAGGTCGCGCCACAGTTCCGAGGCGACGCTTCGCGGTGAGTTCGCGTACGAAAATATTGAATCGATTCTCGGTGGCCCTCCGTAACGCGGTGGTGGGATTACGAGATACGCATGTCGTAGCGAGTGAGAGCCGAAAAAGCACGAAGGAATCGCGCAGCTACGCGACACGGCAAGGACGACGACGACGACGAAGGGGCGACGAGAGTGAACGCGAAAAGTTCGAGGGTTGCGCGAAACGTTGTTCGAATTTTTTTTTCTATATCTCGCGACGTGCAAAAGAGTGACATGTCTTCGATCGCATAAGTGGGAATATTCGTCGCAACGCGAGATAAGCGAGAGGTGAAAAGTATTCGCGACTTTGACGTGTTCGAGCAGCGTCGCGAAAAACGGCGGCTTCAACCGAGCCCCGTGAATAATCCCGTATATCTCGTCGACAAACAAATAACGCCATGGATCGAAGAAAAATGTCGTGAGTATTCTCAAACGCGTACGTCACTACCCGCCTCGTACCGCCCCATCAGCCGATCGAGGCTGTTCGAAAGCTTTATTTTCTTCCGTCACGACTCACGTCGCCTCTCCGTGGAATTTGACGCTTCGTCGAATTTTACGCGTTATCGAATTTCTCCGAGTACGCACTCGCACGCATCTTCCCCCCGCTCGTACATCAATAATTCGCTTTCGTAAACACGCACGGCGCCGTTTCGTTTCCTCGTCGCCGCCGCGCGGCATATACACGCGAAATTCGCAGATGGCAATCGCGACTCGCGTCCGGCTAGATTATCGTCGCTATCGGGTTTCTGCGAGAAGATAAAGAGCGCGTGAATCATTCGGGCTCCGCGAGTCGCGACGGTCGTCCCCACTAGGTGACTGCCAACGGGGAGGAACAACTCCCTCAATTACGTGTTTTCAGATGCAATCAGCGTTGCCGACCATGTATGCCGGTGCCGATCTGCTGATGCGCCTCCCTGCATACGTCCAATCCTCGATTATATTCAATTTAACCGCATAATTCAATTTGCAACACATTGCCCTCCATTTTTCCACCTACGCATGTTTTTTTTAGTCGCTAGAGCCTCGGGGATGCTCGACTCTCGTTTCTCTTCGAATGCGTTCAAGATTTGCCGTTTTTAGGTAGCGATTGTCTATTGTAGGGTTTGAGGTTATGTTCTGGAGCTTTTGCGGTCGGGCGTAATCGCAGGAGTTCGAAGCGTAGCTTGGGCGGACAGCCTCGTCGCAATGTTCCGTGTTCGTTGTTGTAATTAGCCTTGTAAAGAATTGACGCAGCCTGTTATTCAGTCCCTCGAGCTTTGATGAGCCTTGACGAGCCTTGACGAGCTTCAACACAAATACACCCAAACAAACCCTGAGAGCCTGTACCTAACGAGCCTGTATCTAACGAGCCTGTACCTAACTAGCTTGTACCTAACGAGCCTGTACCTAACGAGCCTGTACCTAACGAGCCTGTACCTAACGAGCCTGTACCTAACGAGCGTGCGATAACTGCGGCGATAAATTGTTAATCGTAAAAGCTATCTCGTGACGATTTTTCATCGTCCGTTTCGCATGTTCTAACAGCGTCGAAGTTTGCATTGGACTGCAGCGAATTTCTTGATCTTTAGTATTATTTCAAATATTGTTTTCGTAGCTTTTGGGTATGAATTTTCAATCAGGATTCTCAAAAATGAATGTCACTTTCGTAGCCTAAATGTGCTAAAAAACATTAGGGAATATGAAAAAAAGTATTATTAGTTGAATTCCGATGTATATTCAATACCATACTATCACGATATCGCGAATTAGTGAATACCCGATAATATTAATGTTAAATGTCGATGCTGTGTCTAGCTTGGAAAGTGATCCGCTGCTCAGTTGATCGTAAACCTTCTCTTTTTTTTCTGTACATTGTTTGGGGTGTGGAAAAGTAGAAAATCCATTAAAAAGCATGGGGTTGAAGTTTGCATCGTTGGAATGCAAGGAAAATTCTTTTCGTTATTATCCAAAATCATATTTTGCAAGATTTCGGTGGTAGATCGCTGAATGAGAATAGTAAAAGATGTTTGCGTGATTTTCGCAGCCAAGACTACCGAAGGAAATTCGGAAAATAGCAGAAAAATAAATTTAGTTGCATTCCAACGATGCAAACTTCAACGTCATCAAAAAGCGGATCTAGCACTCTCAACGCACTGTGCGACGTTGGTGCGAAAGAGATAGGCGGAAGATTTGAGCTAATTATTTTCTGAGATGGTACATGGTGGGGAAAACGCAGAACTTCAGGTCCTGTAGAGTTAAGCGATTTTGAAGTTTGCATTGTTGGAACACTACAAGTATTTTAATTTGTTCATTTTCTTGAATTTATTCTGACAATTCTAAGCTACAAAAATCGCTCAACCATTTTTTTTATCTCAGAGATGTATAATCTCAATTTGCATAAAAGATTTTTTTTTATATAACGAAAAGGAGGAAATAGAAATGTAAAAAGGAATTTTCATTGCAATCCAACGATCCAACCTTCTAGAGCATAGAATTAGGTGGGGCAGCGTTCGGCACTTTGTGTCTTTCAATTCGATCATATCTGGTAGTAACTCGTTTTAAAGATTGCTCTGATCTTTCTGATCGGAATCCACACGATATGTAAATACAGCAACACGAACCCGTAATCCGCCCTTTGAACAACGTTCAATCGTTACTTGAAACTTTATCAATTTATACCGATGTTAATCAGCCGTCGCCACATTATTGCAGAACGGCGGGTGACTCGCTGTATCAGACACTGGAAATTCCCAAAACTGCGACTTCCGAGGACATCAAGAAGACTTACAGAAGACTGGCGTTAAAATACCACCCGGACAAAAATCCCAACAATCCCGAAGCATCCGATAGGGTAAAGTTGTGCAGTTTGTGCTCTTTTCCGGTCGTACCATATGTCGCACGACATTGTTCTTCCCTATGCATATCACTTGCGTGTGTCTCTTTATGTATATGCGCATACCCGCGTACACAAATATTTGTATAGATACATTATCTTGCCATTTCTTCCGGCAGTTTAAGGAAATAAATCATGCACATTCGATACTAATGGATGTAACGAAACGCAACATATACGACAATTACGGATCGCTGGGACTGTACGTAGCTGACCATTTTGGCGAGGAGAATGTCAACGCATACTTCGTCGTCACGTCGGGCTGGTGCAAGGTACGAAAAAATAATCAAATATTATAAATATATGGATAATAATATTTTACAACACAATATTATATATTACAAATATTATTGTACAAATATTATATGTAAAATTGATAATAATATTTAAAAACAGCATTTCAATAATAATTTTTTACAAAAAATGTTTGGGTTTAAGTCGAATTTCTCTGTTTATAGATGGTCTTAAAAAAAAATCCTATCGCATAATTGAAGTATACAAATAATAATTATATAATTTCTACACGAAGATAACAAATATTTGAGAACAATACTTTAGTATTTGACAAAAATGTACAAGATCAAGTCAAATCTTGTATATTTAAAAATTATCATTTTTTAACATCCCACACGTAATTAAATTGTTAACATTATTAACACCGTATCTATATCATCAATATTTTAAAACAATATTTCCATAATATGAAAATTTGATAATAAAAAGTATAATGTTATTCTTATTTTAAAATAATATTTGAGAAAAATATTCCGGTTTCTTTTTGTAGCATCAATTCAGCTGATTTTTAAATACTCGTCACAATTGCATTACAAAAATAATATTAGGCGAAGGAAAAATAGTAAAAAATATTCCCAATAGAACTATTGGGAAAAACGACACGAATGTTTTTCCTTCACTTAATATAAACTAACGCAGAAATACTATTGCCATATACTGTTGATAGCGACATTTCACAAACATATTATACCAGCGAAGTTTTATTGACAAATTATCCCTTGATCTGCCTAGGGTTTTTTGGCACCTTCAGCCTGCCTAGGGGGGTCGTTGGCGTCCTGACGTTTTTTCAACCTGTTTAAGTGGGGCTAAAAATCTGAAAAAATTCATGGAGTTTCTTTAAACCTTTAAGTTGAAGTATCGATCATAAAATTATAAACAATTTAATTTTTTAATATATTTTTTATCAAAAAAATGATGAAAAACGGGGTCAATGCATTTGTTTACTCAAAAAATCATAACTTTAAGACAAATAAAGATATCGAAACTGCCAAAAAAGAATATTAAAGGGGAAGATTGTCGCTTTCGAGAAAAAAATGAGCCGCATCCAATTTTTGTTAAATTAACCTTAAGTTTGGGACCTGAAAATTGGCAATAATTTAGTCGAAAATTTCGGTGTAAAAAGGCAATAAATGTGTATTAAACACAAACTAAGTAATAAAATCAATAATAACTCAATCGTTAAGTGTCACAATATGTTTTTATTGTAGAAAATAGGAAAAAAGTTTTATAAACACAAATGAAAAAAAAAAAAAAATCCGTTAAGCGAGTTACACGAAGCATCCCGGGGAGAGTGTAATCCGCCATTTTCACAAATCAACTTAAAAAAAATTTTGAAAAAAAAAATTGAAAAAAATCGAATTTTTTTTTTCGCGCCCAAATTTTTTGTGGCACTTTTATAGCCTCAATAAAGACATTCAAGCGAGGAAACGAAAAAAAAAATTACTCACGGTTTTGACAACCGCCGTCTGCCTAGGGGGGTCGTTTGCGTCCGGAACGCGAAAATCAATTGCTCCTTACAACAGCTGGGGAAGGACTAGAACAGCGCCACTTCTCAGGTCGGTCCTAGAGGTGCCTAACTTTTTTTACATAAGCCTAGCAGCGCCTCCCGTGAGCGGATTTATGAGTTACACCGACATTTGATTTTCGCTCGGACGCAAACGACCCCCCTAGGCAGACTAAGGGTTATTACACAATAATGTTTAACAACAAAATAAATTATTACGCATTTGATTGATTGGCTGACAAACAATGAAATGTCGATTCTGCGAATTTTAATCGCACGAAATCCGCGAAACTTATAAATCTCATCTCATAATTCGTATTCCCAGGCGTTCGTCGTAATCTGCGCGTTCCTGACCGGCTGTTACTGCTGCTGTTGTTGCTGCTGCTGCTGTAATTGGTGTTGCGGCAAATTGAAACCGAATCGACCCGAGGACAGTGGACTCTATCACAATTTACAGGTACACAAGCCTCCGAACTTCGTACTTATTTTCAGCTCCAACCCGCCGCGCCTATAACTCAGTCAGAGTCAGAATGAAACTCTAGCGCAGTTTCGTCGCGTTACATGGAGGCGAAAAACGATTTTGCTCAAACGCGTTCGATCAGGCACTTTTTTTTTATACCGTCGCGTACGACTTCGTTTGGGCCTGTTCGACTCAAACAGACCCAAACACGTGTCGAGGCAGTTTTTTCGCGCGGTCTGTGGGAGAAAAAAAAAATATCGCCCGAGCTTTCGTGATTTTGAAGGCCGCGTCGTTGGGCAACGCAATGAAAATTAATTTCTCGTCTTCGACTTGAATCACTCAAGCGTTTTTGGGAGATGTACAATTTCGAGTCGTGACAAAAGAGCCTGTATGACGATAAAAAAATAGAGCAATATAAAAGCAGGCAATTAGAAAGATTCGTCGCGTTTGGACGACTCGCGAGTTTCGAGATCACGCGAGCTATATTGAAGGCGTGACGAGACACCGACCGAGCCGCTACGAGTGCGAGAGAGATAGCTGTCTTTTTTTTTCATTATCGAAGGCAAACTTCATCCTCGACCGTGACGTTCCTCCGGAACGCGCGAATCGCGTTATCAAAACGCACCTTTTCGTCTATAATCGCCTTAACTTTATTATCCCAGGGGTCCTCTACGCGCTTTGGTACCTTTTTTTTTTCCTACATTAAGTGTAAACATGGGAGTTGCCGCGAGGCGAGAAAATTGAACGCACACACACACACACACACACAACATACACGGCTATTTTTTACTTCGCCCGCACTGAGGGGTTGCTTATCGAGTGAACAGGTCTAAAGACGGTAATTTCGGTTCCTGCGGGAGCGAGAAAAAGGTCCTCGTGAGACCGGCAGAGGTTTTTCGCTCGCACAACATCGTCGAGCAAACTCCGCCGAGCAAGTAAGGCGATGTACGACCAAGTAGCGAAAACAAAACGCTCCTGCTCGGGGCGGGAAAATAAAGTATCGCGTATTCTCCATTGGGGGCCTAAAACGAAAGGTAAGTTCTTTTTTTTTTTTTTCGAAATAACGTTCGAAGCGAAATTCGCTTCGAAGAGGTTACGATTGGATTTGAGTTGTCGTTGATTCGTTATTGTTTTCGTGGCAGACTCGCCGCGTCTCGGTGCAGTCGAGTCGAGCAATCCAGACGCGGTTCTTCGCTTTTGTCTATGGGTGTGCGTTCGACCAGGGCGCTTATACGCGCTCGGCATTTGTGAGCATCGCTCCTGTCACTCGACTTGGCGCTGTGCGCGCTTACGTAAGCGTTTATAACGTCACGCGTGACGCACTCATCGTTGCCATGTGCTTAGACACGTTTCTCTCATTGTCAGCGAGGCGAGGCAGCAAAAACGTGAGCGTTGAAAGCGCGCTTATTTTCGAAACGAACATATTTATTTATTAAGGCCTTAGGCCACGGTAACGGGTATAAAATCATGTGCGAATTTAACAATTTTTTTCGTATGAAAAAGTGATTCATTCGTAAAATTAATTACGCATCTATTTAGTATGAATGTCAAGCTGTTAGAAAATATATATATATTTTTTTCGATGCACAAAATGGCCGACTACTAATGTTTTCTTTTATCTTTTTTTAGGCGCTCCGCGGCGTGACATTTAGCATCCACAATTATTTACCTAGAACAAAAAACAAAAATTCTCGTCAGTCTACATTAGAATACCTAGAGAAGTACGTACGGAATTTTGAAAATATTGTTTTATTCAAAAGTTTTAGGTATTTGAACTTACGGAGTGAGGTCTAGTTGGAACGTTAAAAAAAGGCCTTTTTCCGATTTTTTTTCGGCCAAACGATAAAATAATTTACAACAAAAGTTCTTTCGTTTAAAAGATATATATTTAATGTAAACATTATAATTTTTTTTAAAGAAATACGTTTAAAAATAAGCCGATATGTATCAATGGCCGAGAACGCTGCAAAAAAAAACAGGTTTTGCGGTGATCACTATCACGCTGTGACGGATTATCTGAAACCAACAAAACAGGGGGGAATCTTTAGTTAATGATATATGCTCCGGTTGAACGAAGAGTTTTGAAAAATTTCCATTTTTCACAAAATGGCGGACGTTGAAAGTCACAAGTGTTGTTTTGACCAAAATTTCACTTACAAAAATTGACTACAAAAAAAGATAATTGTCCAAAAAAAAATCCTTCGTTCATCCTGAGGAAAACTATGTATAGAAGAAGTGATATAATTTTCAACCCGATCAGTAAAGCCGTTCTCGAGTTACATTAATCACCGACTTCGAAAACATGGTTTTGAGAAAAACGAGTTTAAACTTTTGAGTACGATTTGCATGCAGCGTCCACGGCGTCCTTCAAAGTTATGTATTTCGGCGAATAACGGTCTGATTTACATTCAATTAATCGGAAAATACTCGTAAGATATACTTTTAGAAAATGAAAAAAAAAATCGATTTTTTGACAATTTTAACTAGACCTCCCTCCTTAAGAAATGAATTTTCAGTGAAAAATTTCGTTATAACTGCTCATAAACTGCTCATAATATAAAAAGTTTTCGATTAATCAGAAATTCCATACGTACTTCTCTGCGAAATGCAATTAGGAACATAAGTTTTGAATTTGAAGTAAATCGAGTGAAAATTGTTGAAGTTATTTGTCACGCCAATTGGAAAAAAGCTGTTTCGAGAAGTTTCGAGTAGTCGGCCATTTTGTACATCGAAAAAAATATATATATTTTCTAACAGCTTGATATTCATACCAAATAGATGCGTAATCAATTTTATGAGTGAATCACTTTTTCATACGAAAAAAATTGTTAAATTCGCACATGATTTTATACCCGTTACTGTGGCTTAAGGCCTTAATAAAACGAATTATTTATTTATTCGAAAAGTACGAATATTTTTATTTTAATGTAAGGTACAAACATGGAGGTTATGTGTGGAATACAATATCCGATAAATAGCCGCCTCTCGTCCCTGTTTGCAAACGTTCAGTCTTTTGACGAAATTTTTAATATTTCGGCATAGTTGCTGACTAATTTCACTAATGGTGCGTCCAATTGCTTCGTTGAGGTCCGGAAAGGTCTGTGGATCATTGGCATACACTTGTCCTTTCAGAAAACTCCAAAGAAAAAAGTCCAATGGCGTCAAACGGGCAGTGTGGTAGGTTGCGCCATCTTGTTGAAAGAATGTCTTCCAAGTCCATGGCGTTTATGCCATTTATCAGATATTGTGTTCCACACATAACCTCCATGTTTGTACCTGATATTAAAATGAACATCTTCGTCCTTTTCTAATAATTAATACGTTTTATTAGTAATTTACAATGTCAGGTCATGTTGAGACACCCTTTAGTTGTCCAGAAGTTGTCTAAATGGATACCAAACGTCCGCTTGGAAGTTACCGATAAGTTGGCATGTGTCCATCACGTGACAGTTATCTTTTGAGATGGTCAACGCGAAGGTAACCCCCGGGCGACATTTAGTACACTTTTAGCCGACTTTTGGATAACTTTTTGAAAATTACTACTTGGGTTACCAGTTCTTTGTGAGAATTTATCAAGATGGCGGCAACAGCACGCGCGAACTGTTTTCAGTTAATTTTGGGGGCCCTGATTCTAATAAAATAACCTTATCAACATTCTGCATCCGAGTTGGGTGCTTTCTTCAAAGGGGAATATCCAAAAATGTTCCCATTTATCTCTTTGTCACTAATATTTTCTATTGGATCGTAATTCTCATCACTATCAGTTGCATTATTAATTATGTTGAACAACTCAACAATTATTCGAAAAAACCAACGCAAGCTTCTGCTGCGTCCGCCATCTTGATACCGATAATGGTCGTGTTCGTTGGGTCTCATCATTTTGATCCGAACAAGTGCGCACGTGCATAATGATGCGCAACGCGCAACTGCGCAACAAAACGTGCGCATCATCAAATGCGCATCATTATGCGCATGCGCAATCAAAATGATGAGACCCAACGAACACGACCAATGGTCGTGTTCGTTGGGTCTTATCATTTTGATACAAACAAGTGCGCATGCGCAT
This sequence comes from Ophion obscuratus, assembly GCA_964007375.1. Taxonomy (NCBI): domain Eukaryota; kingdom Metazoa; phylum Arthropoda; class Insecta; order Hymenoptera; family Ichneumonidae; genus Ophion; species Ophion obscuratus. Next base: position 9,492,380 of record OZ023320.1, read on the forward strand.
AACGATGCGCAACGCGCAACTGCGCAATGAAACGAGTCATTTGTTTTGCGCATGACTCGTTTCATTGCGCAGTTGCGCGTTGCGCATCATTATGCGCATGCGCACTTGTTCGTATCAAAATGATGAGACCCAACGAACACGACCAATGCCAAGCCGAACGATTTGAGTACCGCAGAGCGCAAGCTCGTCGAAGCGCGCACAGTTCAAACCCCGAAAGTGCCACAGCACCGCCAACGAGCGTGAGCGCTGTAAGCGTGTAAGCGCCCAAATCGAACGCGCCTTGTATCGTAATGTGCGTGTCGTTATTCGCTATCTTGTGCATTTTCTCTTTACTTTCTTTTATTGACGTATTTTTCGATTTCGTCGCGACACTTTGGCTTTTAAATATTGCTATTCGTAGCGGAGCGAGTGAGAGCGAGAGAAAGATAAAGAATGAGCCCTGTGACTCGATAGCGGGATCGTTACTGCGATTGGTGAGTAAACGTTCTATTAACGCTTCGTTTTCTTTATTTTTCCCCGTATTTTCTCGCAATCGCCAAAATCACACGAAAATCATTGAATTTGTTTATTATTTTTTTTTCTTACACGTATTTTTGCACGTACCAGCGGATCATCCGCGAATTTGTCTCGCTCACCGCGACACGACATCGACACTGCACAAAATTACCTTCTTTGTCGCTTGAATCTCGACTCTTTTTTTTTCCACGCACTTATACGAACTGGGATGGAATTTTTACGCCAATACGGCAATGAATTTTTGTCGTCTCGTGTAGGACTCGAGGATCTTCAGCCGACTCTCTCGCACTCATACCTCACGGGGGTTACATCTTTTACGTTTTTTGTTTGTTGTTGTTCTCCTTAATGTAAGAGCCCTTGGTTAAAATTGCGGACGCGTTTAGCTTCAAGAACTTTCGGTGGGACACCCGGTGTATGCTTGTTGCGCGTAGCTGCGAGAAATTCCGTGATAAGTTATCGCTCGGACAACAGAGAGAAACAGAGAGATTGAACACCTCTCCATAGGAGAGTTATACAGCCGAACACGTAAGCTAACCACACAGAGATACACATACACGTGAGATTTATTGACATCGTTTTTAATCGATGCTCTCTGAACAATTGCGAGCGCCAATTGCGCCCGTTTTCATCCTCGAATTTATCGAAAACAATCAAAAACCCTGTCAGATTCGATCAGCCTTTCTCGTAATTCGTGGCGAACAAAGAGCCGGGAACGATACAATCGCCTGTCAAAAACAACCGAGGTGTTTCACTTTCCTCACGCATCTCTACACTCACACAAATCGTTCGAGCATTTATTCCTCTTAAATGTGATTCGTTTTTTTTTGTTATCGAAATATCGAGGCTCGTTGGCATTTATATTTACACCACTTTGTCATCCCATTTTCGGATCGAATCATCCCCCCAAAACAATTTGGCAATCGTAGCATCACCTTAGGAATAATTCTTTATCGCTCACGATCATCTCGAATCGGGTGACGTTCAGTTCGCGAAACAGCGAATCGTTTCGGGAGATTTATAAACAATATTTACAGCGGGTACGAGTGGTGGAGAAATTTTGTTGTTTCGCAAACATCACTTTCACCACCATATGCATGAACGAACGTAGGTTATTATTATCGCATGTAGGTTAGCAATTTTGTTTACGTTATTGTTGTATTATAGCGGGACCTGAATCCTGATGGCGATGTTGTGACGAATCAACCCCGAGCTTTCCAAAAGGTAAGTTCACGTTGACATCATCCGCACACTTTGCATCAGCTGCGTTTTTAGCCCTACACCCTTTTGGTTACCTTTTGTTCTTTTTTTCGCTGCGAAGTTGATACCGCGATCAACTAGGAGCCTGAAATGATGTCAATCAGAGGCAGATTAATGACTATTGTAATTAATTGCTGATGGTATGTTTTTTTTTCTTCCGCCTCACATCGTGAAGTATTTTGCGTGCTTTTTGTGCGAGCCTCCTGATTGAATCTTATTTTTGGAAGACTAACGTTTGTCACTGAAATTAATATTATTTTACAAGGGTGAATTCACGTTGGCTTAAGGGAAGGTTCTGCCTTGTTGGGCCAAAAAATGTTCGATTTTTTTGCCAGTTTTTTATGCGAAAAGTAGGAAATATGGAATGTTGATATTTGGTATGTTGACTAAGCGGTCTTTATTGAACAGCGGAATATTTTTTAAAGTTCGACAAAACATGGTGGCGGGAGTGGGAGGAGCCACGTATGTCAGTGCGCGGGCGATGACATTCCTCGCTTGCGGACGTCCGAAGTCCCGGACAGGTGATCTGAAGCAAAAAAAATCAAGCATATTTTTACTTTGTACAATATTGTGTATAAGTTGACGTAGAATCAAGAAGAAAAAATGAAAAATAAAAAAATAGTGAGCAAAAAACTGCGAAAATTTTTGAGGAACAAAACAAACTTCCTTCCGATCGCTCACTATTCTCACATGTTTTGTCAAACTTTAAAAAATATTTTGACGTTCAATACAGACCGCTTAGTCAACATACCAAATATCAATATTCTATATTTAAGACTTTTGCATAAAAAAATGGTGAAAAATCGAACATTTTTTAGCCCAACAAGGCAGAACCTTCCCTTAAGGGGTTAGGCTACTGTGACGATCTAAGGGTTACGAAAAAAAAAATTTGGTTGAATAAGATCATTGGAAAATCGTTTGGATACTTATTTCTATGTACATTAAGGGATAATACCACTCTAGCGGCAGAAAATGAGGCCTAACTTTGACAATTTATTTTGGGAGTATGAAGAAAGGAATGAGATTTCTTTTGAAAGGGTTTATTTGACACATATTAAAGTATAAAAAAATGTTTTATTATAGTTTTCATACAAAATGGCGGCGACAGAGCCCATGTTGAAAAACGTGTTTTTTACAAATAGCTTCGCGGGAGGACGGTTTTACGAAGTATAACACCTGGAACAAAAACCAAAAAAATTATAATCTATATATTATTAGCTATGGGAATAAGTAGGGATTTTTTTAAATCAGATTTTGAAAAAATCGCACATTTGAAAGAAATAAATAGATTTTTGCCCAAAATATGAGCAGTAAATTGTTTATTAAAAAAAAGTGTATATTTAATCAAAAAACGGCTACGTACTCTCATAGAGAATGTAATTGTGAAGCTACTATCAACGTTTCAAATCGATCCATGTGAAAGTGTTCGAGTAATCCGTCCTCCCAGTTTGAAAAAAGTGGTTTCGAGAAAAACGCGTTTAAAGTTGTACGAGGCGCCTGAAAGAAGTCCTCGGCGCTGTGGCAAAATCGAAATTGAACTTTAAATAAAATCGCTACAAGACCAATTGCATATTGTTTTTATGAGCCCGAAGTATTTTTCAAGCAAAAAAAAACGATTTTTCCAAAATCCTAGAGTGTTGTTATCTTTTACCAAAGTTGTGTACCAAATTACATTTAAAATATAATAATAATTAAAGAAGTTATGGACTTTCGAACGCGAGGGGCTGAACGGTGTACTTAATTTTGGCCACCCAGTTGATATGAAAGAAAAAAACCAGTTTTTTTTCTTCTTGAAGTAGATAATATTGGCTGAGACTTGACCGAGCTTCTTTTTGTTGTCGTGTTTCAATCATCAAAAATAAATGTTTGAATTTGTTTTTTCAATTTTTCAAAGAATAATATTGTTACTAACTAATGAAAAAAAAATGTTAAGACGAAAAACGGGGCTGGGTTGAAATTCCGAACTTTGAATGATCAGAACGATCAAAACTGCGAAAGAATACCGACCCGAAAGATCAAAACTCCGAAAGAATTTTACACGAAAGACCAAAACACCGAAAATCTGAAAACCGTAAAAATAACTCGGCGATAAAAGTTTTAAAAGTTTTAAAAATTTCGATAAATCGACGAATTATTTCAAGAATTTTTTTCACGTTCTACGTAATTTACAGTCAACAGTGCAGACTTTCGCTGGCGTGATCTTGACGAACCTTGCAATACGCAACATTAAAATTAGGAATTTTAAACCGTCGGCGTATTCAAAGTTCGGAATTTCAACCCGCCCCCCATGTCAAGATCATGCCAGCGAAAGTCTACACAGCTGACTGTAAATTATGAAGATCGTATAACATTGTCTAGACAAATTTCAAAATTAACGCAGTCACTTCTCAATGAACAAAAAAATTCTTGAAATAATTCGTCGATTTGTTGAAAATTTTGAAACTTCCAAAACTTCCATAGCCGAATCATTTTGACGGTGTTCAGATTTTTCGGAGTTTTGGTCTTTCGTGTAAAATTCTTTCGGAGTGTTGAACGTTCTGATCATGCAAAGTTCGGAATTTCAACCCGGCCCCATCTTGAATTTCGGAATATTAAAATTCGGAATTTTAAACCGTCGGAGCATTCAAAGTTCGGAATTTCAAACCGGTCCCAGAAAAACGTCGGTCAAGACTTAACTACTATTACCCTGAATAAGTGTACCAACTTTTAACCCTTAATGGTCACACCGAGTGAAATATACCCCAGCCGTTTTTTGATCTGGAATACCTTCCAGAACATATTTTGCACATTTAAAACCACACTTTTTGAAAATAATCGGCATGGTCGTGTAGCAAAGAGTTGAAAGTACAATGCAGTATTTTTTAAAATTATTTTTCAATACTTTATCATATTGCAAAATGATTGGGGTGAATTTCACCCACAATGACTTTTACGTAATTTTTTCGACGTGTGACTGGCAAGGGATAAGTTGATCCGTTCATTGGATGTCTAGAAATCGTGTACGCCATTTTGAAAAACCCAGTATCGAGAAAAACGAGTTCAAATTTTACCAGCAGTTTTATCGATGTAATCATAGGTTTACCTTCAATCTGCGATTTCTGCACCATATCTTGGGCCTTCCTCTTCAATTTGAGTTGCCTCAAGCAACGAACGAGTGCTCGTCGTTTTCACAGTAGTCCAACCCCTCAATTTATTCACGCCAGTCATCCGATTTCACTCACAAATATAACGAAATAACATTCCCATTCGTCGCTTGTGATCACGTTTTTTGGCACGTTAAAAAAGTAATTTTTTCTTGTTGATTTTCGTAAATTTCGTTTGCCTCGTACGCGCACGTTTGCACAGCACAATATTTTTTCTCACTTTCGTTATTCTCACACTGCGATACTCGTGTCATTGTTGCTCGGCTGTCCGTCAGGCGTCGCAGGGCGTCCTCGGAAATTGAAGATATTCCGACGCGAGGTTCTCGCTCTCGGAGGAACAGTTCCAGCTCGAAGGATTGACAAGAGAACGATCGCAGGGATTTTTTTTTTGATCGAATCCCGACGCACGGTGATCTCCGTGGACTAAAAGATTTGATTTATTTTTTGGGGTATTTACGAGTCTCCGGTGAGGATTGTGACATGTGACAGGATTGAAGTATGCATCGTTGGAATGCAACAAAAATTCTTTGTCTTTTCTTATTTTCGTTGCTGTCAAAATTCACATTACAAAGCACTAAATGAGGAGCCTGAAAAATGTGAGGGAAATTTGGGATAATGGAAAAGATCGTAATTTTCGTTGCGTTCCAACGATGCAAGCTTCAACGTCATCAGGGCAAAAGAAAAACACTGTAGGAGCTCGAGGCACTCGAAGAGATTCCGAAAGTTCGTCGTGCCTCAGTTGTAGGAGCCTGCAACTTTTGTTCCTCTGGATTTTGAGTTTGATTTTGTAGTTGGGGATTTTTTTTCCATCGTCAGCATCAGGAGACGAGTGGGGATGGTCCCGGGACCTGGAAATAACGAACTGACAAGTTCGGGGTAAAATGGATCCTCGAAAGCCCGCAAGGGAACTTCGGGAACGATGAAAAAGACTCTTCTCGTTGGCCTCCAGCGATGAATAATTCCCCACGGAATGAATAATTCCCCCACAGCGAGAAAATAATCATAATCAACTTGTGCAGCGTGCTAATTGAATATCGTAACTTTAAAGGAGGACGAGAGCGAGGAAGAGGCGGTGACTGCGCAACCACAGGGTGGTGCCTCTCAAGGGGCTCCGGGCACGACGGTATTCGCGATGCCGCCACCGCCCTCGGCGCAAACTACATTCCCGAACGAGGGCACCAATCTGACGAGCGGGGCCGAACGTCCCATTTACGGCGAAGGTAAACAAAAACTTTGATACTGAAACAAAAAAAAACAACAAAAAATACGTGAACAAACAAACAAAAAAACCCTCCACTTTGCACCCTCATTACCGAAACGTAAGGAAGGCGTCCGTACCAGTGAAGGCCCGCAACGGTGTGGGAGATCCGAAATGGAATGAACCCTGGCGACCTCGATTAAAGTAGCTCGCTCATTCACGAAGTTGCCTTGTCTCGTCGACGCACGTTCGAGTATTGCTGTACAATATTTTAAGCTATCCCGTAGTGTAAACTTACGCTTAGTATCACCGGAAGAGCTATTGCCACAAAATGTCACGCGCCTTTTTGAAAATCGTGTCACGGATTATTCTTTTTTTTTTTTACCAAACGTTATTTTCTATTTTGTAAATCATGTCACGAATGATTTTATTTTTTACCAAACGTTATTTTTCATTTTGAAAATCACGACGAATTATTTTTTTTGCGAAATGTTAGTTTCCATTTTGAAAATCACACCATGAATTTTTTTTTTTACAAAATGTTATTTTCCGTTTGAAAATCACACCACGAATTTTTTTTTACAAAATGTTATTTTCCGTTTGAAAATCACACCACGAATTAGTTTTTTTACAAAATGTTATTCTCCATTCTGAAAATCATGTCACGAATTATTTTTTTTTTTACAAAATGTTATTTTTCATTTTGAAAATCACACGACAAATTATTTTCTTTACAAAATGTTATTTTCATTTTGAAAATCACACGACGAATTAGTTTTTTTACCAAACGTTATTTTCCATTTTGAAAATCATGTCACGAATGATTATGTTTGTTACTAAACGTTATTTTTCATTTTGAATATCACGTCACGAATTATTATTATTTTTTACTTAATGTTTTTTTTTTTTTTTTTTGAGTAATTTCCGGCGAACCTTTTCTTGTAGTAGATATCAACGTGTGTGTGCGCGCGTGGAGTCTGTACAGACTGATGATCATGTAAAGCGTTGATGACTCGAGAAAAAAGCTTTTGTTACGAAAACTAAGTGTGTACTTTTGTTTTATTTTTGCGTTTTGCTCGACGATTTTCATCGGTAATCGCGATAATGTTAAGGATGCACGGGATATGCGAGCTGAGGCAATGCCGAAATTTGAAATTCTCGCATATACGTCCCAGATCCCAGGCAAATCGAGTCTTGAGTCCTATAATACGCAGGCCAAATAAGAAATTTTCTGTTACATTTTTTTTAACGTTTCTCTCGTGCTTAATAATTTTCACCTTCATGAGGACAAGCTAAAAATTGCGGTTTTTTATTGCCCGAATTTCTTTTGGCATACTTGAGCTCTGGATATCGCCGAAGCATGCTTTAGGTTACTTATTTAGAAATCTCCAATTTGAATCTGCAACCAACGATTTTGAGTGGTAAGGGGTCGTCTCACTTTAGACGCTAAAAAAGGCTATTTTATGATAGGTTTATATTATAGATATTGACATAAAAGTTGTTACACTTAAAAAATACAATTTCGGAATACTTTTAAAAAAAATTTTTTTTTATGTATTTATGTAACCCAAACAAACTTTAAACGCGTTTGATAGAATTTTCGAAACTACTGAACCCATCCTTATGAAATTTTAACCACATATTTTTCACAACTATAGCTATAGCGCATATCAAAGATTTTTAAAATTTTGATATTTACTATTTTTTTTTGCCAAAACGGAAAAACACGTTTTTTTTGTTTTTTCGAAAAATGTCCGACATTTTGTTATTTTTGCACGTATCAAAAATCGTACATACGCGCTAGCCATTAATACGAGGGTGGGGTGAAAAGTTTCCGGCCTGACCAAGAAAAACGATGTTTAAAAAATTTTTTTTGCTTTATTTTTCAACATAATGTCCATCAACACTGATACATTTCTCATAACGGTGTTCTAATTTAGTTATACCAGTTTTAAACGTAGATTCGTCAAGCTCCTCAAAATACTGATTTACAGCTTCGATAACTTCTTCGTTGCTCTTAAATCTTTTTCCGCCAAGCCATTTTTTGAGGTTAGGAAACAGGTAATAGTCGCTGGGGGCTAAGTCTGGAGAGTAGGGAGGATGCGGCATCAATTCAAACTTCAATTCGTGAATTTTGGACATGGCAACAATCGACGAATGCGCTGGTGCGTTATCGTGATGAAACAAAACTTTTTTCTTCGCCAAATGAAGTCGTTTAATTTGCACCTCGTGCTTCAAACGTTGCAATAGCTCTGCGTAGTATTGACCAGTGATAGTCTTACCCTTTTCAAGGTAATCAATGTATATAATTCCTCTCGCATCCTAAAAAACAGTAACCATAACCTTGTTTGCCGATAAAATTGTTTTTGCCTTCTTTGGGGTTGGTTCCCCTTTTCCAACCCACTGTTCTGGCTGTTCTTTATTTTCAGGAGTATAGTGGTGGACCCATGTCTCATCAACAGTTATGAATCGACGCAAAAATTCGTTTGGATTAAGCCTATACAGCGCCAAATTGTCGGTAGAAATGGTTTTTCGAAGCAGTTTTTGGTCGAGCGTTAGCAAACGCGGTACCCACCTTCCACACAGCTTTTCCATGTTCAAATGGTTGTGCAAAATATTTCGCACACGTTCAGCTGACATCCTATAGGTCTCAGCTATCTCATGCACTTTCAACCTGCGGTCTTCCAACACTATTTTATGGATTTTTTCAATCATCTCTGAAGTTGTGACTTCAACGGGCCGTCGTGAGTGAGGCTCGTCAGAGGTGCTCACACGACCCATTTTAAATTCAGAAACCCACTGCTTAATAGTTGAATATGATGGGGAGGAGTCTCCTAGTGCTGAATCCATCTCTTCTTTTATTTGTTTTGGTGTAATTCTTTCAAATGGAAGTATTTGATGACAGCACGTTTTTCCAATTTTTCCATTTTTACGAAAACAACGGAAGCGTCTCGCGCAATGTGCTCTCAAACGCAAACTAACGTAGCGATTGGGCTGAAACTGTACATACAAGCTCGGTAGGAATGGTACTGTAGGACGCCGATCCAAAACTAGACCTAGTGGCACCATCTTTTGGTCAGGCCGGAAACTTTTCACCCCATCCTCGTATACTGAACCGAAAACCGTTTGATTTTTTTGTTTGGGATGATCCATCTCCGAGATTTCATCAACAGCGCAGACCTACAATTTTTTTAGGACTTTTTTGACTACCTTTTTCGTCTAAAAATAGTGACTTAAATAAATAAATGAAAATTTCTATGTATTTCGAAGATGTATTTATGAAGTGTAATCACTTTTATATCAATATCTATAATATAAACCTATCAAAAAAATCATGAAAATAGCGTTTTTTAGCGTCTAAAGTGAGAAGATCCCTTAAGAGGTTAGACTACTGTGACGGCTCGGAAATGAGGTTTATATTTAACTAAATTAATTTTGATGGGAATAAACAAGATGTTTGACAAATGGTTCGGATATTTATTTCTATGTACATTAACAAAGTTGCGTAACAAATTTCATTTAAAAATATTAACAATTGAAGAAGTTATAAAAAATCTCGTGAAGGGCTCAACGGTGTACTTGATTATAGCCACTCGATTGTTCAGAAACGAAAAAAAAAAACGATTTTTATTCTTTAGATAGCTGATATCGGCTACGACTTGACCGAGCTTTTTTTATTATAGTGTTTCAATGACTAAAAAGAAAGAATTTTTCTTTCGATGTTTCGAGAAAAAAAACTACATTATTATTGTTAATAACTGATGACAAAAAAGTTAAGACAAACGTCGATCAAGACCAAACTACTATTACACTGTATAAGTTTACCAAATTTCAAGTTAATCCGTTCATTAGATGTCGAGAAATTGTGTACATTTTGAAAAAAATAGTTTCGAGAAAAACGCGTTTAAACTTTTACCAGTAGTTCTGTCGTTGCAATTACAAGTTTACCTACAATCTGCGATTCCTGCACTACACGCTGCACCTTCCTCTTCAATTGTAGATGCACCAAGCGAGTATCGACTAAAACAAAATTCTAACACAGTAGCCTAACCCGTTAAAAATATATCTTTTTTTTTCGTTTCATTCGTGCTTGTCAACATTTTCCTTCATTCGGTCAAAGCTCTCGAGAGTAACGAGGTCGAACTTCGTGTCGTTAGAATGCAATGAAAAGTACTATTTTTTTTTTTAATTACCCAAGTTTCTTTTGACAGACTCGAGTTTCGGAAATTCCCGTAATATTTTTTCGACTTCTTACTTAGAGATCTGCAATCTAAATCGGGAAAGCTGATTTTTGATAATAAAAATAGCGAAACGAAAATATGAGAAAGGATTTCGTTGCGTTCCAACGATGCAAACTCTCCACCCCCCCTCCCCCCCGAAAGTGAACACACACTACACAATTAAAAGTTTAACGATTGTGTAATTTTCTCCAAAATTTCTCACGTAAACCCACACAAAGATCGAAAATCTTCCGCACCATTTTTTTTCATAACGCTTTTCCTCGCCGTATCCGAGACTAAAGTAACGTCCCCTAAAACGCCTTCTAAACACCTGCAAATTAAAAGCGCTACAATTCGTCGCCTGGTTACCAGCTCGATCCCAAATTTAGCACCCAAACTCAGGCCAAACCAGCAATGCATCCCATATCTATCGCCATGGTAGCTTCGCAGTAAAACTGCCACGCACCCTTGATACAGTAGATCAACCATTAGCGTCGAAAATCCCCGGAAGTGATACACGTACACGTACGATTGAGCGACGAATCGACAGTAGGTAATTCACATCTACAATCTTAAATCCGTTTTTTTTTTTTGTTTTCTTTCTACATCATTCACTATTCTTTATTTTCGTCGCAATTGACTGAACCGTACATTTGTGTTCGCGAAACTTTTTAGATGTCAATTTAACAAATTGCTAAAAGTCCGAATGGGCTAACGGAGTAGAGGAGGGATCGTAGCGGGGGATGAATGATAACGACGGACCAGCTCGAACCTGGATCTTTTTCGCGCCTGCGTTTTTATTTTGCGACGACGAGACTACGACGAGCGAGCCCCCAAGGATCCTTCGGACTCCCTCACTCTCCCGAGGCCGAGGCGTGCAAAGGCCTATTTTATTTTTATTTTGTAATTACCAATATCACTTATTATCTCCACTTGCTGAAAACTCTCTCTCTTTCTCTCTCTCTCTCTCTCTCTCTCTCTCTCTCTCTCTCTCTCTCTCTCTCTCTCTCTCTCTCTCTCTCTCTCTCTCTCTCTCTCTCTCAAAATACTCCCCACCATATTGCACATTTCACAAATAATAATCTCGTCTTTGACGTGGCGACAGTCACGAATCCGTTCATAGGCGCGAACGTCGGAGCAGCCGCCGCGGGCCCCACCAAATGGTAGTCGCAGATCCACGACGAGGAATATCGAGGGCCCGATACTTGACACACACGAGAAGAGCGAATCGAAAATACCACACAACTGTTACGCCGCACGAGCGGGGCACGTCTCTGCCGATACTTCGTCCCCGAACAACTGTCGACGTGGCCAAGATCGACAATATCCGATCGATCGAAGAAACAATACACTTGAAAAAGAGAAACAACAAAAAAAGAGGAGGAAAACTAGATTTGCTATGCAACGCGACAAGAACAAAACGTAAGAGGAAGATAAAAGGGGATAAGTGATGAATTCGGATGTTGCACGTAAAGAAAAGTCGTCAGATCGAAACATCGGGATCGAATGTTAGATATGTACAAATTGTCGAGTATTTTTTTTTGTTCTCTTTTTTTTCTTCTTTTTTTCGTTCGTTAATCTATCTAGGAGAAAATAATGTGCGGATGAGGTAAACGGCGATGCGCGACGTCTCGTGACATTTGAAAGCTAACAGCTGCTAGATATTTCCAATTATATACTCAATATATATATACATAGGAATTTTATATATACCATAATCGCATGTATGTAATATACATAATGTATGGATAAAATTGGTTGTTACATGCATACAATTATTATATATATATATATATATATATATATATATATATATATATATATATATATATATATATATATGTATGTATGTATGGGGTATTCCAGCTTAACTCCGACAATAATATTCCTCATCATCGTTCATTATCGATTTCCATATTGGAAAAACTCACTCCCGGTGTTAAAAGAACACCGAATTTTTTTATAATTCCCCCACCTCTTGCTTTTCTCCGGCTGCAAAAAAACTTCCACTCGGGCCGATTTTTTTATTCGGAAAAAATGTCTATACGTTTTGGACATGTTTTGTGCATTTTTCACGAAAGCTCTACTTGTGCTTCCGATATTTACTATTTCTCTCGGTGAAATTTCTATTTTGGGGATGATTATTCGACAGTTTGGAAGTCGGAAGAATACTTTTTCGGTCTTGCGGGTAAAAAAACTTCAAAAATTTCGCAAACAATTCAAAAATTTCACAAAATCGAAATTCCTCAAAAAAAAAAGCAGATATCGCAAGCACAAGTTGAGATTTAGTGAAAAATGCACAAAACAGCTCTAGAACGTATCAAATTTTTTTTTTAGAATTAGAAAAACGGCCCGCGTGGACTTCGATTTTTTGCAGCCGCAGAAGCGCAAGAGGAAAAATTAATAAAAAGAGTATTTTTTTGACACCGGGAGTGAGAATTTCCATTATGGAAATCCAAAATTAACGTTGATGAGAGAAATATTTGTCCGAATTTCGCTGCAATACGTCTCATGAGTTACGAAGTGCGTTCATTATCTTGTACAGTGACACGATAAACCATTGATTTTTTTCCTTCAACTCGCCGTCGACTCTACATCCGTTATTTCTAATCAAGATAGCGTTACTATGAATCACGAATCGGTTGTACACTAATGTATGCTCGGGAAAAAGACGCACGGCAAGCGAACCTCGTCGGAATGTGGAGCATCGTGCATCGCCATACCGAGTCTCCCGTTACGAAGGAAGGCCGCGCCTGAGATAAATAGAAAATACGGACTGCGTTAGATTAGTCCTGATCATCGATGAACCCCCTCGAGGGTGAGCCAATCGCGGGCACTTTTTTTCTTCGTATTAACAATGTATCGTTGATTTTGAAATTTTGCGAGCGAATCGATTTTTACGGAGGACTGTGGCTTTGTGGTTGAATTAAACTTATTTTTTATATTCTTTTTTGTATGACCGTTCAGGGAACTCGATGGTGGAAAAGTCACGTGGAATTTGAATCGTCACTCCTATTGGAAGTCTCAATCGCCAGAGTCTTCCAAATTTGGGAGAAACATTTTTACGGGTACTTTTTTTGCGTAACAATTAAATTTCTTATTTTATTCTACGGAAAATAATGCGGTTTAGTGCCTCGTTGATATTAAATACTCGTCTCAAAAACCAAAGGCGCAGGTGACGATGTTTTTTCGATTTTCCGATCTTTTTGTTTTCCAAGAGAGCCGCAGTCCTCGAAAGTCAATGGAATCAGTCGGTATACCCGGGAACTTCGATTTTGTCAACGGGGAACGAGAGACCCGCGGTGTTGACAGAATCGCGGATCAGGATCATTTCGAGCCCGGGATGCGAGCCTCGAAATCATGAAAAAAAATGATTATTCGTTACGGAATAGGAATGTGTATCGCGAGGCGAATCGGATTTGAGCGAAAATCTCCCGAATTTGTAATATTCATCGAAGCGTTTTATCGTACGAGGCCACGCATTAAGGAGCATAAACATTTATCCTCGTCCGCCGCACCGCTTTTCGCCCTTTACTTTCAATGTTTTCCCTGCGACTGCGGCTGGTGATTCTGCCGATGTAGTTTTTGCTTTTTCTCGTCGGGGGCAAAGTGCCCGCGAGGTGAACGAAAAAGAAATAATATAATCGAGAAGAGTGTTGGGAACAAATCAGGAGAGCTCGCCGATCAAATTCAAGACTGGGCAGAAGGGACACTCGCATTTTGACGTGCATACACGTACACGCGAATATTAACGTGAGCGGGAAAATGCGTGGAAAAATGCGCGGATTTATCATTGTGGATAAATTCAGCACCGAATGTTCGCCGTCCCGCTTCGGCCCCGGATACCAAACTGCGCTTTTCTTTTCCAAGCTACGAAGCTTCGAGCTTTCGGGAAACGAAGGCTTTGCCGCTGTCGCGAATACGAGCTTCCTGGCGGCTAGAAAAAATTCACGTAGATTATTTACGCGTATGATTAGCGGCTGAGGGGTGTCGAGCATTGCGCCGAGGAATGTTACACCGAATGTCGATTTTTTTCCGCACTATACAAATTCAACTTCGACGTCTGGATAAGTTCGATAAGTTGATGAGCATTGCATTGTTATCGAGAAAAGAAACAAGTGGCAAATCGGAGCTCCGTCGCAAAAATTTTTGCAATATTTAACGATTATTTTCACTCAACGATGGTATAAGAATTAAGGGGCTACATCAACCTAGAGGCCCGAAAAAATTGGCAAATTCCGAATTTTTCACTGGGAAACGGTTGGGAAAATAAACGAATTTTTTTAACGCAAGTATTTTCAGAGTGTAGAAAAAAATCACCAAAACATAGAGAAAAACAAAAACATGGCTACCGACAGATACATTTTTTTCGCGACGTTTGCCGATGGACAGTCCAGCTTCAACGGTCTATCTGAAATCTAAAAACCAAACGAGTCATTCAAGTGAATAATAAATAAGAGTCGTTGACAATCGTCGACTTCAAAAATAATTTTTTTTCACAACGTGGCGACGAATTGAAACTCGAGCATCAAAGTCTATGAAAAAAGTTATCATTTTTACGTAACTATTAAAAAATGAAGATCGATTATCAAAAAGTGAAATCTTTAACAAACTTTCAATGTTTTTCATCGTATCTTTTGTAAATTTGGAAACTATCGAGCGGTTCTCGAGATACGTCCACCGACTTCGAAAACAATAGCATTTCCCGGCCGCCATGTTTGTTTGTTTTTCTGTATTTTTGGTGATTTTTTCGAAAGGCTCTCAATATACGTACCTTTGTGTTAAAAAAACTTTTTTTTCACTAACCGTTTCCCATTAAAAATCGGAATTTGGCAATTTTTTTCGGGCCTCAAGGTAGATATAGCCCCTTAACGATTGGTGTCACTCAATGATGGTATAACAACCCATGAAAAAAATAACAAAAGGCCCAGCACTTGGCCAATACAGTGCCAACTACATTCGCCGACTGGCCAACGATCATTTTCTGTACTGGACGAAGGTTGGAGAAAATCCGAAATGTTACATGGCTCCTACCACGGTCTTACAGGTCTGGAAACTCCCGTCGTGTTGGTAGTTCGCTTATGGATGCCAGACGTGTAGTTCATATATTGCCCACTGTGATCGCTGCGACCCAGCCCCCTGACACTGGTAGTTCAACGCTGTTCGCAAAATGTTCTTGCCGCACTGTGGCGCTAGTAGTCGTGTGACAGGCATGCATATATATGTATGTTGCGCCGGTGTTTCGAATATCTTACATGAATTCTATTGATATATTTGGAATGATTTTCCCTTCTAATGATTTTCCACTTGAACACAATAAATAATGTCGCCATAACGATAACAGGCGAAAGCCACGAAAGTATCGTTTCGTTCAGCTCATCGGAGTATTTAGAGCCGAAAGCTGTCACACAACAGTCAACGCTAGGTAGTGGCGATTTCAAGAACTAAAGTGCCGGGACGAAACGCGTTTTCGTTTATCGTATAGAAATAGTAGGCCGGTGTCAGGGGGCTGCTGCGACCTAAACTCCGGCGCGATGACGATGGGTGGGGGAAGTGAAATAGAGACAGCGCTAGCTTTTCAATCTCTGCCTCGCCTCAATGTATATTACTCATTTTTAATATTATTGTAGACTATTATAACACGCAGTAAAACGCAAGTGCTTATTTTACAAATCCTCTGGCTGCAAGCGGGTGCGGAAAAAACGAGCGCTTTTTGAGTTATTTGGAAGAGATATCGAATTTGGCTCAGTGGCAAACGACACCTTCGCATTATCGGCTTTGCGGCCGGTATTGCCATAAGGAACAGCGCACCGTCTTGGCATTTTTGCCAGTTTTTCAAAGATCTTTTCTTATGAGAGCACGGGGACTTATCCGACACGGGGATTTTGAGGTTAGCTTTGAGAAAGCGCAGTAGGCGGATAGATCGCAGAGACGAGTAGTGACGGGATTACGAACTACTCAAGTACTTCCATAAGCGTTTTACCCCCACCACTTGATTTTGTGACGAGTGTCCAGATCTGTATGTAAAACCGTGGGTCCTACACAGCGTTGCCAGTTTAGTACAATTGTACTGAATCTGGTACGTTTTCGGAGTATTTAGTACGTCAGTACACCTTTCGTGAATCTACGTTTTTCATCATTTTAGTACCCTAATAATAAGAAAAAAAAACTCAAACATTGATGAAAACCCTAGTTCATCCTCAATGGAAAAAGTAAACTCCCGCGCCCTCCTCAGATTGTTGCAGTCGTTAGATTTAAAGTGACCGCCAATGCCACCAATTAAGGGGAGGTACCTGAGTGAACGGCGAGAAAAACAGGTAAACTTCAGGAATTTTTATCTCAAAAACTAATGTTTCGATTGGATCCGGGTTTTTTTTTATTGGAAAATATGTACATTGAGGTATGTTTGGGAATTTTTTAAAAATAAATTCGTTGACTGGAAGCGATTAAAACACGATTATCTCGAAACATAGTTTTCAAAGTCGGTGCCAGATGTATCTCCCAATCCCAAACCCAAACAAACGTTGCATAAAAAGGCAATGGTTCAATTAAATGAAAAACCCCTACGTGGCGAACGAGAAAAATTATCGAAGAATATTGTATCCAAATTTGGACAAAATCGGATAAGCCGTTTTCGAGATACATCTGGCATCGACTTTGATAACTATGTTTCGGGATAATCGCGTTTGAATCGAATCCAGTCAACGAATTCATTTTTAAAAAATACCTAAACATACCTCAATGTACATATTTTCCAATAAAAAAAACCCGGATCTAATCGAAACGTTAGTTTTTGAGATTAAAATTCCCGAAGTTTACCTGTTTTTCTCGCCATTTACTCAGGTACCTCCCCTTGAGTACGAAAATTCCAAATTTGTTACGGTTTGGCGCTGCCGTCTAGTACCAAACGATAGCTCACTCTGGCAACACTGGTCCTGCAGTTGGCAAACAGCGTCAGCCTAGAAAACCCGATACTGGACCAGCGCCGGTAGCTTTCTAGCTGCCAGTAATCGCTGCAAATGTAGGCTGAGAATTGGTTAATAAAGATGGCCAGAGTTCGGATCTAGTTCACGTTGTTTGTCGGTGATGCGCCAATGTTCAATTTAACCATGGGTTACTATGACGTTGAATTTTGCATCGTTGGAACGCAACGATTTTTTTCGTTCATTTTTCAAACGTTTGAGGTATTTTCAGAGTCTAAAATGGCTAAAAAAGTTGAATAATTGAAAAGGATTAATTTTTCGTTGCATTGCAACGATGCAAACTTCAACATCGTTGGGTTACTCGTCGGTCAACAAAACCGGCCGAACGTTGGCCTTATGGTTGGGTACCATCGGTCCGGCCCCACTTGCTATCCCGAGCGTTGGTTTTATTGCAAGCGTCAACAATTTTTTTCACGGGAATTAAAAGTCTAGGACGAAGCCCAAACAAACCCAAACAAGTTTCTCTCGCTGTTTGTAGAGAACAAACCCAAACAATCCGAAACGATTGCACTCGTCGACAGTAATGTGCCCGGATTGTTCGTTTGCGTTTGTTTGGGTTACTACTGCGTCTGTACAATGAGAATTTGCTTGAGTTTCTTCGGGTTTTCGGTCCTACCGTACCATCAGTTATGTCATTTTTGCGTGATGAGAATAGGTAAAAAAAAAATAAGAGTTATCTCGTGAGATAACTTGGGACCGTAGTCCGAATTTGAAATTCCACTAAAAATAAATTCAAATCCAGGCAATTTAGCACAGTTCCTCGTGAAAAATCGTGAATTTGGCCGCAGTTGATATTTCTCCCCGAGATATTGATTGCGCTCGTTGACAATAAAATTCCATCTCAATTCACGATTCCCCGTGAACGAACTTTCCCCAAATCGTCTAAATTTGACTATTTTTCCATTCTCGAGAACAATGCAATAAAACGTGCCGAAACGTCGGTTATCGAACGTATCAGCGTAAAAAAAAGGCAGCGGATGCCTAACATTGATCGGTGCAACGATGCCTCTTTTTGCTTTGCCCGATTCGCTCGGCCGCGAGCCCTCGCGCACCAAAACGAGCCCACACGAGTGAAAGGTTTGCCGGTCCAAACCCTCGCGACATCACCAAGATCTTTTTCGACAAGCCGCGCACGCGGTTCACTGCGAATTTGTATTATCGCGAATATTATTACTTTATGATAATACGGTTGAAACGAAATGTGTTCTTCTAGGTATTACATATAGCAATGTATAAATGGATCTTGTTACTAATTAGTCGCACGATGATGAGACGAAAACGAGAGAAAAGAAAAGAAAAAGAGAAAGAGCGAAGACACGCATCCGCATCAATGTTAAAGATAATGTTAATCGGATCTGTAAATCCATATCCATTATTGTAATTCTTGTTGAGGGTTTTCTTTCCTCGGATTAAGAGATTTAATCGAATCATTTAAGAGATTAACTTCCAGCGGACAAGCAGAAGAACGTGTGTTGAGCCAATGAGCCGTCGTGTGATACGACAATCGGAATTACATTATCGCTGCAGAACAAACAAAAAAAAAAGATCGAGCCCTTTACCGGCGAAAAATGTTGCTTCGGGAGCAGAGCGCGACTCGCCCGAACGTGCAGCCCTTTTCTCATCGTTATTATCCATAGACAAATATCTCTTCGTACGCTATATGGTCGGCAACTTAAAACACTATTTATACATAGAATAGTTGCGAATGTATGAGTGGGACGTGTATTATCCTAATATATTTCAATATATCCATCGTAACGTTAAGTGATGCGACATTTAAGAAACCTCAAAAATCCGATACACCGGCAACGAATATACATATATATATATACACACATGTATATATATATACATATACACTTACAATTAGCACACACGTTGCGTTCTTTCTATCTATAGATCACTGATGGACCTGATGAATAAAACAGTGCCCAAGAAACGCCATTGTCAACACGTGATCCTCTAAAGTCCGACAAAATTAACAACCTCGAGCAGATTGCGTTTTTGTATTTTTCACGTCGATCGAGGTTTCCACCATGGAAATTTATGTATGTAAAATATATGCAGAAAGTATATGCTACATATATATATATATATATATATCGGTCGCATATATAGTGACGAAAAATAGAATAATACGTATATATTCAGTATATATGCACCAAATATATGACGCATATATGACCCATATATTTTCGATATATTTTTCTGACCAAAAAGATATATGCTACGTATAAGCACTATATATGATGCATATATGAGGCATATGCGACGCATATATTTTCGATATATTTTCAATCTATTTTTTTTGTCAGAAAAATATATCAAAAATGTATGCGTCATATATGACGCATACATTTTTGATACATATTCCTGACAAGAAATATATGCTGTGTATAAACACTATTACAGTTAAACTTAATAAAACTTAAAACTTAAACTTAAAAAAACTTAACTTACAGTTGAAGTACACTCTTACATATAAACACTATATACGAATATACTACGCATATCTGTATATATGTGGCATATATGTACCATTTATGCAGTATATATGTGATATGTATGCAGTGTGTATGCAACATATATGCTAAATATATGTGGTATATATGCAGGGTAAATGCTACATATATCATTGATATATGATACATTGATATACAGTAATACCACGCATATACATCTCATATATAAAAACGTTACGAAAATTAGAATTTGGCACATACATGCAACATATATTTTCAATATATGGCATACATTTCACATATATTACAATTATTAATCAAATAAATTTGCAGTATATTTTTGCGTATATACATTTCCATGGGGGTTTGCGATTGATGGGTACACTGGAAAAAAAAAGATTCGTTCATCCAACCAAAATTCAGTTGGTTTAACAAAATGTATCTGTAAATACGTTCAACTTGATTTTTGATTGGCATAAGAAACGTTTTGTTAATCTAACTGATAGTTTTAGTGGTCTGAACTGTAGCTTATTTAGCATGTCTGAGCAACTGTTAAAACAACAACATTTCGAGACAACAAAATGCATTTTGCACATCCAACGACTACTTTTTTCTCAGTGTAGGTATGCATAGATGATGGTCGGGAAAAAAGAGGAATTTTCGTGTTTTTTTTCTGGGAAAACTTGTGCAGGTTTAAAAAATGTTCTTTGTTTTATTTTAAAGAGTAGGGTTACAAGTATATTTTACAATTTTTGTATTGGAATATATTTATAAATGTGGCAGATACGATGGTTTGGGCAGAAAGCTGTTCGAAGAACTTTCGCGGTGACCACTGCTGTTCGGGAACGAGTCAAACGCATTTAGTTCATGCATGAAATTATCTAGTGCCTGGACGAAGGATTTAATAAAATATTGATTTTTTAAAAATGTCTGCAGTCCAAAGTCAAAGCATCGATTTTCGGTTATAAAAAAAGAACTATAAATTGAACAAAAAAATCGTCCGAGCACTTCTTTTTGATATGTAGAAGCTTGTAAAAGTGGAAGTTGATCGGTGCAGTGATTTTTTAGATATCGTGGTCACCGATTTTGAAAAAGTTATTTAGAGAAAAACGCCAGTTCGCGGAACTTACCTATAAACGCCAATAACTCCTTCGATTATGAACGGGGCGACTTGAAATATTCATAGAATATTTTTGGAATGTTATATTTTGAGAATCCGTGGAAAACCACAAATCGATTTTTCCACAAATTCTACCTAGGTGTAAGAGGCTATACCAGTGTGAACGCTGAAAATTTGGGTGATTTTCGGGATTTTTTTGGAAGCTAAATATTCAATTGAATGTTTCGGAAAATTAAGAATATATTTGGCTATATTTGACCTATATTACATAATTTTTTCATAGAAAAATATTGAGATCCAAGTGACTTTTGCGCTGCCTTCAGAGACGCCAAAAAAAAGTTCCTTCATTGCTGACATGATTCCGGCCGATTGAGTAGCTGAAACCGAAAAAGGAAAAAATGTTAAACTGGAAGGTATTTCCTGTACAATGACATAGGATTTTCGAAAAATATCAACATCTAACAAACTGGCGTAGCTAAGAAAAAAAAGTGTTTTCTTGCCTATAAAATGGTCGTTTTTTTCAATGCCAAATCGTCAATTTTCATCCAATCAAAAATATCCTACGTCATTGTAGATTAAATATATTCAAGAGTACTCAGTTCAAATTTCAAGTCAATCGGATAATTGCTCTTTAAGTTACAATGTCAGCAAATTTGAAAAATCTCATTTTGAGAAAAACGCTTTTAAAGGTTTAACTATCTTAACTGTCGAAAAAGGCAAAAATCGAGTTTTGAAAATGTGTCACACCGGTAAAACCCCTTATACCCCTTGAATTTCAAGCGGGAGATGGAGACGGATCCACCTGTTGGATTTTTTGGCGAATGACAATTCGTACAAACATTCACCGCTGGACGGCGCGGCAGTCGCGCTCGGATCTACTTCCATCTGGATAATCCCTGGGAAGCATCGATGGGTAAAATTTCGCGAGTGTATTAAAAGATCGCAGAAGATTGGCATGCGTTGAAAAGGTACGTACGACCTTTGCCCCAATTTCTGAACGAGTAAACTACGTAAGGCCGTGAATTCGTTGTATAATAAAATACAGGGTTCAGTTATATCATGCGCGATAGAAGACAAACCGCCGATTCATGTGAATCCACGTGATCCAGGCTGCTAGCAGCGCCGCCAAACGGGCGTCTTGAAAATGGCGAGGTTATATATATATTTTTATTAAATAAATTCTCCCACGAATTATTCTGTGATGCTTTGCCATGAATTGAGTAATAAATGGAACAAGTATTCGGAAATAATTAGTGAGAATTTTTGTTTTAAGTATAAGAGACAAAGCTACCAAAAATTCTTAATACGCGAAATAATTTAGAAAAAATAAATCTCGATAATTGTTGATCAACATGAAAATCGATTAAGACTCTTAAATAAGTTAAATTTGCATTCTGAGCCTCTCTTCACTTCAAATAGATTTAAAGTATAGTGACTTAACTGTAACTTTTGTTTGATAAAGTTTTTTTTCCCGCAACAAAAAAAAATGTTCACCCTGCTTCTTGCAAATTCAAATTTTCAGGTTAGAAAAAAGTATAACTAAAAATCACAATAATATTCACAATATTAAGAATAACCGTATTCGCGAACAATGATTCCACAGTAAAAAAAAAACTAAGGGTGTTCGTCCCGTTAATTACGAAATGAAAAAGCTCGTGCTCAATGAAACGTGAAAACCGGATATTGCGCAACCGAATTGCAGCTCTTGCGGTGTCGACCAATCGACAGCCTCGCCGGTACTTTCTTCACGCGCGATTGGTCGACAAGTCTCAGAAGATAAGTGCTCTCTCTTGGCGGTTTTATACACAACGTGTGCGTTGTTTACAATTCTCGCTCTTTGTTCTCGGATTACTCGACGGACTCGCGTGCGCGTTTTGCTTCAAGAGTTTTTTTCTCCGACCGTACGCTCTTGCACGTCGCTGCTTTGTTCCGCTCACACGTTCGAGTAAAAATATAAGTAAAACGCGAAACGCCGGCAGTTTTACGAGCCTTGCGATGTCAGCTTGCGGCTATTTCTTCCGTTCTCGTATCTCCGGTTTAAACGCGTAAAAAAATAGGAAAGAGGTGAGTTGTCGATTTCTCACGTCGCAGCCCCCATTTTATATTCCCGCGATGTCGGTTCTCTACATCGATGATACTTGGCAATGCGGAGGTGTTATTTATTCACGTTTACCGTCTGACGTACGCGTGCAGAAAGAAGTTTAACATCGTGCACGTGGTTACTTGTATGTTGGCTTACGATCTGTTTGATTTCGTGGCGCGATTTATTTTAAGGAACCAAGTTTCAAAGGGGCCTTTTTCTTCACTCTTTTGATGCAATATTTCGCTTTATTGTAGTAAATAAAATGGAGAGTGTTAAGATTCATAAGGAATACGTCTGCTTAAAAATACACACACCCATATATATATATATATATATATATATATATAATTACGAACGATTATTTTTAAGTTCCAAATCTACGAATTAATAATTTTGTCTTTTGCGATAAGCCTCGACTAATTTTGGATATTATATATATACATATACACACACACACACACACACACACACACACACACACACACATATATCAGGATTTAAAAAAATATATATTTTGAAGGTATAAGATGATGAACAATTGTTTGGAATTTTATTTATATGTACATTAACAAAGTTTTGTACTAAATTTCACAAAAAATAATAATTAAAGAAGTTATATACAATTTCGTGAAGAACATTTTAACTTTTGACTTTGTTTTTTTAATTAATAATATTGGCTAAGATTCAACGGAGCATTTTTTAACTCGTGTTTTAATAATTAAACAAGATTATTTAATTTTGATTTTTTTAGAACAAATGGCGTTATTATCAGTAACTCCCGAAAAAAAACATGTCGAGAAGAAAAATGCAGATCAAGACTAAACAACCATTACATTGAAAAAGTATACCAAATTTCAAGTCAATATGTTTATTAGATATCGTGAAATCGTGTACACCCTTTTCAAAATCATAGTTTCGAGAAAAACATGTTCAAAGTTTGACGATCGGTCCTATAGTTGTAATCATAGGTTTACCTTCAATCTACGATTTCCGTACCATATGTTGGACCTTCAATTTGAGTTGCCACAAGCAACAAACGAGAGTTTTGACATTTTTACAGTAGCCTAACCCCTCAATTTTCTATATGTGAAATTAACCAAACGCTAAAATTTGAAGACCAAATGAGTAATTTGTAAAGTGTTATCGCAACTGTACAAACTATTTTTTATTTGCCCTCTGAAAATGCGGAGGATCATTGCGATTCCAACATTTTGTCACTCTTCAAATTCAAGTAGTTTTCTTCCATACATAATTTTTTATTCCATCAGACAGTGCAGTCTTGGTTGAACAAATTTGCCAGAAAATGCGTTTCGACATTCTTGTAGAAAAGAACAGTAACTTTTGAGATACTCAAAGCCGAAAATGGCTTGACGTCAATTCGAGCGAAAGATTTGGTGAGACTGGCAAAGAAGTAACCGGGTGTGGTCTTAGAGTTTTTATCGTCGGAATGCAACTGAAAGGCTTTTTTATATTAAATTGCCTAATTTTTATGTGACAAAAATTTTTTTGACTAATTTCAATCATAGATCTCTAAGCGACTTAAGAAACCATTGATGGATTTTCGCAACGGAGATGAGCCACGTATAGATCTCGAGCGACATAAAAAATGATTGATGGATTTTCGTAATGCAGTTGAGCCGCAAAAACTCGAATTCCATCGAATTCCGACCATGCAAACTCCAATCTCACAAATGGAAGAAAAGCCTCTTAATGTTCATGCCAATTTGCGACATATATTTTTTCACAACACGACAGTATCCACATTTGTGTTGAAGATTTTCTACACCAAAATCGAAATGCATGTAGACGATTGAAATTCATATGACCGAGAGATTAATTCAGGATGCATTAACTGTTAAAAAATTAATCCGTTCTTCACATAGTTTCGGAGATTCGGAGAACAGTTTGTTTGCGGACATTAACGAAACTTGTTGGTTACATTTTATTAATGTTATAGATAGAATAGATAAATGCATTTCATTATAAAGTTCAAATGCTGTAATAATATGTACGTTTCAAACACTGTTTAAGCTTGAAATCCGCATCTTTGTTCGGGTATTACTAATGAACCAAACCGCTTCATTTTTTAATACATTCCTAACTTTAATTGCAGTTTGTTGAATGTTTAAAATTTAAATCGAAGCATTAGTTAAGGGGTTAGGCTACAGTAACGGGTATAGAATCATGTGCAAATTTAACTATTTTTTTCGTATGATAAAGTGATTCACATAAAATTAATTACACATCTATTTAGTATGAATATCAAGCTGTTAGAAAATATATATATATTTTTTTCGATGTACAAAATGGCCGACTACTAATATTTCCTTTTGTTATCTTTTTTTTTTCGCTCCGCAGTGTGACATTTAGCATCCATAATTTTTTACCTAGAACAAAAAACAAAAATTCTCGTCAATCTACATTAGAATATCTAGAGAAGTACGTACGGAATTCAAACAATATTGTTTTATTCAAAAGTTGTAGGTATTTGAACTTAAGAAATTAATTTTCAGTGAAAAATTTCGTTATAACTACTCATAAACTACTCATAAAATGAAGAGTTTTCGATTAATCAGAAATTCCGTACGGACTTTTCTGCGAAATGCAATTAGGAACATAACTTTTAAATTTGAAGTAAATCGAGTGAAAATTGTTGAAGTTATTTGTCACGCCGATTGGAAAAAAGCTGTTTCGAGAAGTTTCGAGTAGTCGGCAATTTTGTACATCGAACAAAATATATACATATTTTCTAACAGCTTGATATTCATACTAAATAGATGTGTAATTAATTTTATGAGTGGATCACTTTTTCATACGAAAAAAATTGTTAAATTCGCACATGATTTTATACCCGTTACTGTGGCCCAAGGCCTTAAGGGGAGATATACACCTAGGAGCCGGAAAAAAGGTCATTTTTGTGAATGTTTTCAAGGAAAATGATTACAAATTTCGGATTGGGGTTTTAATTATCCAAAAGTATATACATTCAAAAATGTTTGATTTCCTTTATTTAAAAATATCAAAAATATACAAGCATATTGTATGATTCTTGAAGCGTCGTAAAAAAATCTGCGTATACGGTACGCACTGGCGTTTCTTCAAAAATCATCTGAAAAAAAATCAAAGAGATTATTAAATTAGATACTATAATCTCGTACTTCTCGTAGCCGATTTTGAAAATCTCGTTTTATGACAAAATGGTGGACGTTTGAACATAAATAGTGATTTTTGGGCCAAAAATTAGTTATTATTTTGCCTATAAAACAAGAACTAAGTAACGAAAAAAATGCTATGACGAGTACTAGATAATGGTGTGTAGAATAACCACAAAAAACCTCAAGGCAATCGCTTCATTGGTTTTCGAGGAATTTTGGGTACCGATTTGAAAAACGTGGTTTTAAGAAAAACGCGTTTGAAAATTTGGGAATGAATAAATCTTGAAATTTGTCAACCAACATGGAATCATCGATACCAGGCCCATAGTGTAATCCTCGACCTCTACCATCTAGGTGTATATCCCTCCTTAACCCCTACAGCCCAATAACTAGTGTTTACGAAGTGCCACGTGTAATTACCAAATGAATGAAGGTTCAACTCGAACCATAAAAATCTCCGAAACTATATGGTGAAACGGATTAAGTTCTGAACACTTAATGCATCCTGAATGAATCTCTCAGTAATATGAATTTCAATTGTCCCCACGCATTTCGATTTCGGTGTCGAACCGCCTTAATTTTCGAAAACAAAAAATCTTTCTTCCCATTGCAGTATCTCATTCAAGCGTTGCGTAGAGGCAAAAAAGAAGAAATGCCGCAAGTACCGAGTCGCGATGAGGTGCAGACGCTGCTATCGGCGTTGCTGATAACGAGAAAGGAGGCATTCACGAGTGGGGTGCCGGTGGCCCTGTTGGACCAGGACTACCGAGCTCAGGAGGGTACCCGAATACCGTTCCGTCAGCTGGGCTACGCGTGTCTGTTGGACTTTCTCCAGAGTTTGAACGGCGGCATGTGCGTCAAGCACAAGAACGGCTCGTACTACGCGTATCCTCTGGTGACGGAGAAGTCGAGGCACGTGAGTCAGCTGGTGGCGGGTCAAAATTCCAAGAGAACTTCGCATTCGGGCAGGCGAGTGTTCAGGTCGAGTCCGTGCTATCCGCGTCTGCCGCCGCCCTCGATGAGGCTCGACAGCTCGACAATGGCGGAGATCGTGAGTATGGTGAAGGCGAGCCAGACGGAGGGTGTGCACAAGAATCGGGTCCTCGAGTACGCGCGGTATCGGCTCAATTGCGACGTCGACGCGTACGATTTGGGCCGCCAATTGAGGGAGGTCAGCCACGAGATCGTCATCGAGGGCGACATGGTATATCCGGCCTCCAGGTACATGAGCCTGCCACGGGACAGCTGGGCGAACGATTATTCGCAGAGGCAGCCCCCACAGGACGCCATCGAGAACGGCCGTCTTTGCAACGCCAGGCCTGCCGGTCATTCCGACAGCGAGGACGAGGATGGCGACGACGAAGAATTCGCGATCGCCTCGGTCGACGTGGACGATATTCACCAAACGACGAGACGCGACGAGGACATCGCGACACGCGAAGAACAACCGCCCAATGACGAGGATACTCGTCAGGTGGAGGAAACGGAGGAACAAACGCGTCGTGAGGAAAACGAGAGCATTGCCGTTCTCATCAGCGAACGGACGAGATTTCGCCTTAAAAAACTCATAGAGAAACATCCGGAGGGGATTTGGTGCGCGGAACTTCCGGCTCTCTATCAACAGGCCTACACGATACCCCTTAATTACGAGGAACTCGGCTTCGGCAGCGTCATCGATTACGCGGCACATCTGCCGGAAATCTTTCACTACGCTCGTCCACGCGACAAAGGAGACTTCAAGCTGTTCGACGCACAAGCGACGAAGCCGAACATCAAAACGAGCGACAGACCCAAAGTGCCGAGCCTCGCTTCGCTCCACAATATTTACGAGCAGTACGTCGAGCCCACCGAGCCAGTGCCGTCTGTCCTGGTAAGACGAGATCGGATGACTGTGCTAACGTTTTCTCAAATTTTCAATATTATTCGATCATTTTAACATTTTAACGTGAAAAAAAAAAAAAACACTTTTTTGCGAATTATTTTCATCCATATGGATAGAGTAAATTTATTGAAATTTTTTGTACATTGTTGAGTGTCATTTCAAGAACATTCCGGGAAATTTGTACGCGAAAATATCCACAAACAAGCCGGTGACAAAGCTTTTCCAAGAACGCCTTTGGAAAAACACGATTTGCGGTGTTCACTGTATCTCAGCTAGAAATTATCTGAAATCAAGTACCATTGAAATTTAGTCAAAGTATCATTAAATCCTCCTCCCAACGGTCTTTGGGGCCGTCCATAAATGACGTCATTTTAAAATAGGGGGGGGGGGGGGGTTCGTCTGTGGATGACGGTAAATGATGGATGATGGGGGGGGGGGGGGGCGTTTCGAGATTGACGTCATTCTTGTGATACCAGTTACTTCAAAATGTACAATAGTATATTGTACAACTAGAGTGGTTTCCCCGCATGAGTGATGAAAAATATTTTGCAAGTACCTAATGGTATTAATTATTGAACTCATTATTTATTTATTTATTACATAAGGTTTGTCTACATTATATTCTAGAACTTCAAATAACAGCGTACCTATGAAAATAGTTCGATCGAGTTAAAATGAATATGGGAAGGATACGGAGATATTACCCGTGATCCAGGATTTGCAAGAATGGGTGATCAAAACTCCGTGGGAGCTATCCAAAGAAAACTAAAGAATAGAGAAGAATAATATTATTATATTAATGAAAATTGCCAAAGTACAAAATAATAAAAGATGATTCTATAACAAAATGTGGGAGCTATCCAAAGAAAACTAAAGAATAGGGAAGAATAATATTATTATATTAATAAACATTGCCAAAGTACAAAATAATAAAAGATGATTCTATAACAAAATGTTTTAATGTTACCCAATTTTTCTCAAATCCGCAAATGTTTTAATTTTGCCAAACTGGTAATGACGTCAATTTTGCGAGAGGGGGGGGGGGGGGGTCATTAGGAAATGACGATAGGATGATTGTCGGGGGGCGGGGGGTCGAAAATCAGCAAAAATCGATGACGTAATATATGGACGGCCCCTTTGATGATTTTTTTTTTCATTTCTAAATTTTTGGTGGTCATGTAAAGTGAAAAGTTTCCGTCATTTTGGGGGTGGAAAAACAATTCTGTCATTTTGGGGGTGGAAAAACCCCTCAGGGTAAAAAAAATCTCAAACTAACCATTGGGGGGAGGTATTTTATATGTAGAAAGTGTGTACCAAGTTTGAAATAAATCGGTCATGTAGTTTTCAAATAGCAGCGAACACGGACTTTGAAAAAGTGGTTTCGAGAAAAACGCTGCACCGGCTTGTTTGTGGATATTTTCGCGTACAAATTTCACAGAATGTTCTTGAAATGACACTTAACAATGTACAAAAGGTTTCAATAAGTTTACTCTATCCATATAGACGAAAAAAATTCGCAAAGAAGTGTTTTTTTTCACGCTGAAACCCCTATATCCTCCCCTTCAGGTCCAATCGGGGTTGCAAATAATGCATTACTTTTTGTAATGAAACCAATTTTCATTACTCATTACATTATATTCGGTAATGTAAACAATTTCCATTACTCATCACATTATATTTTGTAATGCGAACAAGTGCCATTGCTCATTACATTGGAACTTGTAATGTAAAAAATTTACATTCCTCATTACATTACATTTTGTAATGTGAAATATTTGCATTACCCATTAGAATGTAATGGGCAATGGCAATTTTTTACATTACAAAGTCCAATGTAATGAGTAATGGAAGTATTTCACATTACAAAATGTAATGTAATGAGCAATGGAATTTTTTCACATTACTAATGCCAGAGTTGGGCGTAATTCTATTTATAAATTCGAATACGAATTTATTCACATCGTGATTTTCAAGTGAATATAAATACAAATTTATTCATACTTGACTTATTGTAAATACGAATACAAATAAATTCGTATTCACAAGTGTGAATACGAATTTATTTTCATTCACATGCATGCATACAAATACAATTGTATTTACAAATACTCTGAACATGCAACTAAATTCACAGAAAAAATTGTGAATATTCACAAAAAATGTGAATATTGACAAAAATCCTGGGAGTAAAAAAAAATTCACATAAAAATCTGCGAATGCAAATGTATTCACAAAAAATTGTAAATACAAAAAAAAATCACAAAATAAGTTGTGAATTTTTTCGTATTTAAAACAAATTAAAATCAAATTCACAATGATTAGATTAAAATTTACACTAAAAGTGAGTTCTTATTGTTGAGTTCAACACAATGTTTTCTCAAAATACGTAAGGACTCACTTCTGGTGTAAATTTTGATATAATTGTCGTGAATTCGATTTTAATTTTCTTCAACTCAAGGAAATTCACAACTCATTTTGTGCATTTTTTCATATTTATAATGTAATATTTGAAACTCACAACTTTTTTTGCAAAGTTTTCTTTGCCTCGACGCAATATTTTCTCTCAAAATCCGTAAGAACTCACTTTTGGTGTAAATTTTAATCTAATCATTGTGAATTGGATTTTAATTTGTCTTAAATACGACAAAAAATCACAACTTATTCTGTCAATTTGTTTGTATTTACAATTTTTTGTGAATACATTTGCATTCACAGATTTTGATGTGAATTTTGTTTAATTCACATGACTTTTTGGAAATATTCACATTTTTTGTGGATATTCACATTTTTTTCTGTAAATATTTTGTATGTTCAGAATATTTGTGAATACATGCATGTATACGTGTATTTGTATGCATGCATGTGAATACAAATAAGTATGAATAAATTTGTATCTATATTGACATGAAAATCACGATGTGAATAAATTCGTATTCGTATTTATAAATAGAATTACGCCCAAATCTGACTAATGCAATGCAATGTAAAAAAATCTCCATTATTCATTACAGTGTAATGAGGATTGTTATTCGTTTCCTATTAGGGGCTGCGATTTTTCCAGTGGGTCAGGTGCAATGAGTAACGGAGATTTTTTATATTACATTAGTAGGGTGAACAATTTCCATCACTCACTGCCTTATATTTAGTAATGTAAAAAAATTCCATTACTCATTACATTGAATTTTGTAATGTAAAAAATGTTCACGACTTATTACATTACACTTTGTAATGTAAAAAAATGTCCATTGCACATTACAATGTAATGTGTAATGAAATGTTTTGTCATTACATATTACATTGCTTCTTGCAATGAAAATATTTCACATTACAAAATGTAATGTAATGAGTAACGGAAATTTTTTACAATACAAAATATAACGTAATGATTAATGGACATTTTTTACATTACAAAATCCAATGTAATGAGTAACGGAAATTGTTTACATTAAAAGATATAATATAACGAGTAATGGAGTTTTTTACATTGAATGTAATGTAACGGGTAGTGAAATATTTTTTAATGAATAATGCATCTTCATTGCAAATTTCGCAACCCTGGGTCCAACGCCCTTCAGAGATTCTCTTGATGAATTCCTTGGCAATTTTTCGCAGTGCCAATCGACAGTCGACAAACTCATTCCGGACGGCGTGATGACGATTGGCGAGACCGTCGCACAGATTTGCGTCACCGAAGTGGTTCGCGGTATTCACGATTACATAGACGTCATCGTGTCCGATGTATTCACACCGTCGTTCTTCTGGATACAGTTTTTGAAACGAATGCCCAAGTTCAATGTTTTCATGAACGAGCTCCAGTGAGTTAAAAGTGTAGAATTTTGAAGGACGCGTACAAGTGCCGCCGAGATTGGTCAATTGATTATTTTTCTCTGTTTTCTTTTATAGCGAATTCTACGAGACGCACGCCAGTAAGTACACTTTGCCGCTCGCTGTGATGGAGAAAGGGATGAACTGCGCCTGCATGTACGACGGCAAGTGGCACAGAGGCATCGTCAAGAAGATCAGACCCGACAGCTACGTTACTGTGAGTAACGCCTGCAAAATGGCCTGAGAAAATCGCGAAATAATTTATATACATTCTTTTTATCTTGGAATGAATTTTCTTTTGTTCAAGCATGTATCATGGTACATTTGCAATCAAAAGTTCGATGTGATCGGTATTTTGGTACCTGCGATTTCACAAAAGCTGCGAATGTGGGACTTTGAAGTTTTATGGATATTGGTTTTGAATAATAATTGGAATAGTTCGAGGAAATTATTGCTCAACAAACAGTTAGTGAAGAAAATATTCACGTGTATTGGCTTCGTTGATGTTCCTGAATTTTTATAAATTTTATCCAAATTTTTGACACTGTTCTTTCTGGAAAATTCGGAAAAATAAGCAGCTGCGAGAGGTAAAATACCATACCACTGATCATACTTGAGACTTGTGCAATTTATATTTTTAACATATGCAAAAACAATTGTAATAACTACATTTTGGGTTTAAGACGAGGCAGTTTGGGTTTGTTTGGGTTTAAGACGAGTCGGAACATTCAAATTTATTCATCAGTAAATTTTACTTTTCACTGGGATAAAAACCAGTTGTAACGAAGGCGTGGAGTAAGAACTAGTTTTCACTAGGTAAACCGCATTTAAACTGAAAACGGGCTAAACACCTTCGATACAACTATTTTTTCCTAGGAAAAACAAGAATTTACCAATAAGTAAACTTGAATGTATGTTAAAACTAGTTTTAAGTAGGTTAAAGCGAGTTTCAACGAAATCAATCAGTCCTAATTGTTTAGGTTTGTTTGGGTTTAAGACGAGTCTTAAGGCGTTACCCCCACTTGTAGCGCAAAAAAGGCCTTTTTCATGACTTTTTTTAAAGAAAACTACAAAACTTTTTTAATCGATCAATATACCATCTTGAAGAACACATCTTGAAGAACTTTCAGTAATTTTTTTATTGAAAAATATTGCATTGTTTAGTGGCAAATGGCCGTCAATGAAATAATGTTTTTATATACACGGTTTGCGGTGACCAACGTCGCGGCGAAGTGGATCATCTGAAAAAAAAAAATGCGGATGGATTTAGTCAAATATAAGTATAAACTAGTCTTTAATCGAAGGATTTTAAAAAATATTCATTTTTCACAAAATGGCGGACAGTCAAAGTTAATGGTTCGATTTTAACGAAAAAAAGACCGTTTTTGGCTATAAAACGGCCATTTTTTTTTCGAAAAAAAATCGAACGATTAAAGACTACATTTTTATGTATTAAATAAGCCTGCAAAATTTCAAGAAGATCGGTTCATTAGTGTTCGAGTAATCTTGGTCACCGACTTCAGAAATGCCATTTTGAGAAAAACGCGTTTAAGGTTTCAATTTCCGGTCGTTTACACAACGGATTCTTCTCTTTCAACGCTCATATCTCAGTCAATTTTGTTCGGATCGACTTGAAATTTTCAGGACATATTCTCAGATACTTATACTTCAAAAAAATGCAATAAAAAAAATCGATTTTTTCAAAATCGCAAGTGAGGGTAACCCCTTAACATTCAATTTTATTTATCAGTAAATTCTAGTTTTCACTGGGATAAAAACCAGTTGTAACGGAGGCGTTCAGTAAGACCCAATTTTCACCAGGTAAAACGCGTTTAACCTGAAAATGGCCCGAACACCTTCGTTACAACTAGTTTTCCCTAGTGAAAACTAGAATTTACAGATGAATAATCTTGAATGTTATTTCAAACTAGTTTTAACTAGAAAAAATTAGTTCTAACGAAATAAATCAGTTTTAATTGTTTGGGTTCAAAACGAGTCTTAAGGTAATCCTAACGTGAGACTTCTACAATTTATATTTTCAACATATGCAAAAAAATTGTAATAAAATTTTCCAGGTGTAAACTGTTTAATGAATGTTCACATTTAATGAGAAAAATGAAAAAATAGTTATTCCAACGATTCGCGCAGTATTTCTATGTTTGATATTTGGCAATATTGGTTCCATCTCCGTCTCTTTTTACTCAACCAGGCGAGTTTAAGCTTCATGCTTTTCAACGTCGATCTGTCGAAACAATGTCAGGTGCGGGAAATATAAAGCATTGTAGTCGGGCCACGACTGGTAAAAAGCGTGGAAAATTTGTGTCGGCGAAATATGTCGGTTAAAAATGAAATATGTGTGGAAATTCGAATGAGTGAGATGAGGTTAGGACTACAGTCAGCTGTTGCCTTGCTGTCACGTCTCTTTATCGTAGCAAGTGGTAATAAATCCAATACCGGAAGTTCAAATTAAACTTGATATTACACAAAAATTAGGTCAATAAGCGTAATTTTTTCCGAGAGCACTGGATTACTACAAGTGTTAAGTATGTAAATCTGATGATTTTTAAGAATCTGACGGATTCCCACTATTATATACACTTTTGTAGCGACCGGAAATTGGGTTTTTGTATGTCGTCTCGGAATTCCTTCACAAAAATACGCAATTTTAATATTTCTTTTCTCTGTAATTAGGTCGATAAACGACCCCGAAATTTTACAGAGACGATTAATAATATATTTAGTGAAGCTCAAACAAAAAAAAATTATGAAAATCCTATGGATTGAAGTCTGGCTATAGAACTACCTTGAAAAGAAAAGATTTCGCAAAATCGAAAAGAAAAATTTGATGAAAGATGAAATGTTGCAATGAATGCACAAGTATTGAAAAAAATGGCGGTCATTCTTTGAATTTGCCAGGTGATGTTCTACGATTACGGAACGGTGAAGAGCTATCAACCGGAGTGCATACACTTTTTGCACCGAAGCTTTTCGAATTTGCCGGCGCAAGCGGTACCCTGCGGACTGTACAACTTGAAACCGACGACGGGGACGCGCTGGTCGCGGAGCGTCGCGTGCGAATTCGTCGCCAGAGCGACCAACGTACCGCTCGTCGCAACGGTCGCGTCGATGGACACGGATGTAAGTTCTGTCCTTGTCTTTGTCGAATTGCAAATTGAGTTTCCGTCCTGGGAAGACCCGAACCTTTTATCGCTGACTGTTAAGGGGCTACATCTATCCAGAGGCCCAAAAATGACCAAGTTCCGAATTTATTTCGTTGGAAACGGTTGGTGAAAAAAAAAACGCATTTTTTTTTAAACACGAACGTGAATATAATGAAAAAAAAATCACCAAAAAATACAGAAAACCGCCGAAAAAATGGCTGTCGGCAGACGAATTTTTTTTCGCTGACTGTTAGAAGCTGTAGCTTATTAAATTTTAGGAATATTTCGATGAAATTCTCAGGGTATATAGCTAAAAGGTATAATTATCGAATAACAATATTTTTGGGAAATGCAATTTGGTAATTCTTTGGATAAGAGACTTTTCCGAAAAGTGAGCCTAAATTTTTTGTTGTTAATTATTTAGATAAGTGACTTTTCCGAAAAATGAGCCAAAACTATTTTTTACGACGTTCTCATTACTGGGTTATAAATGATGATATTCAGTCGGGGGAAGCTGACATTTTTCATTAACAATTTTTTTACGAGCAAAAAAATCGTTAAAAATAATTTCGAGCTTTTCAAAAACGCCTGTATTTAAACCCAAATGTGGGAGGATTTATAAAAGAAGCCTTCCTGAGTATAAACAAATCCAAACGAACCCACAACCCCCTCACGCCGGAGGGGGTTGGGTTTGTTTGTATTCAGGAAGGCATTTTTTTATAAACCCCCCCATCCTCCACCCCCAATATAGGCGTCGAAATCTCCAAAAATGTCCTATGTTATCACGTGTTTTCGCGAACTTCAAAACCCCATAACTTTTTATGGCGGAGGGGTGAATTTAAGCTTTCCCCTATTTAATCTAAATAATTTAAAAAATTATCTAAAAGGTAATTCTTTAGGTAAGTGACATTTCCGAAGAATGAGCCTAACATTTTTTTTTCTTTTATAAATCCCTCCCACGTCTGGGTTTGAATACAGGAGTTGATGAAAAATTCGAAACTATTTTGAACGATTTTTTGCTCGTAAAAAAATAGTTGATGAAAAATGTCAGCTTCCCCCGACTAAATATTATCATTTATAACCCAATAAATGAGAAAAAAGCAAAAAAAATAATAATTTTAGGCTAATTATTCGAAGAAGTCACATATCTAAAGAACTACCTGCAATTTTTGACCCACTTAGGTAGATTTAGCCCGTTAAAAGTTGTTACACTTAATAAATACACTAAAAAAAATTATTTAAGTCAATATACACAAAAATGGTAGTTAAAAAAATTCCTAAAAAATCGTAGGTCTGCGCTGCTGATGAAATCTCGGAGATGGACCATCCGAAACAAAAAAAATCAAACGATTTTAGATTCAGTATGTTAATGGCTATAGCGCATACCATACGATTTTTGACATATGCAAAAATAACAAAATGTTGGACATTTTTCGAAAAAAACAAAAAAAAACGTTTTTTCACCGTTTTTGGCAAAAAAAGTTGGTAAATATCAACATTTGAAAAAATCCTTGATATGCGCTATAGCTACAGTTGTAAAGAATATGTGGTTAACATTTCATAACGATCGGTTTAGTAGTTTCGAAGATTTTATCAACAAGCCGTCGAAAAATGTTGTTTCGAGAAAAACGCGTTTAAAGTTTGTTTGGGTTACATAAATACATAAACATTTTCAAAAAATGTATTTTGAAAGTGTATTTGTTAGGTGTAACAACTTTAATATCAAAATCTACAATATAAACCTATCAAAAAAAATTCACGAAAATAGCCTTTTTTAGCGTAAAAGTGAGAAGACCCCTTAAACGATGCGGTTAAAAAAACCGCATCTTCCAACCATCGTTAAGACGCTCGTCCTTGTTGGTTCGCGACGCTTGTCCTCGCTTGGACTTATACGAATATTTCTTTGCATTTCCCTCGGTCGCCACTCGCCAGAACAACTCGATGATGGTATGCCTGACGAACACCGAGGAAAAGGAGGATTTCCACATAAACGATTGGATGGTTCAGAACGGATTGGCGATTTATGGAAAAATGGTTCGTATCAGGCCACCGAACTATCCGTATCGGCGATTCTTGGATTGCAACTTTCTCAAATCGTCCGACAGAGGCGAGCCGTCCAAGTCGGGCGACTCGAACAATGTTAATTTATCACGAGGTAGCGTCGTCGTCGCGTCGGCCACCGCGAACAACGCCCGTAGCGCCAAATATTACGAAACTTTGTTGAAATTATGTCGCGAGTTGAGGGCCGCCGAGAGTGCGTCTGTTTTGCCGATTAGAGATAAGCCGGGACGGGAGAGTAGTTTTTCGAACGACGCAGAGTCGCGGGCAATAGTCGAGAGTCGAGAGGGGAAACTCATTGCGGACGATCCTTCGGTGCGCGAGGCCGACGACTCGTGCGCGCTTGCGCCAAAACAAACACGGCCGCGCATGCGCAGAGAAGTTTTCATGAGACGCTACGAGTCGACGAAGATCGTCCGTGAGAACGGCGAGGCGAACTCGTCGAGCGTTCGCGTCGCTGACGTCCTCGAGGGGAGATGCAACGAGGACTTGACCGGGGATGCAAGTGTCGATCGCGCGATTGGACTTCCGTTGCACCTGGCGGACGTCGACGGGGCCACATTGACCGAATTCGGCACGCTTCGCAGCAGGCTCGGTGGACACGGCCGAATGGAGCACATCGACTGGTCGGAAGTTCGCGCGCGCCTGAAACGCCCGGAGGAGAACAAAGTCGCGAAATTGGAACAGCACAAGGACGCGCCGTTGAACGTTCGCACGTTGGCTCCAAGCGCGCCACATCCTGCAAAAAGGAGCGACGCGCCCGGGCGGACGATAACCAAAGAGTCGCCAATGGCAAAACCGCCCTTGAAGCTTCCCAAGGCGAGCAGCGTCTTTGCCGAAATCGCCAACGAGATCGTCAGCGGTGGCGACGAGAATTCCAATCTCACTTGCGTGCCCGACGGCAACATCAAGTCCGGAGGTGACTTCAAGCCTTGGCTGCGGGCGATGACGAGCAAATTGAGCGAGGATCGGCGAGGCTCCACGAGGTTATTCATCCCGAGCAGCCTGTTGGAACTGATGAGAGCGACGATCACCGACCTGGCGAATTCGTCGAACGAGGACAAGAACAACGAAGAGACGGGTATAGTCGGCAAGGCGTCGTCGGAATCTCTGGCGGAAATGAGCCTCGCGCCTTCCACGGGAACTTCCGAATCGAACGATCCGATCGAGCCCGCTCGATCGAACGACAATGGCTCGCACGATTCGCGACACGTTCCCGAACGATCGACGCGCGGCCAATCGGTGGATACCAAAGCCGTTGATGGCTCGTCGACGCCGCGGAAAAAATCGACCACGAGCGAAGATTCGCGCGCGAGCGTCGGCGATGACGTTCGCGGAGGAAATTCGACGAGGGACATAAACGCCTGGCTCAAGACCGCTCGCATACGGCCGCGCAATCAACAATTGTTCAATCTCATCGCCTCGCGTCTCACTCCGAGCAACAACTCGGAACTCGCTGGCGACGATCTCTCAGCCCCTGACGAGGAGCGCAAGCGCGAGATGGATTCCCCGAATATTTCGAATCTCGAGATAATGAACGAGAAAAACGACCAGCTGACGAGAGTCGATAAATCGACTGTCGATTCGTCGCTGGACGATCGCGAAGACGATCGTACGCGACTCGATGCCGAAATTCCCAAAGAGTCGCGCGTGAGATCGTCAACGGCTGCTCCGATCGTGGACGATGTCGACATGGAGTCCGACGCGGAGACGTGGGACGGTTGGTGCGGCCCCAAAGTTCTCGACGCTAGTCGACGAAATTTGAGCGAGTCGAGCGACTGCTCTCGAGGCAAAATCGACGATGACGCGGTCGAGAATGAGCACAAGTATCGCGTCATGGACGAGACCGGACGCTCGAATCCCACGAGAGACTCGACGTTCGCGGAACGCGACTCTTCCGCGGAATATCCCGACGCAACGGCGTCTCGCAATTTGTCCGACGACAGACAACCGCTTATCGATCCCGACGAGGACTCCGTCTCGGACGAGGAGACTGCGGAACTTCGGCCGCTAAACCCCATCGGGCAAAACGGCCAATCGAGTATAACGCCTTGTCCGATTTTGAGGGAAATTCAAAAATCGAATATTTTGAATATGAGCAAAGCTTTCGCCACTTCAGAGGGCAATTCCTCCAGCGGAAGATCCGACGGTAGTTCCAGGGGTTCTCTCGTGAACACTATCAAAAAAGCGTTTTTAACGTCGCCGCGGTTTTAACGGTATACGCTGAGCACAA
This sequence comes from Ophion obscuratus, assembly GCA_964007375.1. Taxonomy (NCBI): domain Eukaryota; kingdom Metazoa; phylum Arthropoda; class Insecta; order Hymenoptera; family Ichneumonidae; genus Ophion; species Ophion obscuratus. Next base: position 9,531,676 of record OZ023320.1, read on the forward strand.
AGAAACATAATCCCAAGCCGAGTGTATCTTTCGTAAAGTGTTCAGCTCAATTTCGCGTCCCTTGACATTTTTCCAAATGATCTTCAAGCTTGCATCGTTGCGTGCAACGACTTTTTTTTTCATTGCACAAATTATCGTCTCTGAGGCAAAAACTGTTGGCTGATCGTTAAAATAAAGATGGCAGACCAAGGGAAAAGGATTTTCGTTGCGCGCAACGAAGCAATCTTTGACATTTTTCCAAACGCATTGTCGCGATCGTAGCTTTTTTATTTTTGATCCGATAGAACGTGAACAAAGAGGAAGCAATATGATCGCTTCTCGCATGCTGCATTGTGACGACCCCGTAGACGATTTCACGACGTGCCTTGATTCAAGCAAGTCCGTGTCGGGTAGAAACAAATCTGAGCAATCGTTCGTGCAGTGGCGCACTACCGGTCCCCGAATCGAGATCGCGACGCGTCTCCGTGTTTTTACGCCTTTGATAGCCACTTTTTTTTTTTTAATACACAGAAAGGGACGTTATTTTTATTGCTTTTTTTCTTTAATTTTCAAAAAACCTCTAGGTTTGTATATTCGCCGGTATGTTGCAAATAAAATAATGCTTTTGTCGAACAAAGAAGGAAGGCATTTCTTTATCAACACATATATCTGGAGTAGTCTTAAGGGGGTCCGAGCGTTGAAGAATATCGATTTTGTTTTCGATGCACGTACGTACGATTAAAGTTCCACTTCGTCTATTTTGAGGGGGTAAATACATCAAGGTCCGGGCGATTCAGCAAAATTTCTTACGGGAAATCGCGAATTGAGTTGGAATTTTACTGTCGATATTTCAGCGAGGTTATTAAGGGAGACTTTGTCCTTGGAGTGCCTTATTTCAGGTGTTTACATTTTATTTTTTTCAAAGGAAACGAGTAAAGCTTTTTGAGTGCGGTTTTTTTCTTGCTTTTATTCATGATATACAGAACGTTAAAATTTTTTTTTTTTTGAAAAAAGAACCAAAATGGCGGCCGTTGCAGCTCCGCGAAAACAGGTCCTCAAATCGCGGGAGGTAAACGGCTGACATCACTGCCCCCTCTATGTTGATCTGAAACACAAATCCAAAGCATATTATCAATCTGTGACCCTTTGGTCGTGGAATGACGGATGGGTTTTTCGTTTAGTACAAATTTCGGAAAATGGCGGCAATTTAAAAAAAAATCGAATTTTCGCGTTCTTTTTTTCGCATAAAAAGATAAATAATAAATGCAAAAATGTATCTATCGAAAAAACGATCCGTCATTCCGTGAAGACATATTTTCTGAGTATGCTCTCCAAATTTCAGGTCGATATGTTAATTACAGCGGTTAGGGGAATGTCAGCCATTTTTAAAAACGTGTTTTCGTGAAAAACGCGTTTTGTAATGTGTTTATAATAACCGCTAATCGGCAATGCCTGGTCCATAGAGGCAACCCTCTTCTTCTAGCTGCTCATGTTGAGCCGCTAACATCTCCCGCTGGGCACAAAGGACAAAGTCTCCGTTAACTGTCTCTGGATTCAAGATTTTTCACAAGACCCCGAATTATCGTCGAGATTTGAATATATATTTTTTCTACATTTCGAAATTTCGAAATTGAACTTTGATGGGCCGTGTATCTACGTGTACAAAAAGAAAATCGGTGCGTAAAATTAACGAGTGAAACGTTCGAGCCGAAGTTTTGCGTTAACGAGACGAGTCCGTCGAAATACGCGGATAGCGATAAAAAAAAACGTCCATACCCGATGAACCCACTGGATGAATTTCGATTGGGATGGTCGACATGGCGTACGATAGCTAATGACGCGTAGCCGATCGCGTCGATATCGCGAGTTCGAAAAAAGTTGTTACAATCGATCGATATTGGCGCGATAACCGATCGTTATCTCCGAGAGAGAGATAACGCAATGTCCGTTTTCACTACAAGTTTGTCTACTTCTCGGTGCTTCTCCAGGGTGAAACGGTTGACATGAACGATGCACCGTACGACCAACCGATGGATCCGAGTTTTTACGGGCCGACGCAGCAGCAGCAGCAGCCCGGACAGCAAATGTTGAGCGCGATCGTCGAGGAGGACGAATCGCAGCTGCTGTCGAGTCTCACGCTCGCGAGGAACAGTGCCGAGCACACGCTCGAGATTGAGCGCCACATGAACGATTGTATGAGATTGTCGATGAGACGATTGAAGTCCGACCTCGAGATACACGCGAAGAACAATTACGCCGTTAATGCCGAGGTCGTCGAGGATTTCAAGGATCTCATGAAAGTTTTGCGCACAAGCCGACTCTGGGACAACGAGATTTTGCCGAATTTCCAAAACTCGTCGAGCGCCCGACATTCGAGCCCAGAATTCACCGACGCGAACGCAAGAACAAACGTCGAGGTTGAGACGAGTGGCGAAAAAAAATCGTCCACGTGCATCGTCGATGAGAACTCAAACGAACCGGGCGAGACTTACAGCCACTGTACATTGTCTACCGGGAACATTGAAACGCTCCCAAAGTGCAACGGAATCCTCGAGCCACTTCGATCAACGCCGAACTCCGAGGCAATTCCCAACGTTAACGCCGCGACGAATTTTTTCTCGAAGAGTCTCGACGGCACGCGAGAACCTCCGCCGCTTCCTCAGAAGAAACCGCCGGCACTTCCGCCGCGACAGAAATTCGAGGATTCACTGGCCGATTGCGCGAAGAATTTCTACGGCCGCGTTGTAGCACCGTCGATCGTTGAAAAGTGCCGCGAATCACCGCTCGTTCAACTTCCCGAAACGAATCCCTTCAGATACGACGTGTCCGCAATGGCGTCGCCTGAAACGACCGAAAGTCCGCCGAGGAAATACCACGAGACGCTGAAATTGGCGGGCGGGAGACTCGAGCCTCAAACGCCTTGCCACTACGAATCCCCGCCGGTTATGTACGATAAAAACCAGAACGAGGCCACCTCGTGGAACGAGAAGAATCATCAGATCTATCAGATCGTTAGAGAACGCGAAAAACTGGTCAGGTCGAAAGGAATGAACGTCGAGTCGTGGCTCAACTACAGCTCCGATGCTCCTGCTGTTAACGGAGCAACAACCACGTGCGAGGTTGCCCCCAGTCGCGGCCAAGCCTCCGACGGGGCAGCCTACTACTCGTCCCGAACAGCTACACCCTTGGAATGGTCCCAAGCGATCGAGGACTCCATTGGCTTCGTGCAGAACGGTAATGCTTTCCAGAGCTCGGATGAGTCGAGGGTCAACGGCGATGACGCGACCAGGCGCGATGCTGAGCCAACGAGGCCGGCCGAGACGGCCCGAGAAAATCCCTCTCGACGGGAAAACTCGGTCGGCAATGACGCAACGCCGCGACATACACTCGAAGAACTCGGACCAAGAAATTGGGACATTAGGAAGACTCGTAAGTACACGGGGAACAGAGCACGAGAACTATCCACGGAACTTCCTACAAACGGGAACGGGTGTTGAAGTTTGCATCGTTGAGATACAACGAAAATTCCTCTTTTATTTGGTCGTTTCTTTATTTTCATTGCAGGGTTGTTACGCATGTGGGAAACAGGGAAATCCAGCTCGGGGAATTTATTTCCTCCTGGAATAGTCAAGGAATAGTCAGGGAATTTTGGAAATTCTCTGGAGTTTTGTCAGAATTTACTTTTTGGAAGAATTACGAAAAATGAAACGGACTTGAGAACAAAACTGAACAGTATAAAAATAAATATTTTTGTTTATATTTAATATTTCTATTATACTTCATAATTTACAGAAAAAGTTATGTCAGTGCCAAACGTGGAAAATTAAAAAAACGAGAAATATAATTTATTGTAAAGCTCGGCCCAAAAAAATATCGATAGCAAAAAATAACATTTAATTGGTAAAATGTCATTAGATTTTCGATTCGTCGCCGCGTTTTCGCGTAATGTCGATTCTAAATTAAAAAGTCGTCTGCTGAAGTCCATTTTATTTTATAAAGAGCCGCGGCGTATTCGTCGTCCGTGACAGTGGTGCTCACATTTTCTTTTTATTACTTGGCGTCGACACGCTGCCGCGTCTCTTGATTTGCATTCGATCTGTCGATACACAACCACATCATTCTTATTATACTACTGTGTCCAAAAAATAAGGTAACATTGTATTTATTTCGAAAATTCTTTATTTATTTTTCCAAATGAATTTCATCCCCTTCAAAGTAATCCCCTCCCGATGCAATGCATTTATGCCAACGGATTTTCCAATCTTCGAAACACTGATTGTAGTCACTTTCCGGGATGGCCTTCAGTTCCGTCTTCGCTGCGGCTTGAATCTCCTCTATCGTATCAAAACGGTGTCCCCGGAGCGATCTTTTGAGCTTGCTGAACAGCCAGAAGTCGCACGGCGCGAAAAACTCAACCCATATCGTTCCGCAACCACCGTATTCACCTGATCTGGCGCCGTGCGACTTCTGGCTGTTCAGCAAGCTCAAAAGATCGCTCCGGGGACACCGTTTTGATACGATAGAGGAGATTCAAGCCGCAGCGAAGACGGAACTGAAGGCCATCCCGGAAAGTGACTACAATCAGTGTTTCGAAGATTGGAAAATCCGTTGGCGTAAGTGCATTGCATCGGGAGGGGATTACTTTGAAGGAGATGAAATTCATTTGGAAAAATAAATAAAGAATTTTCGAAATAAATACAATGTCACCTTATTTTTTGGACACAAAGTGTTTATATTTATTTTTTATTTATTGTCGCCGGCATACAAATGTCTTTATAATAAATAACACGTTCTGTATATGCTTTGAATGTATTTTTCTTACTTTACAATGTTTAAATTATTCTTCGAATTTCAGTTCGAAATTTTTTTTTAAATATTTCCATATATTGTATCTTGAAACAAAAATTATGTTATCCAGTTCAACATAATTTTTCAATAGCAGGTTCGAATTGAGAATTTTCATTGTTTTTTCAAGTCGGTTGAAAATGTGATGTTTTTTTTTTTCACAAAAATGGTCCATTGCTATTTCTACGCATATCATATTTCTCGCATAGTTTGTAATGGTTACAAATAGTAGTATGGTTGAAACGAGACAGTAAGGGGTTAGGCCGCTCTAGAGGCCGAAAAAATAGGCTTTTTGGAGATTTTTATTTGCAGCAAAACTTCAAAATAAATTGGGATTGCAATAAAGGGTGTTTATCATACATATGAGTGACTGTATACAATAATTTTTTAAGCGATTAATTTCAAAATGACGGTTGGGCAGGGTTTATATAAAAACTGCATTTTTAAGTTGGTCGGAAACATAACTCAGACAATTTTCAACCGATTCACTTGAAATGTTGAATGTATCTTGAAAAATACATTGTCTATGGAAGTACGTAGGATTTTTTTTTATATTGTACAGGTCTTTTGTTATTAACAATTATCTGACCATTTTTAGGCAAATTTTTCGCTCTCCAAAAAATTGCCTACAAAATCGTTAATAAGAAATGAACTAAGCAATATAAAAAAAAAACTTAGGTACTTCCATAGACAATGTATTTTTCAAGATATATTCAACATTTCAAGGGAATCGGTTGAAAATTGTCTGAGTTATGTTTCCGGCCAACTTGAGAAATGCAGTTTTTAGATTAACGCTGCACAGCCGCCATTTTGAAATTAACCGATTCAAAAAAATTATTGTATGCAGTCACTGATATGTATGGTAAACGTCTTTTTTGTAATCTCGATTTATTTTGTAGTTTTTCTGAGAAAAAAATCCCCAGAAAGCCTTTTTTTGGCCTCTAGAGTGGCCTGAGCCTTCAACTTGAAAATATATATATTCGATGAAAACAAAGTGTTCTTTATTTGACCCTAATCTGGGTAATTGCAAAACCTGGAATTTTCGCAAAACCTGTATGGAAAATCCGGAAAAATCAGAGAATTTCTGAGTTAATAATGCGTAACAACCCTGCATTACAATCTAAATTTTTTTTTGCCAAGTTTAGGTTATAGAACCCTGATAGGGATCTTCAAAAATGTTCCAGTGATTTTTGTAGCCTAAATGGACGAAACAAATTTGGTAATAGGAAAAGAAAATATATTTTCGTTGCCTCCCAACGATGCAAACTTTGACACCATCTTTTTGCTTGATTTGTTGATAAAAAAAAACTGTTTACTAGTACACTGAAGGCTGAAAGTATGGAAGACTTTCTCCTTCCGGAGAAACCGAAATGGAAACCGAAAAAAACAATCTCCGTTTTTCTTCTTCTCTGCCACTTTTTTTTTGTATTTACTTTGTTGGGTCGAAACTGTTTTTATTTTCTCGCTATTTTCCTAGTCACGTAAACCCGCGTGTCGTTTTTCAGGCATTGACGATGGGAATTTCTTCCCAGAGAAATTCGAAAAGACCAAAATTTAAATCTAATGCGCCCTTCAAAAAATGGTTTTCTGATTTTTTTCTGTGAGCTAATACAGCTTCAAAAAGTTTTGCCGTTCTCGAAAATGCGCTCGAAAAACGAATGGGGTTTGAAATAAAATATCCAGAGGGAAGACGATGTCGAAGTTCGCATCGTTGGAACGCAACGAGAATTCTTTTTCGATTTTTATTTCCTCATGTTCATCATCCAAAATCTTATCCTGCAAATTTTTGCTACAGAGTTCTCATAACGATCCTGAAAAACGTTCGAGTATTTTTCATGGGCCAAATTTACCAAAGAAAACGTTCCGGGCCCTAAAATTTCGTTGCGTTCCAACGATGCGAACTTCAATATCAAGAGGGAAGTTTGATTAAAAAAAAACAGGCCATTCTTTTAGAAAAACAAAAGCTTCAAAGTCGTCCAATGTTTCCAAACTTTTTGCCTGCGGTGTATACGTAAAGGTTGAATTTTTAAAGTTGCCGATCGTTCGCGCCGCGATAAAGAAGATGCCGATTAAAAAAATAGTATTTGCGATCTCTGGGAGGGAAAAACGCTTCTGACATTAACTCGAGATTCAGTTGCTTCGGGCATGCTGATTGACCTTTGCCCCGATTTTTCTTCGCAGAGATTACAAATCGCTTCGTCTTTCTGATCATCTACAAGAGCCAAGGATGGATTGCGTTCGAAGAGTTTGCATCTGCGTTCACGAATAATTCGCCGGACACGGTGCTAAAGATTCTCACTATACAGAGAGTCGACATACCGTTCCTGAGAATCGGCCGGTCCGATAATTCATCTATGTTCAAAGAACTCGACAGGTAAAACCGAACCCGCAGAATATAAACCAAGAAAAAGTGAAAAATGTTTCAAACAAATAGATTGAATTTTCCGAAAAAATTGCTACATGTTACAATGAAAAATCCGTCATTTTAAAATTTTCGAAAACATTTAGGGTCATGAATTGGACAATAAGGTTATGAAGATTGGTACCAAATTTCATCAGAATCAGTCGATTGGTTTTTTAGCATACGTCACGCCAGTTTTGAAAATGCAGTTTGAAAGACCGTGCCATGCCTCGGCCATTTTTAAAGTTTAATAAAAATAAAAAATACCTCGTGACAGCCGAAAATACACCCATTACAAAAATTAAGGGAACAGTAAAATAAAAATAAAAGTAAAAAAACGGAGTTTTAATGCTTGAAATCTCTAGTTTATGAATCTCACCGGTAAATTTTTTTATGCAATACGCTCGGCGTGAATCTAAGAAATAGCGCGAGGCAAAAATTGTCGAATTTTTTTTTTAAATTAAAATTGCTTTAAATAAAATTGAGACCCCCAAGTAAACAGGGGTATCAACTTTATTTAATGCAATTAATTTCATATCGATAAATTATGGCATGCAAACGAGAAAATCTCACTAACACAAAACAAATAAACATATCAAAATTTTGTCTATAAATTAAAAAAAAATGAATTTTTGTAAATTTTGAAAAAAAAATTCAAAATTTTGAATTTTTTTCTTTTTTCGAGACTTAAAGAAAAGTTATTGCGAAACTGCGAGAAAAAGTAACGAATTTTTTTTTCTCATTTTAATCATCATTAATTGACATTTAAGGAATAATAAAAGTGTGCCTTTAATTTTCGATAAAACTTCGACGCTTCGGTCAAAAATAACGATTCAGCCGATCAATTTTAAATTGTGGGGGGTCTTTGGGCATGTATAGAAATAAAAAAAAACCTCGAAACATGAGTCATTTTCGCAATATTTACAAAGTTGACGTGGATTTTCCAAAACGGGAAAAAACTTATCCTTTCGTACTTTTTCAAATCAATATTAAGGTAAAAAAAAATTCTCTAAAGTACCAAAAGTTGCTTTTAAAGAATTTATTCCAGTTCAGCTCGCTGTACGATCATTGGTTCATGAGATATTGATGATCTACGAAAAAAGGTCCTTTTTTCTTTAAACACCGATATCTCAGCGACAAATGGTCGTACAGAGATCCAAAAAATACCGTTTTGAGGGCTGAAGAATCAGGCTAAATGATCCTTGTATTGATAAAAAAAATTGAGCCCGTGGAAGATTTTGAAAAAAAAATCGAAAATTTTTGCCTCGCGCTATTTCTTAGATTGACGCCGAGCGTGTTGCTTAAAGAAAAATTTACCGGTAAGATGCGTAAAATAGAGATTTTCAAGCTTTAAAACCCCATTTTTTTTACGATACGACCATTTTTCACGAAGTTAAAGCTATTCAAAAATCAATATTTTTGAAATTTTACTGTTAATTTTTGTAACGAGTGTAGCAAAGAAAAATACCCTAAGTCTCAAAAATAGTGGGAAATCTTTCGTAGAAAAAAAAAAATCATGAAAATCAGCAAATTTTGTCCTCGCCTTAGGCCTAGAACGAAGGCATCTCGGTATTCTCAATTTCACCTCAACAGCCCCGCGACTAACGTGTACTCTTTAAAAATCTTCTCGACGCAGATCTTCCATCGGTATTCCGAGAGATATCAGCGGGAAAATCGCTGACGCTATCGATCTCGTTCCACTAAAGAGTTCACTGAGAATTCTCCGCAAGCTGAACATGTTCGAGCGCGATGAGGTGATGAGAGCGACGAGGGAGCGGATTTTCCCCGAGAACTCTACAGTGCTGTTCGACCTTTTCACGCTTATAAATACATGGGGCCACATCGAGCAAGCGTCGCAATTTGCGTAGGAAAGTTCGGTGATCGGTGCAAAGTTTCGGTCAAGTACTCGCCCGAATTCCGCATCGACATAGCGATCACCAATGATCTCAACTCGTCCTTGTATCGATAATTACCGTTCAGGCGTCAAATCATTGCTCAAACACGAGACACGCATTGTTTTCCGTTTTTTTTAAAGATTAATGTCTGACTTTTTGTTTTTTGTTCAGGAGGGGCATCTTGCTGTCGAGCTGTGTACGTTTCCTTTTTCTTTTTTACTCGTTTGATCGATATTGACTATTAGTTACTAGTTTATTCGCGGTAAGGTTTTTTTCGCCACTAGCTCCAATGCGTATGCTTGACTCTGCCCCTCTTTCTTTTGTAGCTCATGTACGATACCTGCAACTTTAATATAGGATATGAAAGTTCTCGCGACTGTGTCGAAACGTATTGTATATTTGATCGGTAACTGCGAGTCACACAGTCCCTTGGTAACACCGCTACGGCAATAAACGATGGAATGTCCGCGTGCTGCAAGAGTGCGCGAACGCTTCCACGAGTTCAGCGAATCTTACGTTTTACAAGTATATTTTTTATTTAACATCCTTGTGCCCTTGCGGGCCATCCTGTTTGCTTTTACCCCTTAAATATTTTCAGCTTTTCACATATACGTCGCAGTTAAAACCCATTTTCAGTTTAAACACGTTTTACGTAGTGAAAACTAGTTCTCACTGAACGCCTACGCTACAACTAGTCTTTTTCTTCCCAGTGAAATATAGAATTTACTGATAAATAAATTTCAATGTTAAGGTAGTCTTATCGCCAGGCTTCAATCCATAGGAAGTTCATAATTTTTTTTTTTTGAGCTTCACTATATATTAGGTGTACAAATAAGTTTTAGGACAGTTTTAAAAAAATTCAAGATTTATTAAAAAAGAAGTAAAACACAGTTATTCATCGAAGTAATCTCCATCGCACTGAATGACCTTCAGCCATCTCTCAGGTAACTCGCGGATGCCTTTCGCAAAGAAACTTTCGTCTTGCGAGGTGAGAAATTTAGCGACCCATTTTTCCACTTCTTCGAATGTTTTGAATCGCACGTCAGACAAATCGTTCTGCATTTTCCGGAATAAATGATAATCGGATGAGGCTAAGTCTGGTGAATACGCCGGATGTGGTACAGCTTCCCATCCAAGCGCTAGTAACGTATCCTTGACCGGTTTACCCACATGAGGCCGCGCGTTGTCATGGAGCAGTTTTACTGGACGTTTTCCTTTACCAGAAAATGGACGTTTCTTCTCAATTTCTTGATTCACTTGCATCAATTGATGACAATAGCGATCGGTAGTAACTGTTTGACCAGGTTTGAGAAGTTCATAATACAGTACGCTTTTCATATCCCACCATATGCACAGCATGACTTTGTTACAATGAACATTGCACTTTGGCGTGGATGTTGTCGGCTCGCCGGGGTCAACCCAATGAAATTTGTGTTTCGGATTATCAAAATAAATCCACTTTTCATTGCCGGTCACAATTTTCCACAAGACTTTCTATGTTGCTTGTTGTAAAGACTCACACAAATGTTAAGACGGCTGTTTTTATTTTCTTGAGTCAGAAAGTGTGGTACCCACTTTGTTCCTTTTCGAATCTTACCCATTGCTTTTAAACGATAAGAAACAGTTTGTTGAGTTACTCCAAGCTGTTCCGAAAGTTGTTTCTCCGTCTGACAAGAGTTTTCATCCAGCAACGCTTGCAGTTCCTGATCGTCCACCTTTACAGGAGGCCCCGTGCGTTCACGGTCACAAACGTCGAAATCACCTTCTTTGAATCGCTTATACCAATACTCACATGTACTTTTAGATACAATGTTGTCTCCAAGAACAGAACATATCGATTCACACGCTTTCCAAACACTTTTTCCTTGATGGAATTCATAGCGAATGCAGTGTCTAATAAATAGCTTATCGGTCTGCATGTTTAATTTACAGAATTTATAGATTATGTTTGTGACTCCTTTACGTTTCGATACTACATATCAAGCGCCATCTATGATAAGTGAGCGGGACCTTTGAATTAATTTAGAATAGCCGTTATGATACAAAATCGAAGTGTCCTAAAACTTATTTGTACACCTAATATATTAATAATCGTCTCTGTAAAATTTCATAGTCGTTTATCGACCTAATTACAGAGAAAAGAATATTAAAATTGCGTATTTTTGTGAAGGAATTCCGAGGCGACATCCAAAAACCCAATTTCCGGTCGCTACAAAAGTGTATATAATAGTGGGAATCCGTCAGATTCTTAAAAATAATCCGATTTACATACTTAACACTTGCAGTAATCCAGTGCTCTCGGAAAAAATTACGCTTATTGACTTAATTTTTGTGTAATATCAAGTTTAATTTGAACTTCCGGAATTGGATTTATTACCACTTGCTACGATAAAAAGACGCGACAGCAAGGCAACAGCTGACTGTACTCCTAACCTCATCTCACTCATTCGAATTTCCACACATATTTCATTTTTAACCGACATATTTCGCAGACACAAATTTTCCACGCTTTTTACCAGTCGTGGCCCGAATACAATGCTTTATATTTCCCGCACCTGACATTGTTTCGACAGATCGACGTTGAAAAACACGGAGGTTAAACTCGCCTGGTAGAGTAAAAAGAGACGGAGATAGAACCAACATTGCCAAATATCGAACATAGAAATACTGCGCGAATCGTTGGAATAACTATTTTTTTCATTTTTCTAATTAAATGTAAACATTCATTGAACAGTTTACGCATGGAAAATTTAGTTACTACAATTTTTTTTTGCATACGTTAAAAATATAAATTGTACAAGTCTCAAGTATGATCAATGGTGTGACTAGGGTGAAGCGACAGGATTACCTTAAGGGCGTGTACAAGGTCAACATAACCTCGCAAATTATCCAACCCAATTTTCTCATAGATGGTTAAATTTTTTAGGAAAAAACAAAGCATCAGGCTCTGGAGAATTTCACGACGCAGAGCTTGATGATTTCCTTGTGTCCTAAATATTATTCATCTCTGAGGAATCTCTGTTCGAAAATTTCAGCTATCTCGCACTCATATGTCACGTGGTTCATCTTCTACTTCGCCTTAAGACTCTTCTTGAATCCAAACAAACTCAAACAATTAGGACTGATTTATTTCGTTAGAACCAATTTTTCCTAGTTAAAACTAGTTTGAAATAACATTCAAGATGGTAAGATCGGTAAATTCTAGTTTTCACTGGGGAAAACTAGTTGTAACGAAGGTGTTTGGGCCATTTTCAGGTTAAACGCGTTTTACCTGGTGAAAATTAGTTCTTACTGAACGCCTTCGTTACAACTATTGGGAGTACAACTTTGCAGTGACCGTTTTTTTTTTTTTTCAAAAGTTTAAGGCTTTATTATAAAAAAGTGGCTACATATTTTTTAATCAAAGTACTGCCCGTCGCTAGCTACGACCTCGGCCCATCTTTCAGGTAGCATTCGAATCCCGCGTCGATAAAAGTCTTGGTCCTTGGAGGCAATCCAGGAATCGACCCAATTCTTGACTTCTTCGTAAGTACCGAAGTGCTGGTCAGCCAAATCGTGTGCCATTGACCGGAACAAGTGATAGTCGGAAGGGGCAATGTCTGGAGAGTACGGCGGGTGGGATAAAACCTCCCATTTCAGCGTTTCCAAGTACTTTTTCACGACATTTGCAACATGGGGTCGGGCATTGTCATGTTGCAGTATCACCTTGTCATGTCTTTCGTTGAATTGTGGCAGTTTTTCTTTGAGTGCCTTACTCAAGCGCATCAACTGACGTCGGTAGAGTTCCCCTGTGATGGTTTCGGATGGTTTGAGCAGCTCATAGTACACAACGCCCAGCTGGTCCCACCAGATACACAGCATCACTTTGGATCCGTGAATATTCGGTTTGGGCGTCGATGACGGAATATGACCAGGCAGTCCCCATGATTTTCGGCGTTTAGGATTATCGTAGTGAACCCACTTTTCATCTCCAGTCACAATCCGGTGCAAAAATCCCTTCCTTTGTTGTCTTTGGAGCAGTTGTTCACAGGTGAAAAATCGGCGCTCGATGTCTCTCGGCTTCAACTCATGCGGGACCCAGTTTCCTTGCTATTGGATCATACCCATATCCCGGAGACGTTTTGAAAAGAGCCTCTAGTTTAAAATGCCACTTTTTTTATTGAGCTAGGGCCACTACTTCGGCCGCAGTGGCTCTCTAAGAAAAACGGTCACTGCAAAGTTGTACTCCTAATAGTTTTTTTTCTCAGTGAAAACTAGAATTTACTGATAAATAAAATTGAATGTTAAGACTTGTCTTAAACCCAAAGAAACCTAAACAATTAGGACTGATTGATTTCGTTAAAACTCGCTTTTGCCTGCTTAAAACTAGTTTTAACATACATTCAAGTTTATTTATTGGTAAATTCTTGTTTTTCCTAGGAAATACTAGTTGTAACGAAGGTGTTCACCCCGTTTTCTGTTTAAATGCGTTTTACCTAGTGAAAACTAGTTCTTACCGAACGCCTTCGTTACAACTGGTTTTTATCCCAGTGAAAATGAAATTTACTGATAAATAAATTTAAATGTTCAGACTCGTCTTAAACCCAAACCAACCCAAACAGTTTACACTGATTTCCTAGTTAAAGCTAGTTTAAACTAACGCCCAATTCTATTTATCGGTAAATTCTATTTTTCACTAGGAAAAACTAGTTTTAACGGAGGCGTTCAGTCAGAACTCGTTTTGACTGGGTTAACCCCGTTTAACCTGAAAACGGGTTATAACTGTAACATACATAGTTTAATTGATCCAAAGACGTCGTCAAAGGTTTTTTCCTACGCAAACGAGGCCTCCAGCCTCATTCCCTCTACACTGTTTCGGGTTAAGAGGTTAGGCTAATGTGGCGTCACCGAAAGATCAGAGTTATTTTTAATTTTAGGGACACATTCATTTTAAAGGAATAAGTAAGATGATAGAAAAATCGTTTGGGCATTTATTTGTATGCACTGTAAGGAGTTTCGGAACAATTGACAAAATATTACCATTTGATTTAAATGTATGCAGTAAATTCTTTGTTATTTTATTTTCCACATTTAAAATCGATCGTCTACACTGTTCCTGTGAAATTTATAATTGAAAAAACACTTTTCAACATAGGGAGCTGCCTACGCTTATCGCTGAATGGCAGCGCATGAATAAGTGTGAAAAAATGTTAAAAATGTTATGCAAAGCCGTGAAGTCACTCAGTACATTATGACAATTTTGTCATCAGTTTCATAATGTACTCCTTATATTATCTGATCATAAGCATCTCCCTATGTTAAAAGTGTTTTTTTTTCAATTGCAAATCTTAAAGAAACAGTGTAGACGATCGATTCAAAATTTGGAGAGTGCATTCAGCATGTAACAAATAATTTCTCTGTATTAATGAGAAGCAAATGGTAACATTTCGTTATTTGTCTCGCAACTCCTTAAGGGGCTAGGGCACAGTTACGGGTATAAAATCCTGTGCGAATTTAACAATTTTTTTTCGTACGAAAAAGTGATTCACTCATGAAATTAATTACACATCTATTTAGTATGAATATCAAGCTGTTAGAAAATATATATATATTTTTTTTCGATGTACAAAATGGCAGTCTACTAATATTTTCTTTTGTTATCTTTTGTAGGCGCTCCGCAGCGTGACTTAGCATCCACAATATTTTACTTAGAACAAAAAACAAAAAATTCTCGTCAATTTACATTAAAATACCTAGAGAAGTACGTACGGAATTTAAAAGATATTGTTTTATTCAAAAGTCGTAGGTATTTGAACTTGAGAAATGAATTTGCAGTGAAAAATTTCGTTATAACTGCTCATAAAATAAAAAGTTTTCGATTAATCAAAAAATTCCGTGCGTACTTCTCTGCGAAATGCAATTAGGAACATAACTTCTAAATTTGAAGTAAATCGAGTGGAAATTGTTGAAGTTATTTGTCACGCCAATTGGAAAAAAGGTGTTTCGAGAAGTTTCGAGTAGTCGGCCATTTTGTACATCGACAAATATATATATATATATATATATATATATATATATTAGACTGATTCAAAAAAAAAATTTCCTTCTGGATTCTCGTGCTATTGTTGGGCACTGATAAAACAAAATTTCTCTAAAAAAATAGGCGCGGTCACTGAATTTTTAGAGGTGGCTATCTCGACTTTTTTGTATTTGAATTTTTTTTTAACGAACGTATTGCATTTAAGCATAATCATGGCTTCGGATTACGGATAAAAATCGGAAAAGTTTTGAGTTTGTTCTTTTACAAACATAACAGAGAAAAACTGACCATACGTCGAAGTGCACACGAAACGATGAAAGAAGTTTTCGAACAATGGAAATGTGCTGAAATTCAAACGCGTCGATTGAATAACGCAATCTTGAAATCAATAAAACTCCATCTAGTCTGGAAATAACTTTTAAAAAATCGGGTTAAAAAGAATTTGCCGTCACAAATATCGAAGGAGCGTTAATTTAAGAGAGATTTGGACAAACTGTTCAACGTTGCACATTTTCATTCTGCCCAAAATGTTAACGAACTTGAGAATGGCTGGGAAGAAATGTAAATGAGTTTGAAGATCATATAAGCGTAGCATTTTGAAAATGTAAATATACGATTTATGAATAAAAGCTTATAATTTAATTTTTCGTAAAAAGTGCGAAATGTTAATGCGTATAAATAAATCTACATGAATAACGAGAGTAGTATAGACGCCATTATTAATCTACCTGGATTTGAATTGTGAATATTGCAATCTTTTCAAATTGTTAGAGTTTATTTTTGTTACGAAAAAGCTGCTGGATGTGATTTTTATCCGTAATCCGATGCCATGACTATGCTTAAATGCAATACGTTCGTTAAAAAAAATTCAAATACAAAAAAGTCGAGATAGCCACCTCTAAAAATTGAGTGACCGCGCCCATCTTTTTAAAGAAATTTTGTTTTATCAGTGCCCAACAATAGCACGAGAATCCAGAAGGAAATTTTTTTTTTGAATCAGTCTAATATATATATATATATATATATATTCTAACAACTTGATATTCATACTAAATAGATGTGTAATTAATTTTATGAGCGAATCACTTTTTCGTACGAAAAATAAATGTTAAATCCGCACATGATTTTATACCCGTTACTGTGGCCTAACCCCTTACAAAGTGGTGTACCAAATTTCATTTAACAATATCAATAATTGAAGATATAAACAATCTCGCGAAGGATCTTTGAACGTGGGGCGGTCAACCGTGTACTCGATTTCGGCCATCCGGATGATCTGACACAAAAAAACGAGTTTCTTTTTTTCATAGATAATATTGACTAAGACTTGACCTAGCTTTTTGTCTTAACGTCTTTCAATCGTCGAAAAAAGTATAAATATTTTATTTTTGATTTTTAGAGAAAAATGACATTATTGTTAATAAGTAATGAAAAAAAAAAAACATTAACGGGAGGGTATTTCAGCGTGAAAAAAAACACTTTTTTGCGAATTTTTTTCATCTATATGGATAGAGTAAATTTATTGAAACCTTTTGTACGTTGTTAAGTGTCATTTCAAGAACATTTCGTGAAATTTGTACGCGAAAATATCCACAAACAAGCCGATGACAAAGCTTTTCCAAGAACGCCTTTGGAAAAACACGATTTGCGGTGTTCACTGTATCTCAGCCAGAAATTATCTGAAATCAAGTACCATCAAAATTTATTCAAAGTGTCATCAAATCCTCCCCCCAACAGACTGTGCTAATTTTTTTCCATTTCTAAATTTTTGGTGGTCATGTAAATTGAAAAGTGCTATTTTTCACGAAAAATTCCTCCATTTTGGGAGTGGAAAACCCCCTCAATGTAAAAAAATCTCAAACTAACCGTTGGGGGGAGGTATTTTATATGTAGAAAGTGTGTACCAAGTTTGAAATAAATCGGTCATGTAGTTTTCAAATGGCAGTGAACACGGACTTTGAAAAAGTGGTTTCGAGAAAAACGCGTTTGAAAGTTTAGAGAAGTCGGAGCTACAGTGTTAGAGGAGCGGGACTACACAGTCAATAACTTCGAGAGTTTTGCTCTGATTGACTTGAAATGTTGGAATTATATTCTTGAAATGTTGAACTATAAGAAAAGACAAGCAAAAAAAATCGATTTTTCAAAAGTGCAAACCCCTACCCTCCCCTTAAGAAGAAAACCGTCGGTCGGGACTAAATTACTATTACACTGAATAAGTGTACCAAATTTCAAGTCAATCCGTTGATTACATCTCGAGAAATCGTGTACACCGTTTTGAAAAACGCGTTAAAAATTGACCAGCAATTCCGTCGCAATCATAAGTTTACCTTCAATCTGCGTTTCCTGGACCGTATAATGGACCTGCCTCTTTAATTTGAGCTTCCTTAATCGCCGAATGAGTTTTCGTTATTTTCACAGTAGCCAAGCCCCTTAACAAAGTGTGCAATGAAGCTCGTAGCGGTTCGCAATATCGATACGACAAACCCAAACAACCTGCAAGTTCAAAATTGATCGTGACGTTTCGGTCACGAGGCTAAGTGTGGCAATCCCGATGGACGACAAATCCGACGAGAAATCAAAAGAAACAACGGATCGCGCTTCAAAGCGCAAAAGTTCTTGTAATCCACAGGCAAGGTCGAACGAAGGGCCCGATAGAATGGCGGATCCCGTCAAGAATATCGAGGCTGCAAAATCTTCGAAATCCACCGCTGTACCAACGTCCTCGAACGGCAATATCGGCTCTTTGCTGTCGGTCGCCGAAAAAACCATAAAGGACCTCTACGAGACGATAAGCAAGAAGATTTCCAATTTCGTGGCGAACGATCTTAAGCAGCTGAAAACTCTGTCGAAGGACGAGTTGGCCAAGCTGAACGCCTCGCTGTTCGAGTACAAAAACGAGGTGGAAAAATTGTCGCAGCAGAAGATCAAGCGCATCGTCGAAATGAGGAACAAACTGCGGACGCGCATAATCACGGCCGAGGAGGTCCAAAGTTTCGTCAAGTACATGGACGCAAGAATGGCGATGATCAGGGGAATCACGGAAAACGTGATAAATACGTTGCGGAAGAACGAGGCCGCTGATCATTTCGTCAAGGATCTTCAGGGTGTCGTTGCAAGTTACGGGAAAAAAATTACAAGCGCCATGATCGAATTGTACAACGCTCTTAAGGTAGACCTGTCGCCAGACATCAATCCATAGGATTTTAATTTTTTTTTTTCGAGTTTCACTAAATATATTGATAATCGTGTCGGTAAAATTTCAGGGTCGGTTATCGACCTGATTACGGAGAAAAGAAATATTAAAATTGCGTATTTTTTGGAAGGAATTCCGAGACGACGTACAAAAACCCAATTTCCGGTCGCTACAAAAGTGTATATAATAGTGGGAATCCGTCAGATTCTTAAAAATAATCAGATTTACATACTTAACACTTGTAGGAATCCAATGCTGTCAGAAAAAATTACGCTTATTGGCCTAATTTTTATGTAATATCAAGTTTAATTTGAACTTCCGGTATTGGATTTATCACCACTTGCTACGATAAAGAGACGTGACAGCAAGACAACAGCTGACTGTAGTCCTAACCTCATCTCACTCATTCGAACTTCCACACGTATTTCATTTTTAACCGACATATTTCGCCGACACAAATTTTCCACGCTTTTTACCAGTCGTGGCCCGAATACAATGCTTTATATTTCCCGCATCTGACATTGTTTTGACAGATCGACGTTGAAAAGCACGGAGGTTAAACTCGCCTGGTTGAGTAAAAAGAGACGGAGATAGAACCAATGTTGCCAAATATCAAACCTAGAAATAATGCGCGAATCGTTCGAATAACTATTTTTTTATTTTTCTAATTAAATGTGACCATTCATTCAACAGTTTACACATGGAAAATTTTAGTTATTACAATTTTTTTTGCATAGGTTAAAAATATGAATTGTACAAGACTCAAGTATGATCAGTGGTATGACTAGTGTGAAGGGATTACCTTAAATCTTTCATTAACGGGTTACACCTAGTTCGCGGCCGGAAAAAAGAGGTGTTCACGTGAATTTCTTTTTAGGAAATCGGCGCAGGTTTTTAACTTTTTTTTCATAATGAAGAGTATCATTCCAAGTATCTTTGACCATTTTTTTTTATTGGGAAATATTTATAACAGACGGAGATAAAATAAAATGCACAGAATTCGAATTGCTGCGGAACGAATTATCTGAAATAAAGAAACCAAATGAATTTAGTTTTTGTAC
This sequence comes from Ophion obscuratus, assembly GCA_964007375.1. NCBI lineage: Eukaryota > Metazoa > Arthropoda > Insecta > Hymenoptera > Ichneumonidae > Ophion > Ophion obscuratus. The sequence continues at coordinate 9,551,069 of OZ023320.1, forward strand.
CGTATTATCTAGTCTTTAATTGAAGGATTCAATAAAATAATGATTTTTGAAAAAATGGTCGTCAATCAAAAGTGATCGTCAAAATTTCGGCGAAAAAAACACTATTTTCCGTTATATAAAAAAGTATGCATTGAACAAAAAAAATCCTTCGATTGAGGACTGCCTTTTGATATAAAAAAAATGTCTGTAAAATTTTAAGCGGATCGGTTTAGTTGTTTTTGTGATATTTTGGTCACCGATTATGAAAAAGTCATTCCGAGAAAAACGCGTTTGAAGTTTTACGTCAGGTATATACGTAGATAGAATGTAATTTTTTACCTCTAAATGAAATAATCATTGCCGGGACCATGCAACAAACCTTCTGCAGAGGTAGCAGCCTCCAACATTCCAATTTGGTGCTGCCATCTAGGTGTAACCCCTTAAGGAACACGGAGAATTGTGTTGAAAAGCATTAATATTAAGTTTCAAGTAAATCTTAACAGATATTTCTTTTACCGTACAAACTTTGCTACCTACTTTTCCCCTTGAGTATCGAATTTCCAAAAACGCTGAAATTTCATTAATCGTGTCTAGGAGCAGTAATACAAAGTTTCCAGTAAATTTGACCCGATTTTTTTCATTTTCCGCACAAACTTTGCCACGCTCTTTCGTTTAGGGACTGAATTTCGAAAAACGCTAAAATTCGTGTTTTATTAATTGTGACGGTGTTGAAGTTTGCATCGTTGGAATCCAACGAAAATTCTCGGTTTTTTTTCATTTTTTTATTTTTATTACTATGTAATTTTTTTTCCTTCAGACTTTGGTGCTCGATTTTTAATAAGAATTCTCAAAAATGTTTTAGTCACTTGAGTAGCCTAAATGTCCTAAAAAAAATTTGCGGTACGAAAAAAAATCTTTTCGTTGCATTCCAACGATGCAAACTTCAATTAATTGTGTTGAAGAGCTTTAATACTAAGTTTCAAGTAAATTTTCTGACTAGTTTTCTTTTTTTCATTTTACATACAAACTTTGCCACCCTCTTTCTCTCCTTAGGGGTTGAGTTTCTAAAAACGCTGAAATACGTGTTTCATTTATTGTGTCAAACAGCACGAATGCCAAAATTCGTGTAAACCCGACCATTTTTTTTTAATTTCCAAATTTTGCCACCCCTTTTTCCCCATAAGGGTTGGATTTCGAAAAATTCCTTCTTGGTGGGTGCTTACGTCACAAAAGCAACCTACTGTCCAAATGTCATGTAATTAGCTTCAGAGGTTGTGGCTCGGTGTTGATGAATCAGTCAGGACATGTTCTTTTAAGGCCTTAGGCTACAGTAACGGGTATAAAAACATGTGCGAATTTAACATTTTTTTTCGTATAAAAAAGTGATTGACTACTAAAATTAATTAAACATCTATTTAGTATGAATATCAAGCTGTTAGAATTTTTTTTTCACAATTTTTTACCTAGAACAAAAAACAAAAATTCTCGTCAATCTTCATTAGAATACCTAGAGAAGTACGTACGGAATTTGAAAGATATTGTTTTATTCAAAAGTTGTAAGTATTTGAACTTAAGAAATTAATTTTCAGTGAAAAATTTCTTTACAACTGCTCATAAACTGCTCATAAAATGAAAAGTTTTAGATTGATCAGAAATTCCGTACGTACTTCTCTGCGAAATGCAATTAGGAACATAACTTTTAAATTTGATGTAAATCGAGTGAAAATTGTTGAAGTTATTTGTCACGCCAATTGGAAAAAAATCTCTTTCGAGAAGTTTCGAGTAGTCGCCCATTTTTTACATCGAAAAAAAAAATTCTAACAGCTTGATATTCATACTAAATAGATGTGTAATTAATTTGTTGAGTAAATCACTTTTTCATGCGAAAAAATGGTTAAATTCGCCTCCACAGTGTTGATGACAGCCAACACTGTAGAGGTGACTGCCTCAGCTCTTGACCTTGACGTTTTATAACATCCATATCTGTGCGCAGGAAAAGGCTGGAACTTTGAGCCAATCCGTAATGGACAAGGAGAAGCTCGCGACGAAGATGCAAAAGATGCCGTCGACCCTGAATCTGCAGAATATGCCGTCCATCTTGCGGAAAATCTTCAAGAGAATGGGCACCGCGCCAACGACGAGTTTCAACGAATCCGGGGCAGCGGCGAACAAAACGCTCTTACCGGTCGCCCGATTGAGGGAAAAATTGCCCGCCTTGAATCTCGGCAAACACTTCAACGCGGAAACTATGTACGGCAGAGCGAACGTGAGTAAAGTTGGATCGCGCACGAGAGCGCGATTCCGTAGTTCGTCAGTAATCCTTAAGGGGGGAGATACCTTTAGGTCAGGAAGAAATTGCTGATTTTGATGATTTTTTTGTAACCCTTCCTTAACTCAGTGGGTTATTTTGACCGGGATGAATTTGAAATAAAATGCTCACTTGCCCAAAATTCAGAGTTTTCAATAATTTTTTACAGCAATTCATTTTCATATTTACCGAATTTTAATTATGCAGACATATTAAGAAATGTTTAAACTTTATCCCGGATTTTTTTCAATAAAAACCGACCGAAGGGTTGTTAAGGGCAGCTGGATGAAGTACTATCCGGGTCAAATTGACCCAGTGTGTGAAAGTCGTGGCCGAATACAAGTGTGTCAAGGAAGGGTTAAGGGGTCTTCTCACTTTAGATGCTAAAAAAGGCCATTTTTCATAAATTTTTTTATGGTTTTATATTTTAGATACTGATATCAAGTTGTTACACTTGATAAATACACTTTCGAAATACATAAAAAAAAACCTTTTTTAATGTATTTACGTAACTCAAACAAACTTTAAACGCGTCTGTCTCGAAACAACGTTTTTCGACCGCTTGTTGATAAAATCATTAAAACTACTGAACCAATCCTTATGAAATGTTAGTCACATATTCTTTACAACTATAGCTATAGCGCATAGCAAGGATTTAAAAATGGTTTATATTTATTTTTTTTTGTCAAAAACAGTGAAAAATATATTTTTTTTTTTTCGAAAAATGTCCGCCATTTTCTTATTTTTACATATATAAAAAATCGTATGATATGCGCTAGAGCAATTAAGGGGTTAGACCACAGTAACGGGTGTACAATCATGTGCGAATTTAACAATTTTTTTTCGTATGAAAAAGTGATTCACACGTAAAATTAATTACACATCTATTTAGTATGAATATCAAGCTGTTAGAAAATATATATCAGGTTGATAAAAAAGTTTTGTCGCAATAATTTCAATATAATGTATTTATTTATATATCTTATACAAAACATTTCTAATCAACAATATATTTGCCATCGGTTTCTATGACACTCGATCATCTAGTTGGCAACTCATTTATTCCCTTTGCCCAAAACTGCGGCGGCTGGAACTCAAAGAAATTTGAAATATCCCTTCTGAGATCGTCGACATTTTTGAAAGTTTTGTTTCTCAAATATGCCTTTAAATGTCTGAACAAATGGTAGTCAGATGGCGCGATGTCGGGAGAGTATGGTGGATGAGGAACGCTATTCCAGTGAAGCTCAGTGGATTGTTTTGTGGGTTTCCTTTGCGACATGGGGTCTCGCGTTGTCGTGGAGAAGGTGCACAGTCGCGCGTCTTGGTCGTTTTTTTCTTATAGCTTTTGCCAATTCCTGGAGATTCTCGATGTATCGTGTAGAGGAGATCGTCTTACCTACAGGGAGAAAATTGTGAAACAGCATTCCCTTTGCGTTCCAGAAACAGCACAACAAAACCTTTTGTGAGTGACGATCAGATTTCGGTTGGTGTGGCGGTTTTTCTCCGATAGGAAGCCAGTAGGCTAAACGCGTTCTGTTATCATACAAGACACAGCTTTCATCTCCCGTCACAAGATCTTCTAAAAACTCCTTACGATGGTGGTGAAGCAGGAGAGACTGGCAGATGGTCACGCGACAGTTCTTATTGTCGTCGGTGAGACGGTGTGGTATCCATTGAGCTAGAACCTTCCTGTATCCCAAGTTGTGTAAGTGATTGACTATTGACGGTTCGGTGCAGCCAAGTTCTCTTGCTAGCTCGTGCGTACTTGCTTCCGGTTTTTCTTTGATGCAGCGGAGTAATGCTTCATCATCGATGGTCGACGGTCGTCCGGAACGTTCCTTATCTTCAAGGCTTGTGTCTCCAGATTTAAAACGATTGTACCAACGCTGGACTGTTCGATGAGAAACTACGTTCTCGCTGAATGCATCCTGTATATTTTTAGCAGTTGTGCTTGCGTTCGCGCCGCGCCGCCACTCGTAAAAAATGATCGCTCGAAGTTGCTCCTGCGAGATCGAAGCCATTTCTGTCCACTAGAACGCGCGCTCGCCCTTTTATATCCTGTCACGCGAAAGAGTAGAAAACATTCTAGAATATTCTCGACATAGCTCGATGTCATATTGCGTCAATACGTAAAAAGACACTTTAAACATTTTTGCGACAAAACTTTTTTATCAACCTGATATATATTTTTGTTCGATGTCAAAATGGTCTACTACTGTTTTCTTTTGTTATCTTTTTTTAAGGCGCTCCGCAGCGTGACATTTAGCATCCCAATTTTTTACCTAGAACAAAAAACAAAAATTTTCGTCAATCTACATTAGAATACCTAGAGAAGTACGCAGGGAATTAAAAAAATATTGTTTTATTCAAAAGTTGTAGGTATTTGAATGAATTTTCAGTGAAACATTTCGTATAAAACTGCTGATAAAATGAAAAGTTTTCGATTAATCAGAAATTCCGTACGTACTTCTCTGCGAAATGCAATTAGGAACATAACTTTTAAATTTGAAGTATATCGAGTGAAAATTGTTGAAGTTATTTGTCATGCCAATAGGAAAAAAACTGGTTCGAGAAAAACGCGTTTAAAGTTTTAGGTACTCGATGGCCGTGCCAGAGGTGGGCTTACGTTATACGCTCAAAGTTAGTGAAAAAAAAAATGTTCTTGCTATAAATCGAATAGTAACTTATTCTTATGATGCTAAAGCACCGTTTTGACGAAAAAAATCAATTTTTTGAAAATTCTACTGTGGCCGTGCCCCTTAACATACTGAATCCAAAACCGTTTGATTTTTTTTTCTATTTCGGATGATCCATCTCCGAGATTTCATCAACAGCGCTGACATAGAATTTTTTTAGGACATTTTTTTAACTGCCATTTTCGTCTATAAATAGTGACTTACATAAATACATTTAAAAAAAAATGTATTTCGAAAGTGTATTTATTAAGTGTAACAACTTTTATATCAATATCTATAATATAAACCGATAAAAAAATTCACGAAAATAGCCTTTTTAGCGTCTAAAGTGAGAAGACCCCTTAAAGGAAATATTTCTTCACCATTTTTGAGACTTATGGTATGTTTTATCACTACTTTTGGCTGTTACATGGTATTTTTTATTAATCTTTAAAAATGGCGGGGTATGGCACGGTCTTCTAAACGGGTTGGGCGGATGTTGTCGATGACGTTGAAGTTTTCAGCGTTGGAATACAACGATTTTTTTGTTGTTAATTTTTACTTCTATACTTTTATCATTATCCAAAGCCTTTTTTCTACAACTAACGACGTAAATCTCTAATAGTAATAGATAAAAAACTTTGCGTGATTTTCACAGGTTGAATCGGCCAAAAATAAATTGAAAAATTAAAAATAATCAACTTCTGTTGCATTCTAACGATGCAAATTTCAACATCATAGACGGCGTGACACGTAGCGTCGTCGGTTTTTTTAAAATTAATCTTAAAAAAAACCAACACAGATTTTTCTTTCATTAACACTCATATGCAGAATATGAACCAAGAAAAAGTGAGAAATGTTGAAAATCGATGAAATGGTGCGCTTTGAAACAACAAAAAATTGAATTTTCCGACCAAAATGGCTACATTTTGTATTCAAAAAAAAGTTTTTTTTACTCTTCCGAAAGATTAAGGGTCATATTTTACACAATAAGGTTAGAAAGATTTATGCAAAATTTTATCAGAATCGATCGATTCGTTTTTTCGCTATACGTCACCATACACTGCCATACCTCCGTCATTTTTAAAGATTGATTTAAAAAATACCATTTAACAGCCAAAAGTAGTAATAAAACGTACCCTAAATAGAAAAAATGGTGAAGAAATCTTCCCTTTAAAAAAATCATGAAAGTGAGCCATTTTTTACCTCGCCTAAAGGTATCTCCCCCCTTAATGGTCAAATATTCGGGTTTCTGGAAGGAATACCTTAATTTAATATCGAATTGAGCCTCACTTACATTAAAAAGTTGCCAGTTCCGTTCAACCAGAACTACGGAGCCCTGAAGGCGATTCGGGTGATCCTAGTGTCGCGTATTACTTCCAGGTCGCTAAAGCCACGTACGCGGGCATCCTTTTGTACGTTTTGTACTGGAAGATGAAGAAAGCAAGATCCTAAAGTCTTCATATCCAAAAGAACCCAACCATCACCGAAATTAGTCGTCGATCTAATTACCGAAACTCAAACTATCCCGCCAACTATAGTCTTTTATCGTCTCGTACAAATTTAACGAATTCAGGAAGGTCCCGCGCTTCACCGATGGATGTTGGGCACTGATCTTTTTTCAGACCCAGATACCTCCAATAAAAGTTCAACTTCGGTTTTGCATCGTTTTCGAGAAACGAAATTAAAATCTAGGCAATTTAGCGCAGTTTCTTGTGAAAATTTAGAATTTGGCCGCAGTTGATTTCTCCCGTTTGAGTATCGATTGCGCTGACAGTGAAATTTCAGCTGAATTCGTGATTGCTCATAAGAAACTGCATTAAAGGGAGGGGGGCTCAAGGCAACCAAAAATAACCGAATTTTCAAGGTATTTTGTGTCGAAACTATTTATTCTACAAAACTAAAATTTTATGCACATATTACATCTTTTTATTTTCGGATTTTTTTTCCAATTAAAAATCGCGGCTATAGGATAGTTGCTTCAGAGCCGGAATTTCGTGAACCTCGTACGAGATAACGCAAAAACCATTTTAGCGATCATTTTGAAATTTTGCACACTTCGAGATAACATAATTACCGTCTATGGAAACCTAATTTTTTTCGAAAATTATTATAAAAAATAATTTTTTCATTAACAAATACCACAGTAAAAAATTTCACGAAACGACGAACATTTTTTTCAAACACGTACCATTTTGCGAATTTTCATCTTTCTTTAGATTTTTTAGTTTCACATAGAGTGTGTGGGTCTTAAAAATCTAAAACTTCTTTGCTCCGATGCTTCAGGTCAATGCCCCAAGTGCTAGGTTGTACGCCGTGAAACAGCTCGGTCGGCAACCGTCTCTGAAGCAAGTGCCGTACAGCCGCCATTTTTTAATTGAAACAAAAAAATTGCAAGTTTAGAAGATGTAATATGTACATAACATTTCACTTAGAATAAATAGTTCCAAAACAATTTTCTGAAGATTCCTTTTTCTTTCCTCAGTCTCGAGATCTCTTTTCTCAAGTCGGCTAAATTTGAATTCTTTTTTTCGAATAGAATTTTGTTGGGCGCATCTATATTTTTAATAAAAGTCAGTATTTTTTTTATCATCGACCGGTGAAGCGTTCAAACTTTAAGTCCAACGTTTCGCGCCCGCGATTAATCGAATATCTCGTACATCGCGGCCGGGCTATCGATAACTCGCGAAAGGCGGCCGCCTGCGCAATTGAGAATGGCGCAATAGCCAGGACTAGCAGACGAAAACGAGACTACCGTGCGACGTTCGAGGCTCGTAGAACAAATTTCATTCGCGCAACAATTCCCTCGCAGGAGCGAAAATGTCAGAGGAAAAAAAATTCACAGGCTTCTACAAATATTTCAACAATGAGACCTTCATGGGACGAGCGAACGTGAGTACGATTGAGAATGAAAAAAAAAAACGATCGCGCACCTAACCTCTTCGCTCGGCAATTCGAACGTTTTTCAATTACGCGTTTGTCTTTTGTTTTTCGTCACTTTGCAGGTAGCGAAAGCGACGTACGCGATGGTGGGTCTGATCATCTTGTACAATCTCGTCAAGCCAAAGAGCAAGAAGTAAAATGCAGTACTCCGTAGAGCGACGTGATTTCTTTCATCCTGACGGAGAGCTTAGAACCTCGGGTTCATTACATAACGACTCGCGCTGTCCGAAGTACTTGTAATGTCACTTTTACGCTGTAAGGAATACAACTTTAGATGAACACCTTGAGCAATAGTTAGTTTTTTTTGTCACTTGTTTATTTATCCTGGTCCCGCTGCAACAGTTTTAAAGCCGGCGTGCTAGTCGTGTGTCAATTCTGAGTCGGTGCGTACCGATCCTGATGAATGGCGGGGGAATCTACGCTCCGTGCAGTAACCTTTCGTCTCTTCTTTCGTCGTTATCAGGAGTGGCGTCTCTGCGCAACTGGTGAAAGCTGGCTAATTAACACGTCTGCTGATCACGTTTGCAACATTCAAATGCATTGAAAGTTATTGATTGGTAATTTCTCCTTCGAAATATGATAAATCTTGCAGGTTTTGGTTATACATTTCTAATAACTACGTCTAACGTCTTGAACCCAAACGAAGCCTAACATTTGGTTAGAAATGGTTTTTCTTAAGGAAAAATAGTTATAACTAACATGCAAATTGATTTATAAGTAAATTCTAGTTTTCTTTAGGAAAAGGTAGCTGTAACGAAGGCTTCTATCCTGATTTTACTTTTAACACCTTTTACCTAGGGAAAACTAGTTTGTACTAAACGCCTTCACTGCAATTAGAATTTCCTAGTGCAAACTAGAATTTACTGATACTAAATGTTAAAAAACCCAAAAGATCCCACACAGTTGTCACTGATTCATTTAGTTGAAACTAGTTTTTCTTAACACGAGTTTTAAGGTCTTAGGCCACTCTAGAGGCTGAAAAAATAGTCTTTGGGAATTTGTTTTTTCAGAAAAACTACAAAATAAATCGAGATTACAAAAAAAGGTGTTTATCATACATATCAGTGACTGTATATAATATTTTTTTTGAAGCGATTAATTGAAAAATGGCGGCTGTGCAGCGTTTATCTCAAAACTGCATTTTTCAAGGTGGCCGGAAACATAATTCAGACAATTTTCAACCGATTCACTCGAAATGTTGAATATATCTTGAAAAATACATTGTCTATGGAAGTACGTAGGATTTTTTTTTTATACTGCATAGTTCATTCTTTATTAACAATTATCTGACGATTTTGTAGGCAAATTTTTGGAAAGTGAAAACTCGTCAGATTATAACTTCCACGAGATTGTTCATAACTTCTTTGATTATTAATATTTTTCAATGAAATTCGCTACACAACTTCGTTAATGTACAAAGAAATACATGTCCGAACGAATTTTCATTTATCTCACTTATTCCTTCGAAATTATTTTTTTTACCTTTAATACCTTTATAACCTTGATATTTGAGTCGCCACAGTGGCCTAACCCCTCAATAACGCAGGAAATACGTTGCCAGCGAAGAGTGCGACGAAATGAAAGAAACAAAAGAACAGTGTAACTCCGATTTTGATTTTTAATTTCGATCGATCGACGAATCATTCACATTTAATTTAACATTCAAAGGATCGCGAGAAATGTTCGCAGCACGCGTTTATTTTGATCTTATGATTTTGGCATAGATGTTGCGCGATTGAATGCGACCGCGAAGCTTGTACACTCGAAATACAGAAGAATTTTCGTGATCTTGAAGCTCGTCGACATTCTTCGAGTAATTACACTAATCGAGAGGATGCAGATACATTTTTATTCATTTGCATTTTTATTTTTATATATTGGAATTTCTATTTACATAACAGCTTTTCAGGCTCTGTGTCGAGATATATATATATATTATTATTAATATAGTCCGATAGAAATTTTCATGACTAGAATACCGTAAAACTTTGTCGTACAGCCATTGGAGCGTTTTTCTTTCCCTCTTAAATATGTATGTACACGACTTTTCGTATGATTTCGGACGCATTAAAAATACTCGTAGACTGTCCAAAGTGCGCGGAATCCAGGCGTTTATTCGGCCAAAAAAATGCGCGTTTGTATTTTTTTTTATGCGATAAATGTATTTGGCTCGGTATGCAATATTTAAATTTTTATTTATTTTAACTTTCTTTTCTCGTCGATATTCACGTAATTCATCTGAATTAATTGCCATTGTTATTGTTATCTTATAAAAGATGAAGAGACGATAAGTATGCGATCTTATTCGAAATGTGAACGAACGGAAGACCACACAATCCACGAGTACACGAAGTATGAAGGAACATTGTTTTTTTTTTTCATATACAGTGAATAGAATAAAAATACTTTTGCGAATATTTACGTGCTCGGTAGCAGCATACATTCCGTTTCGTTTCTCTTTTTCTTTTTCGTCAAATTTCGTATCTCTACGGGGCTTTCTTTTTTCGTTTTTTTTTTCTTTCAATAAATTCGTATTTTCGTATGTGTATGTACACACGCCAAGCTTCGTATCTTGATCCAATTTTTCGTTGCAACTTCATATCGTCGCGCAATCACATTTTCGCTCAAATTTCAGCGAGACATTTTTTGAATCTTCCTCTTGAATAACGTTTTATTATCACATAGCTCAGACGCGTATTTCTACGGGTTCGCTGCATCTTGAGGGTCGATCCTCAAAGATCGCGAATTAAATTTGCCATTTCTACAATTTTGATGACTCGGATATAGTAGGTTTTACATAGTTTTTTTTTTTAATGTATAAATCCGAGAGTGATTATTTTAATTTCGTAAGATCACGGAGTCGAGAAGATTGCGTGTAAAATTGGGCGAATAAAATAAATGGATGCAGGAGTTTTTTTTTTTTTCGTGTTCAATAGATATACAATGGTGATGCGTTTGCGGAGATTTTAGCAGGACTTTGGGGCGATCCAGTTGCGCGAGCTTGCGAGATTTTGCGTAACAAAATAATCCACCCTGAGTTTTCGGGAAAGAAACATTCATTATAATGAATACAATCTTTATGAAGATACGCTTATTTTAAATGATTTATGGCATTTTGAAGTTTATACAATTTTTTCGCTCTATGGCGGGACACCACTCTCACGGGTTAAAAAAAAAATCGATTTTTTCTCACTTTTTCGAAGTATGAATATTCAAGAATATGTGATGAAAAATTTCAATTCAAATATTGCAAATATTTGCGTATAAAAAAATTTTCAATCGCGTTTTTGTCGAAACGACTTTTCTCGACCTGGCCGCGAGCAGCTTCAAGCACTGCTTTTTTTTTCTAAATAAAAATTTACACGAAATAAGTTTAATGTATGCTTAATAACATAATTTTTTTCCAGATTCCAAATAATCTAGTAGACGAAAAAATTCAGAAAAAAAACTACCTTTTTTCGGCCCGTCATAGTGGTGTCTCCCCTTAAGAGGAGATAATTTCGTTACCCTACAATTTATATTTTTAGCGATTTTACAGTTGAGTCTCCAGTCACGTGGGCCCTTTCCCACACACACACACACACACACACACACACACACATATACAATAGTTGCAACCATTCATCGAGTAGAGTAAAAAAAAATATCATAGTCATCCTTTTCATAGATAGCATGCTATGTTCATCGCGATTTATTTACAATGTGGAGATGATCGTTCGCTCTTGGCTAGGGTTTTTTTCTTCGTGCATCCACCACCCAACAATAATTGTAACAATTAGATTTGTCTTCCATATGTATATACACATACTTATATATATGTATATATATATATATATATATATATATATATATATATATATATATATATATATATATATATATATATATATATACACGGGGGAAAGGAGATTTCGAAGTCATTCGATTTTGAAGACCGTCCTGATAGTAGCCTTCTATGTCCAAACTCAACATTATGTAACCCCAATTTCTTCAGATTTAACTTCAGATAAATGTAAGCATATTTATATAAAGGTAATTTCTGCGACCCTCCCGTCTGCAAAATCAACGACTCTTATTTTTGAGGGGCCATACCAGTGTGACCCTTAAAAAAAAAACGATTTTTTTTGTTGTCTTTTTCGACATCTTATACTTTCAAGAATATCATTATTATTTATATAATTTATATCAATGTCATTTTATCTTGCAATAATCGATATTTAAATATTTAAAGGCGTTTTTCTCGAAATGAGATTTTTCAAATTTGCCGACAATGTAACTAGAAAAGCAATTATCCGATTGATTGGAAATTTGAACTGAGTACTCTTGAATATATTTACTCTACGATGACGTAGGATATTTTTGATTGGATGAAAATTAACGATATGGTATTGAAAAAAACGACCATTTTATAGGCAAGAAAAGAGACTTTTTTTCATAACTACGCCATTTTGTTAGATTTTGATATTTTCCGAAAATCCTACGTCATCGTACAGGAAATACCTTCCAGTTTGACGATTTTTTTTCCTTTTTCGGTTTCAGCTACTCAATCGGCCGAAATCATGTCAGAAGTGGAGGAACTTTTTTTTTGCGCCTCCGAAGGCAGCGCATAAGTCGCTGGGATCTCAATATTTTTCTATGAAAAAATTATGTAATATAGGTCAAATATAGCCAAATATATTCTTAATTTTCCGAAACATTTAATTTAGTACTTGTCTTCCAAAAAATTCCCGAAAATCATCCAAATTTTCAGCGTTCACACTGGTATAGCCCCTTAACTTACCATTGACACACTGGGTCATTTTGACCCGGATGAATTTTCGATAAAATGCTCAAGTATCCCAAATTGAACATTTTTTATAATATTTTACAGAAATTTGACTGCGTATTTTCCGAATTTGAATTATGCAGACATGTTAACAGGTTACATCTACCCAAACAAATAAAAAAAAAGGAATTTTCGTGAATATTCTCTGGGAGAACGTGTGCAGGTTGAACTTGTTTTTTACCTCGAAGAGGACAGATTTAGGCATCTTATACAATTTGTGTATTGGAAAATATTAATAAATATGATACAACGGTTTGTGCAGACCGCTTTTTGAAAAACGTTCTTCGCGGTGACGACTGCTGTTCGCAAAAAAATCATTCGAATTAAAACACTCTTTTTTTCATTCATAAAAAAACGATGCATCAAAAAAAATTCTTTCCTCCAAACTCTGCTTTTTGATATGCTAAAGAAGCTTCTAGAATGTAAAGTTGATCCGCACGGTGATTTTTGAGATATCGTGGTCACCGATTTTGCAAAGGTCATTAAACAAAATAAAAGGCATTCAAAGTTCGCCGGTCCACAGAAATTACCTATGAAAAATGCATAGATAGGTAAGGCCCCTGCTCCTTCAATTTTAAGCAAATCGACTTGAAATATTCAGAGTACATTTTTTAAATCTTACATTTTGAAAATCTGTCAAAACCAAAAGTCGATATTTAAAAAAATGTCAACTAGGTGTAAGTCCTTAAGAAGCCAAGCGATTGTGCAGACACATTGAGATCGCAAACAAACCTACTTTTCCACAATTGAAGATTCGGAATACTCTTTTTTGTAGCAATCTAATGTTATATTTCCCGAATTTCAATGATGAAGACATATTAAAAAGTGTCAAAAGTGTAATCTTGATTTGAAAAAGATAAAAACCAACCGAAAAGTTGTGTAATGGCAGGTGGATGAAGTACGATCTGGGCCAAATTGCCCCGGTGTATCAAAATCATAGCCAGAGTTGAGTGCGTCAACGAAAGATTCAAAATCTAAGGACAGCCTTCAAAACAATCAGCTGTGCTGATATGCCCATATGTGACAAGTATAATGAATTCAAAATGTTCTTTCCTTATATATATATATATATATATATATATATATATATATATATATATATATATATATATAAGGGTGTGCGGAAAAAAATCGATACTTTTTTTTTCGGTTGCATCCACCAAAAAAGGTGAATTAAGGTAAAAAATGAAGAATCCTCGAAGAAGAGCTCAAAAAAAATTATTTCGAATAGCGCATTGCATTTGAATATCTTCCATAAGAATAACCCAGGAAAATATTGGGATTTATGAATGTGGTAGTGCAACTCGTCAGGAAAAAATCACACAAAAATGTCATTAACATATTCTCATGGTGAATCAAAAGTTCAACAAAAAAGTTTTTACGAAAAATTAGCTCAGAACAACTGTTCAAGTGGAATCGCTGTCTGAAATTGAATTGATAGAAAAAAAATAATTCGAAAGGCTGTGAAAATCGAATTTTTCGCTTTGCGAAAAAACTTTTTGGGGTTTTTTTTTATAGAGAATGTTCTGCTCTAACATACAATTTGCATGGAATCGTTCTCAAAATATTTCTCTGATATAAAAAAGAATCAAGTGCAACAAGAAATATAAAAGAAACGACATCCATTATTGATCGTGTTTCGAAAAGTTTTATTCAATCAATTTGGTTTAATAAGATAAAATAATTTGTTGTTACATTATAATGCTTGATAATCATCGTTCCTTTTCTTAAGAGTCTGTTTGTTGCAATTAGGGTATTTCTGTCGATGATTTTGCACTACGCCCAATAAATATTGTAGCTGCTCCGCGTTTTTTGTTAATGAACCGTTATATGCTTCTATCAAAGTGACACCACGTTCGGCTACGTTATTAACGACTTTTGGGTTAAAAAAATCTAAGCAACTCAAATAAGTGGCATTTTCCAGCCATAATTCAATATTTACTCTCAAAAAATCATGAGGTAAATTGAATTGCTGGAAAAGAAATAAGGATTCTTGAGTGACGAAATCGCTTATGTCTTTCTTCAGCACCATTTGCCAATCATTTTTTTTTAACAATTACTCACTCGGAAGGATTTTTGGATTTTTCTCGAGATTGCAGAGCTTGTACCATTTTTGCCTTCACACTTATCGGCACAGCATTGTCAAAAAACGACAAAGCAACAATTTTCTCGTTAAAGTGCCACAAGTGACTAGCTAATTTTTTCGAGGCAGCCTCCCCTACTACAGGATTCACTTCGCAATAACGAATGAAATTTTGTAGCAGTGACAGATCTTGATTTGGGGTCAAAATGAGGGAAAAATGTTGCGGTTTCTCGTTCGTGGCGCTAGTGTGAAGCTTGTAATTTAGCATTACGAGCTACCGCATGCTGCCGCCAGGTGGCAGCGTGTGCTATGGCGCGCACGTCGCTTAAATAAAAAATTTAATTTCAGACAGCAATACCACTTGAACGGTTGTTCTAAGCTAATTGTTCGTAGGAACTTTTTTCGTAGGGAATTCAATTCTCTATCAGAATATTTTAATGACATTTTTGTGAGATTTTTTTCTGAAGAGTTTTACTACGACGTTCAGAAGTGTCAATATTTTCCTGTGTTATTCTTATGGAAAGTATTCAAATGCAATGCGCCGTTCGAAATAATTTTTTTGAGCTCTCCTTCGAGGATTCTTCTTTTTTTTATCTTAATTCACCTTTTTTGTTGGATGTAAACGAAAAAAAAATATTGATTTTTTTCCGCACACCCTAATATATATATATATATATATATATATATATATATATATATATAATTGATAAAGATGAATAGTGCAATAAATAATTTAGATATTTCGTCCCAACTTTACTTTCTCCCTAACTATACTTGGACGCTCGAGTTTGCACATTCCTCGTTTTCACGACTCTTCTTAATTCACTTGTTCGATCTGTTCATTGAACACCACGCGAACTTCCGGTGCTCGAAGTACCCTGTTCGATTTGCGCCTCCCCGAGGACACTGTTGGCGTGACTGTTTTTCTTCCTCCTTTTTCCTTCTCTTATTTCTTCCTGCTCTCAGCTATCGGGACATAACTTGCAATAAACGTAATTAATCCTGGCAGGTTCGGACCTCGATATAACGTCGAACATCAATTGATTCGACCCTCGCTCGATCGTGCGCTTAAAAAGACGAAGTGTGCGCGCAGTACGGTGGCGAAATAAATTTAAAAAAAAAAAATCATTCCCGTGTTCCCCCCCTGGAGTACGATGAGCCGTGACAGCCGCGAGTTCCGCAAAACATTCTCGTTTATTGCTCTTTTCCTCGTCCAGGATTCGTCCTTAATATTCTCGCGGCATATATCACTCGGTCAACTCCCAAGCCGCGGGCGAACGAATCCGATCTCTCGCCCTCGCGTTGTCGCAACGAAATTCCTCTCGCTACGTCTTTCTCGCCCGCCAAGGGTGAACGCGACACTCAAATTTCCCGAATGACGTCATTCGGCAAGGAGGCACCTTGCACGAGGAATTTTTCGCAATTTTCCCTGCGGATCGTTAGATCCCCGTGGGTGGGCTTTTATCGGCTTATTTTTGTCCCCGAGAATTCGGCAAGTTGGCGAAAACTTGGTCAACTTTCGGAGAATTGGTTGGTGATTTCATGCTCGAAAAGGGAGAGGGAGAGCGAGGGGCTTTTTCTGTCTCTCTGACCGGAAGCCGAAATGCGTCGCGGCAGACCGGAAGTGGATTCTTCTTGCTCGGAGATTGGTGTCGAAATTTCATCACCGCCGGACGGGTGTCGAAATTTGGTGACACTTTACACATATGAAGTCTTCTCGGACAAAGGATTTAAAAAAAAAGCGAATTTAAGATTTTTTTTCGTATGAAAAAGTGATTCACTCATAAAATTAATTACACATCCATTTAGTATGAATATCAAGCCGTTAGAAAATAGATTTTTTTTTTCGACGTACAAAATAGTCGACTACTAATATTTTCTTTTGTTATCGTTTTTTTAGGCGCTCCGCGGCGTGACATTTAGCATCCACAATTTTTTACCTAGAACAAAAAACAAAAATTCTCGTCAATCTACATTAGAATACCTAGAGAATTACGTACGGAATTAAAAAAAATATTGTTTTATTCAAAAGTTGTAGGTATTTGAACTTAAGAAATGAATTTTCAGTGAAAAATTTCATTATAACTGCTCATAAAATGAAAAGTTTTCGATTAAGGGGTTACCGCCACTTGCGATTTTGAAAAAATCGATTATTTTTTTTATTGCATTTTTTTTTGAAGTATAAGTATCTGAGAATATGTCCAGAAAATTTGAAGTCGATCCGAACAAAATTGACTGAGATATGAGCGTTGAAGGAGAAGAATCCATTGTGTAAACGACCAGAAATTGAAACTTTAAACGCGTTTTTCTCAAAATGGCATTTCTGAAGTCGGTGACCAAGATTACTCGAACACTAATGAACCGATCTTCTTGAAATTTTGCAGGCTCATTTAATACATAAAAATGTAGTCTTTAATCGTTCGATTTTTTTTTCGTTAAAATCGAAGCATTAACTTTGACTGTCCGCCATTTTGTGAAAAATAAATATTTTTTAAAATCCTTCGATTAAAGACTTGTTTATACTTATATTTGACTAAATCCATTCGCATTTTTTTTAGATGATCCACTTCGCCGCAATGTTGGTCACCGCAAACCGTGTATATAAAAACATTATTTCATTGACGGCCATTTGCCACTAAACAATGTAATATTTTTCAATAAAAAATTACTAAAAGCTCTTCAAGATGTGTTCTTTAAGATGGTATATTGATCGATTACAAAAGTTTTGTAGTTTTCTTTAAAAAAAATCATGAAAAAGGCCTTTTTTTGCGCTACAAGTGGAGGTAACGCCTTAATCAGAAATTCCGTACGTACTTCTCTGCGAAATGCAATTAGGAACATAACTTTTAAATTCGAAGTAAATCGAGTGAAAATTGTTGAAGTTATTTGTCACTCCAATTGGAAAAAAGCTGTTTCGAGAAGTTTCGAGAAATCGGCCATTTTGTAAATCGAAAAAAAAAATTCTAAGAGCTTGATATTCATACTAAATAGATGTGTAATTAATTTTATTAGTGAATCACTTTTTCATACGAAGAAAATTGTCAAATTCGCACATGATTTTATACCCGTTACTGTGGCCTAACCCCTTAAGAGGGAATGACACCTTATCGCGGTCGGTATGGTAGAACAATTATAGATTCCCAAAAATCTCTGGAACGGCTCTTCAGATCCCGTCGAAACTTTGCCAAACGACGTCAAATACATAGACGAATAGCTGTCAACCCCTCAAATTTTCTGAATTTGAGAAACAAAATGTAGATTGGCTTATCATAAGCCAATTTAGTTTTTTTTCTCAAATTCAGAAAACTTGAAGGGCAGACAGGTATTCGTCTATGTATTTGACGTCGTTTGGCAAAGTTTCGACGGGATCTGAAGAGCCGTTCCAGAGATTTTTGGGAATCTATAATTGTTCTACCATACCGACCGCGATAAGGTGTCATTCTACATCTACCTAGGTGGTTTTTTTTTTCATCATAAGTACCGAACAATTTCGAGGCGAAAAATCGCCTGTCTTATTCCAGTGACTGACATGACCCGAAAAAATTAAATTTAGTAGTTTTCGAAGAGTACGTTTTATTTGTCTGCTCTAACAATTTTTCTGTAGATAAAAATGGAAGAGGCACGTTTGACACCGCAAACGCTGTCAACAAAAACACGTCCCAGGACAACGACAAATTTTTTTACCGTTCGAAATTTTTTAACCAAATTTTTTCACAATGTATATAAAATGTCATACTTTGAAATGTATATCATGGTTGTTCAATAAAATTCAGTTTTATGCACAAAAAAAAATCTTGAACATAACCTTACTTTTAGCCGTCTCAGGTGTATGTAAGCCGTTAAAGAAAAAAAAAAAAGAAATCGATTTTTTGATCGTTGTGATATATATCCCTGCTCAAAGGTCATCGACGATCTCACATTGTCAAAATCGATTTTCATTTTTTAACAGTTACGTAAAAATGATGATTTTTCTCAGATTGTGTATGGTCGAGTTTCAATTCGTCGCCGTGTCGTTTAAAAAAAATTCAAAAATCGACGATCGTCAACGACTCGTATTTATCCGTTAACTTGAATAACCCGTTTGGTTTTTCGATTTCGGATGAACCGTTCAAGCTGGAAGGTGTCCACCCCCAAACGTCGCGAAAAAATTCCATAATCTGCCGACCGTGTTTTTGTTGTTTTTCTGTAATTTTTTGTGATTTTTTTGAAGTCTCTCATATGTGTAGCTTTGTGTTAAAAAAATGCGTTTCTTTTTAGCCAACGGTTTCCCAGGAAAGTAAAATTGGATTTTGGCAATTTTTTTCGGGCCTCTAGGTAGATGTAGCCCCTTAATATCGTTACTCCACTTAGTCACGTTTACGGAATTCCAGCCGCCTGTCGATTTGTCGCTTTAAATATACGCGGAAGCACCAATTACCGGAAGTACGGAAAGTTTCAAGAGTGCCCGAGAAAATCCGAACCGCCAAATGACTCGTTCTCCTCGGCTCGTTTCGTCAATGCAAACTCACAACGAAAGGTTGCGAGGTCGATCTCTCCGATTGCGGTGAAAGGCCATAGCCGGGTAAGTAGGGAAAAATTGCCCCCGCATTTTCTCCAGCGAAATTAGGAGTATATTTTGAGGTATAAAAAAAAAAAATTCTGAAAATTTCATCCCCGTCAACGCAATGGTTTTGGAAAAATGAATTTTTTTTTTTACATAAAAAAAATAAAAATTCCGGAAACGCTTCAGTGGATCGATTCGATTTTTTTTAGTACATGTTACGATCAAACGTGTTACGAAATAAAATTATAGAACATCTTGCAAAAGATTAAGGTTTAAAAAAAATAATGTTCCTTGTTTTATTTTTTTTTTACTATAATCCACTTGGGGTACAGTAACAAATTTTTTTTCATATAATCTTTGGGCACCTTATTAGATTATATAATTTTTTCAAAATGATCGGTTTGGTACGCCACAGTGAAAAAAAAAGAAACAGACTTCATTGATATATTTTAGTTATATATCTATATAACTAAAATATATCAATAAAGCGTGTTTCTTTTTTTTCACTGTGGCGTACCAAGCCGATCATTTAGTCACATATCAGACTTTATTATATTAGATATATTTTATTAGATATATATTTTTTTAGATATATTTTAGTTATATATCTATATAACTAAAATATATCAATAAAGTGTGTTTCTTTTTTTTTCACTGTGACATACCAAACCGATCATTTTGAAAAAAATTATATAATCTACTAAGGTGCCCAAAGATTACATGAAAAATTTTCGCTATTGTACCCCAAGTGGATTATAGTAAAAAATAATAAAACCAGGAACATTATTTTTTTTTCAAACCTTAATCTTTCGCAAGATGATCTATAATTTTATTTCGTAACACGTTTGATCGGAACAAGTACCAAAAAAAATCAAATCGATCCACTGTAGCTTTTCCGGATTTTTTTTTTGATATTTAAAAAAGTTTCTTTTTTCTAAAACCATTGCGTTGACGGGCATGAAATTTTCAGAAAATTTGTTTTTTTTTATACCTCAGAATATACTCCGCTGGAAAAAATGCGGGGGCAATTTTTCCCTACTTACCCGGCTATGGCCTTCGGCATGTTTTCAGAATGGGTAAAAATAGGCGACACGTTTTTTTTTATATCCGCAGAACCCGATTTTTAAGTGATGAAACGCACCCTCGAAAATAGGGGTGTTTTTCGTTTTTCGTCGATAACGTTATCGTTCTCATCTCCAATGTATAGTACACGAAAAAATAAACATTTTTGCAATTTGAATTTTTTTCATATCTCGTACCGTTAGAACATTATCGAGGAAAAACGAAAACCACCCCAATTTTCGAGGGTGCTCTTCAACCCTTAAAAATCGGATTCCGCAGATATAAAAAAATACGTGTAGCCTATTTTCACCCATTTTAGAAGCATGCCAAATTTCATCGAAATCGGAGAGATCGACCTCGCAACCTTTCCTCGTCAGTTGGGGTCGAAGCGGTTACTTTTATTCTTCGGCTCATTGTGAATTACTGCCCCGTGACTGGTAGCACTCGAGGTGGAGAACATTGCTGAAAATCGACGATGGCACCAACACCAATGAAGATCGAGGCGATTTTTTTTTGGCTCTCATTGAAGAGCAGATTCGGCGTTTTCCTTGTTATTTTTGCTCCAGCCATTTTGGGTGCTGGAGCTGCGGGAAATTTGGCTGGGACTCCGCGCCGGATAGTAGACGCAGGGCCCGGGACTTGCCGATCTCCCGATGCTCTTCAGGCTCTGCCTCGTGCTCCCGTTCGTCAGCAGTACGTTGTTGTTCCTACCGACTATCGTGTTCGATCTGTTCAGGTAGCATCGTCTTATCGAATTTCTCAGCTCTATATTCGTCATGTTCGTCACTACGGACTCGTCGTTCGTCTGATATTCCGGACTGTCGCGCCCCGGCCCGAACAAATTCGAACTGCAGAACAGTTGCAAAAATATCCTCTTGAATTTACGTCCGAATATGACGTAAACGATGAAATTAACGCTGCTGTTTATCGTCACTAGAAGATTTCCCGATTGTACCAGCCACACAGGTGGCAATACTTGAAACTTCTCGTAAACGTTCGACACCAATGGCAAGACGTTGCAAACGATAAATACTATTACGACGCACAGCAGCATCGTCGCGAGACCGATTTCTCGCCTCTGGTGACGTGACAAGTGTTGCAAGTCCCTGTTCGCCTTTCTCACCTGTCAACACAGAGAGCAACGTTGTAATTCAGATTCATGCGATTTGCGCGATAGTCGATATTCGATTATGGACAATTATTATACACAGCTTCATGTACACGCACGTAAATATACACATTGTTATAACGTTATTTTATTTGATACATTATGGGCCAATTGTTTTATAGAAATTATCAGTATACGCGTGCATGTATGTTTCAGAGTCGGGCGTTGTTCTATTTATAAATACGAATACGAATTTATTCACATCGCGATTTCCATGTGAATATAAATACAAATTTATTCATACTTCACTTATTTGGATTCACACGCATGCATACAAGTATAATTGTATTCACAAATATTCTGAACATACAAATAAATTCACAGAAAACATTGTGAATATTCACAAAAAATGTGAATATTTACAAAAAATTGTAAATACAAAATAAGTCACGAAATAAGTTGTGATTTTTTTTTCGTATTTAAGACAAATTAAAATCAAATTCACAATGATTAGATTAAAATTAACACGAAAAGTGAGTTCTTACGTATTTTGAGGGAAAACATTGCGTCGAGGCAAAGACATTTTTGCAAAAAAAGTTGTGAGTTTCAAATATTACATTATAAATATGAAAAAAATCACGAAACGTGTTGTGAATTTCCTCAAGTTGAAGAAAATTAAAATCGTATTCACGACAATTATATTAAAATTTACACCACAAGTGAGTTCTTGCGTATTTTGAGAGAATACGGTGTGTTGAACTCAACACAATGTTGAAAACTCAATACACTGTTTTTGCTCGACGCGATGTTTTCTCTCAAAGTACGTAAGAACTCACTTTTGGTGTAAATTTTAATATAATCGTGGTGAATTTGATTTTAATTTGTCTTAAATACGAAAAAATTCACAACTTATTTTGTGATTTTTTTTGTATTTACAATTTTTTGTGAATACATTTGCATTCACATATTTCGATGTGAATTTTTTTTAACTCACAGGATTTGTAAATATTCACATTTTTTGTGAATATTCACCATTTTTTCTGTGAATTTATTTGTATGTTTAGAATATTTGTGAATACAATTGTATTTGTATGCATGCATGTGAATACAAATAAATTCGTATTCGGACTTGTGAATACGAATTTATTTTACACCAAAATTCGTATTCACAATAAGTGAAGTATGAATAAATTTCTATTTATATTTAGATGCAAATCACGATGCGAATAAATTCGTATTCATATTTATAAATAGAATTACGCCCAACTCTGGTATGTTTACATTTTAATTAAGGAGGCTGCTCAGGGACTTTTAGTACAGTCGTGCTGTCGCTGAAAAAGCCCGGAATCGGAGAAAATTAGAAGAAGGCTAGTTTTTTGACAGGTGTTTTTGTAGGTGCCGAGGGTGCTAAATCCAAGTTTGCCTAAAAATCGGGGTGTAGGGTTCTTTTTTAGGGGATGAAAGGAGAAGGGGGTGGATTAATGCCAAACTACAACCCCTACGAGGTCGGCGCCGTACGACAAAATGTTCAGAAAAATCCGGGCTTTAGTTTTGTCCACAGCACCGAAGTTGTGGAAGTTCATTTTTGGGGTGAAATTTTCAAAAATCAGTTTTAATTCAATAACTCTTTTTAAAAAAGATCGTACACTTTTTGTTCAAATGGGAAGGTTGTAGCCCTTGAAAAGACGCGTCGATCGAGTATTCGATCATCACTCTCCGATAATATCTTCAAACCCAAAAAAATGGTTAAAAAACAAACAAAAAATTGGTTATTTAATAACTCAAAAACAATTGGTTTTTCGGGTATGGTTCAAATGTACGAAATGTACAGAATAATTTTCTCCATATTTTCTTTGCTATGGACCACCCTTGAATTTTGATTTCCCAACCCCTCTCGGGGGTTGAACATTCAAAATGAAATTCTGGGAAAACTATTGACCGCGCGAATTCGCCGCCGTGGAAGAAATTGTAGCTTGAGCCCTCAGCTACATTTTTGTCCAAAGCGCCAAACTCGTATCTCTTTAGTTTCGGTCAATAGTTTTCCCAGAATTTAATTTTGGATTTTCAACCTCTAAGAGGGGTTCGAAAATGCCAAATTCAAGGGTTGTCCATAGGAACGAAAACATAGAGAAAATTATTCTCTACATTTCCTACATTTGAACCATCCCCGAAAAAACGATTGTTTTTGACTTATTCAATAAACAATTTTTTTGTTAATTCTTCAACAATTCTTTTGGGGGTGAAGATATTATTGGAGAGGGTTGATCGAATACTCGATCGACGCGTCTTTTCAAAGGCTACAACGTTTCCATTTGAACAAAAATTGTATGAATTTGTCCTAAAGAGTTATCGAATGAAAACTGATTTTTCAAACTTTCACCCCACTTTTTCACCCCCAAAATGAACTTCCACGACTTCGGCGCTATGGACAAAAACAAAACCTGGATTTTTCTGAATATTTTGTATCCCGGCGCCGACCTCGTGGGGGTTGCAGTTTGGAATTAATCCACCCCCAACCCCTAAAAAAAACCCGACACCACTATTTTTAGGCAAACTTGGTTTTAACACCCGTGGCACCTACAAAATCACCTGTCAAAAAACTAGCCTCCTTCTAATTTTTTCTGATTCCAATATACAGCACGACTGTACTATTTGCGGGCAGGCGGCAAGAGAGGAACGCATATGCTTAAGGTAGTCCTATCGCTTCACACTAGTCATACTTGAGACTTGTACAATTTATATTTTTAACATATCCAAAAAAATTGTAATAACTACATTTTCCATGTGTAAACTGTTTAATGAATGTTCACATTTAATTAGAAAAATGAAAAAATAGTTATTCCAACGATTCGCGCAGTATTTCAAGGTTTGATATTTGGCAATATTGGTTCTATCTCCGTCCCTTTTTGCTCAACCAGGCGAGTTTAACCTCCATGCTTTTCAACGTCGATCTGTCAAAACAATGTCAGGTGCGGGAAATATAAAGCATTGTTTTCGGGCCACGACTGGTAAAAACGTGAAAAATTTGTGTCGGCGAAATATGTCGGTTAAAAATGAAAAATGTGTGGAAATTCGAATGAGTGAGATGAGGTTAGGACTACAGTCAGCTGTTGCCTTGCTGTCACGTCTCTTTATCGTACCGAGTGGTAATGAATCCAATACTGGAAGTTCAAATTAAACTTGATATTACATAAAAATTAGGTCAATAAGCGTAATTTTTTCTAAGAGCATTGGATTACTACAAGTGTAAATCTGATTATTTTTTAGTATATAAATCTGATTATTTTTAAGGATCTAACCGATTCCCACTATTATATACACCTTTGGGGCGACCGGAAATTGGGTTTTTGTATGTCGTCTCGGAATTCCTTGACAAAAATACGCGACTTTAATATTGCTTTTCTCTGTAATTAGGTCGATAAACGACCCTGAAATTTTACAGAGACGACTATTAATATATTGGGTTGGTACAAAAATCTTGCAACACTTTCTTTTCAATTAAAATATTTTTCCTAATAATGAAGTTCGAGAACATTCGAGAATAAGAAATACAAGAATGGTCTAGAACCTTCCATGCCGCAGGATATATAAGCGAGTCAGATGTTCCGCGACGTCAGTATGAGCAAAGATGGATCAACGTGCACTTCGAGCAATCGCATATTACGAATTCTTGCAAGGGCATTCTGTAAGAGCTGCAGCCCGTAATATGTGCAGTGCGTTCAAGGCTAATGTAGTTAATTATTCAACGGTCTCCCGATGGTATCAGCGTTTTCATTCTGGCGATACATCTTTTGAAGACAAACCTAGGTCCGGCAGGGAATCGATTGTGGACGATGAAGAACTGCGAGCACTTATAAAGGCAAAGCCTAATATATCGTCACGAAAATTAGCCAACAAACTCAACTGCAGTCATCCTACTATCCTTCGACATTTACAAGAGATGGGATATAGGAAAGTTGATTCGTCTTGGATACCGCACAATCTCAGCGAATCACACAAAGCAACACGCATGTCCATCTGTCTTTTACTCCTGCATCGTCCGCAAAGAAAGGATTTTCTTCAAGAAATAGTCACTGGGGATGAAAGCTGAGTGTTGTATGTTAATCACACGCGCAAGCGTCAGTGGCTATCGAAAGGGGAAAAACCAGAACCGACCCCTAAACAGCCCCGTGAAATGAAGAAAGTTTTACTCTGTTGTTGGTGGGATTCTGAGGGCACGCTCTATTACGAATTTCTGCCAACCAACACCACAATACAGGCAGAGATTTATTCTGCACAACTGCAAAAGGTGGCTAAAATTATGAAACAGAAAAGGCGTAAACGTCTTCACGTTCGGCTTCTCCATGACAATGCTCGACCCCACGTCGCTAAGATGACACAAGAAACTATTTCGCAGCTAGGATGGGAAGTTCTACCACACCCACCGTATTCACCAGACTTAGCACCTACCGACTATCACCTGATTCGAGCTTTGATGAACTATTTACGGGATAAAAAATTTGATGATCTGTCAGATCTCAAAAATACATTGGACGACTTTCTTAATTCACGATCAAAAGAATTCTGGTCTGCGGGCGTGCAAAGTCTACCAGAGCGTTGGGCAAGAGTTGTAGATGCGGAGGGAGCCTACATAACTGAATAATCGTTTATTGTTAAAATAAAATATTTTTCTTTTTTACTCGTGTTGTGTGTTGCAAGATTTTTGTACCAACCCAATATTTAGTGAAGCTCAAAAAAAAATTATGAAAATCCTATGTATTGAAGTTGGTGATAGGACTACCTTAAACATGGACGCCTGTAACGGCTGCCAACACCGAATAACCTAATTATCGGTTACGTAATATAAATAAATTCCAGCTAATGAATATGTGGAATGCATATACTTGACTGTTTAGAAATGTTATTAATATTTTTCGTTTATTTACATCGCGAATAAGTTATTAACCAAGTTGAAATGTGGCAAACGCGCAATTCAGTTCTCAGTAACTGATATCACTGAGCTCAGATACGAACGCCGCATCGTGAGCGCGTAGCTGTCAAACATCCTTCGCGAATTCCGTTTTTTGTTCGGCGAAAACGAAAAGATGGAAGGGAAAAATGCAAACCGAAAAACAGTACAATCGACGGTTGGAGCAAGTACAACCTGGAAAGCGGCGGAAAAAAGTAGTTCAGTCGGAAAATGAATGCGCAGTCGAGGAACGACCCGTAATTGATTTGAAGGTTATGTCGAAACACATGCACTGCAGTTTCTGTAAAAAACGATTCAAACAATTCAAATACTCTTTGTGAAACCGCGGTAAGAAATTTATAGGAAGGAAGCAATAGTTTGTGCGTTTCAAAATTTGGCGCCTATTCAAAATGGCCGACTTGACAGCAGCGTTGCCACGCGTCGTAGGGCGCTTTATCGTTTTACGCTAATCAGCTGAAATTTCCTGTTTTATTTCACGAAGATCTCGATAACGAGGCAGACAAAACGCTGTACTCTCCGATGAAATTATTCATAAAAATCTCAATATTTTTTCCGCCCATTTCCATTCAATTCTTACTATTTTTATTATGTTGCGACAGTCGTATTAGATTTCTCAAAAAGTTTTTGCTATGTCGTCCCTGTATAAGAGCCTAACTCCAATAATTAATTGCTCAACAATCACGCAGACGAAGTACTTGAAATTTTACACCTAGTCGTACCACCTGTTCGTAAATATCCTCCATAAATTTCCCCAAATTCTTACTATTTCGCGTTAGGTAAGCAACCTCCTTAAATTGTAATTCAATAATCATGGGTTTGAAGTTTGCATCGTTGGTGCCCAACGAAATTTTTATTATTTTTATGTTTCAATTAATGTTTGCTCCGTGTATATTTCGTCTCTAGAATATCTGTGGAGGCTCTTCGAAACGATCAAAAAAAAAAAATTACCGGGCCAGTATCCATGCTCAAAATTGAAAAAAAAAAAAGAAAATATCTCGGTTGGTACAGACATCCTCATTTTTTTTCTTTGCGTTATGTATTCTGAATGCCTACGAAAAACCACAAAAAAACGCAACGATTTTTAACTTCCGGAAGCAACCCTTATCGGGGGAGGGAGCCGCTCGTATCGTCGGCGCGAAGGACATTCCCACCTTTTTTATTTGCCTTATATATTCCTAGTGCCTCAGGAAAGACACAAACATCAAATTACATAACATAATACTTCTAGAATAATAATAATAACAATAATAATAATTTAAAGAGGCAGTCATCCTCGAGATCTGCCACGTCGTGACAAAGTTTCCAAACACCGACGATACTGGGATTTTGTAAACGCCAACAACAGCGACGATAGCGATTTACTCACAAGGAACATCACTTAAGTGCTCGCCTTCGATTTTGTTGGAATTTATATATGTGATAAAGCATTGAAAACTATTAGACAGCAATTTTTTATGAAGGGAAAACGGTTTTAAGGGGAGAAACCACCCTTCAAAGAAAGCCGTGTCACCCCTTAATTTAATTTTTGTTCACTACTCCTACACTGGATTTTTATTGCTTCGGTTCAGAAAAATTTTGCTTTTCTTTTTATTCAAATCGGTGGGCTGCTTGTGAGCGAAACTGCAAAATCATCCTCTGACACCCCTTTCTGTGAGAGGTGGTTTCTCCCCTTAAAATCGCTTCTCCACTGATAAAAAAACGCGTCTAATCGTTTTGAATGCTTTATCACGTATATGAATTTCAAAAAAATCAAAGGCGGACACTTAAGGGGTTACCCCCACTTGCGATTTTGAAAAAATCGATTTTTTTATTGCATTTTTTTGAAGTATAAGTATCTGAGATTATATCCTGAAAATTTCAAGTCGATCCGAACAAAATTGACTGAGATATGAGCGTTGAAAGAGAAGAATCCGTTGTGTAAACGACCGGCTAATTGAAACTTTAAACGCGTTTTTCTCAAAATGGCATTTCTGAAGTCGGTGGCCAAGATCACTCAGACACTAATGAACCGATCTTCTTGAAATTTTGCAGGCTTATTTAATACATAAAAATGTAGTCTTCAATCGTTCGATTTTTTTTTCGAAAAAATGGCCGTTTTATAGCCAAAAAACGGCCGTTTTTTTTCGTTAAAAACGAACCATTAACTTTGACTGTCCGCCATTTTGTGAAAAATGAATATTTTTTAAAATCCTTCGATTAAAGACTAGTTCATACTTATATTTGACTAAATCCATCCGCATATTTTTTTCATATGATCCACTTCGCCGCAATTTTGGTCACCGCAAACCGTGTATATAAAAACATTATTTCATTGACGGCCATTTGCCACTAAACAATGTAATATTTTTCAATAAAAAAATTACTGAAAGTTCTTCAAGATGTGTTCTTTAAGATGGTATATTGATCGATTAAAAAAGTTTAGTAGTTTTCTTTAAAAAAATTCATGAAAAAGGCCTTTTTTTGCGCTACAAGTGGGGGTAAGGCCTTAAGTGACGTTATTTGTTAGTTAACGCTGATGTAAGACTGTGAGAAGTTTGCAAGAGAATATGCTACTTGACATACGTAGGATTCTCAAAGCTGCTAGATACCGAGACGTTTAAAGGGTCCATAATAATAATAATAATAGTATATTTACGTGGATGGGAGCGTGAGTGTTTATTTTCTTTGTTAATTTACGTATACTGGGTGAGTGACCCCCTTCGAACTATGCAACGTTTTTTATAAAAGTCTTATCCCGGGTCTGATAGGTTAGCAAATATTTCCATTGCTAGGGATCGTTGCTCAAGCCGGTATATTATTATATAAATATAATAATAATAATGACAACAGAGCTTTACATTCTAATTGGTGCCGCAGAACTGTACATTTTTTTTCTAAATCTTATTCCTACACTGATCCAATTTTAAAACCTAATATTGATATTCTACGTAAGAACCCGGAAACAGACAATTTTTTAATGAAATCTTATTTTTCTTGAAAAATGTAATTTTTAAAAATATTTTTACATTGAGTAAGCTTCTTTTTCGTGATTATCTCGAGTGAGACTTGTCGAGGCAGTCGAGCATCAAACTCCAAACGTAATCAGCCAGCATGTGTGTGTCCCATATTCCCTGATACCTATCTTCTAGATCTTCATGTCTCGGTGGAAGAGTTCTCCTTGCTCTTCACCGAAGGAGCCACGATTTTCTACGAATTTATCTCGAACCTTTATTTCTGTCGCGCAATAAAAAAAAGCACTGCCGAAATCTACAATCGTTTTTCGAAATTTTGGTGTAACTTACTCTTCGCATGTATAACAAAATGTTTTAGGGTAGTTCGAACAAGCTCGGCTTCGCTTTGATATCGTCGACATATAACTGAATGAACTTGTAACAGCTAAAGTTGGAAGAAAAATGAAAAATTCTTGAATGCACTGCTATCGACACTCACTATGAAACTAAAATTCATTTGAAATGTGTGTAGTAGCTTGAAGTATAAGTTGGGCAGTAAGTTGAAATATACGTTAGTATAGGTCTCACATGACCCAAACAAAAATTTTCTTTGTTTGATTTTTTTGTTTTTGTCGACTTGTGTAATTTACGTGGATGTAGGTATGTATTGATTTATTAATTTAATCTTTCCTTGACACACTTATATTTGGCCACGATTTTGACATACTCCGTCAATTTGACCTGGATAGTACGTCGACAACCTGCCATTAACAACCCTTTGGTCGGTTTTTCAAAATCAGGAATACACTTTAAACATTTCTTCGTACGTCTGCGTAATTAAAATGTGAAAAAATATTGAAAACTTCCAATTTCGGGAAAATGAGCATTTTATTTTAAATACGTTTGGGTCAAAATGACCCAGTGTGTCAACGTAGGGTTAAGTATGTACAGGATGTCCTGTTATGAATGGATACGTCAGTTCATGTCCTACTACATCCTGGAATTTTAGTTTAGTAAAAGTCCTACGGTTTTCGAGATTTTGGGCTTTATGTTATTGAATAAAAAATAATCTGCTTTTGGTTTTTCGGATGCCATTTCTACAAATGATATGAATCGACAATAACTAAGCAAGTTTTTTAAGTAATCGGCACGATATGCGTAATACATTTTTTTTACACCGCAGGCTGTCAAAGTCAGATGTCCAAATTGGTTTATATGAAAATTATGCATAAGATCTTTTTTTCATAAAGTTTCCTTAACATTTAAGGTTAAAATGAAGACTTTCCTAGATAAAACGAATACTTTACAGTAGCAATATTTACAAATATTTTCTAGATAAAACAAAATATATAATATTTTTAGTATTTTATATTGGGTTGGTACACAAATCTTGCAACACACAACACGAGTAAAAAAGAAAAATATTTTATTTTAACAATAAACGATTATTCAGTAATGTAGGCTCCCTCCGCATCTACAACTCTTGCCCAACGCTCTGGTAGAATTTGCACGCCCGCAGACCAGAATTCTTTTGATCGTGAATTAAGAAAGTCGTCCAATGTATTTTTGAGATCTGACAGATCATCAAATTTTTTATCCCGTAAATAGTTCATCAAAGCTCGAATCAGGTGATAGTCGGTAGGTGCTAAGTCTGGTGAATAAGGTGGGTGTGATAGAACTTCCCATCCTAGCTGCGAAATAGTTTCTTGTGCCATCTTAGCGACGTGGGGTCGAGCATTGTCATGGAGAAGCCGAACGTGAAGACGTTTACGCCTTTTCTGTTTCATAATTTTAGCCACCTTTTGCAGTTGTGCAGAATAAATCTCTGCCTGTATTGTGGTGTTGGTTGGCAGAAATTCGTAATAGAGCATGCCCTCAGAATCCCACCAACAACAGAGTAAAACTTTCTTCATTTCACGGGGTTGTTTAGGGGTCGGTTCTGGTTTTTCCCCTTTCGATAGCCGCGGACGCTTGCGCGTGTGATTAACATACAACACCCAGCTTTCATCCCCAGTGACTATTTCTTGAAGAAAATCCTTTCTTTGCGGACGATGCAGGAGTGAAAGACAGATGGACATGCGTGTTGCTTTGTTTGATTCGCTGAGATTGTGCGGTATCCAAGACGAATCAACTTTCCTATATCCCATCTCTTGTAAATGTCGAAGAATAGTAGGATGACTGCAGTTGAGTTTGTTGGCTAATTCTCGTGATGACATATTAGGCTTTGCCTTTATAAGTGCTCGCAGTTCTTCATCGTCCACAATCGATTCCCTGCCGGACCTAGGTTTGTCTTCAAAAGATGTATCGCCAGAATGAAAACGCTGATACCAACGGGAGACCGTTGAATAATTAACCACATTAGCCTTGAACGCACTGCACATATTACGGGCTGCAGCTCTTACAGAATGCCCTTGCAAGAATTCGTAATATGCGATTGCTCGAAGTGCACGTTGATCCATCTTTGCTCATACTGACTCCGCGGAACATCTGACTCGCTTATATATCCTGCGGCATGGAAGGTTCTAGACCATTCTTGTATTTCCTGTTCTCGAATGTTCTCGAACTTCATTATTAGGAAAAATCTTTTAATTGAAAAAAAAGTGTTGCAAGATTTTTGCACCAACCCAATATTTTATAACAAGGTATTTTTCAAAAACCCGGGTAAAAAAATGTTACCAGTTATAGAAATGGCATGCAAAAAACCAAAGGCTTTCATCTCGAAAACCGTGGACCACGGTTTTCATCTCGAAAACCGTGGGACTTTTAGTAAACTGAAATTCCAGCATATAGTAGGACATGATCTGACCTATCGACAGTTGCAGGATTATCCATTTATAACAAGACACCCTGTGCATATTTATTAATGAGTATCCTGGGGTTTGAGAATTCATACACTATTATGCATGTGCATTAGGGTGGCCCTTGATATGGGTAAACAAAAATTGATCGCGCCGCCCTCCAAAACGGTTCCAAATAATAAAAAAAAACCTACGCGAAGCCCCAGCTATGTCCGTTAAGAGGAAGGCGTGCCTGGAGGCATGAACTTAAATTTAAATATCAATTTATCTTCATCATTGGAGAAATTTGGTTTTTTTAAATCTAGTCTATTTGTCAATTTTTCAACACGACATTTCTGTGGTTTAAATAAAAAATTCGCACCGAACGAAGTAGTATCGATATCTTATGTGTACATTTTTTAAATATTATGTTTTTCCGACCAATTGGATGACTTGTGCGAATAAATAATTTCTTTGTTTTCAATAAAACGAACAAGTGTCCCTATAAATTCCCACAATAAAACCAACAAAATGTCCCAATGCATTTTTGCGAAAGTAATTTTCAAATACATTTTTTATCCACAGCACTGGAAGTCTGATCTCAGTGAAATATTAATATGTTTGTATCTCAGCACGCAAGGAATATTTCTAACAAAATTAAAAAAAAAAAAAACACTTCTGGCCAATCCGGAAATTCGATGTGAATGGTTTATCGTGAATTTATATCCTTCGTACTTAATAGATTTTTCTGACAAGATGCAAATTTAGTGTTTGATTTTGATTGTGATTAAAAGCGTTCGACAGCAGCTAAATCGAACTATTGTTCCAAAATAATAGGATGGTAAAACTGAACGCTCATCAAATCTAGTATGGAGGACCTTATTGTTTGATCTGTATATTGAATACCAATATACAATAGCTTCGGAAAGTGGAAAAAAAATTGACAAATAAACTAGTTTTATAAAATCGAAATTTCTCCAGTCATGAAGAAAAATTGATATTTTAATTTAAGTTCATGCTTACAGGCACGCCTTCCTCTTAACGGACAGTGCTGGGGCTTCGCGTATCTATTTTTTTTATTATTTGGAACCGTCTTGGAGGGCGGCGCGATCAATTTTTTTTTAACCCATATCAAGGGCCACCCTAATGTGCATATATATGTATAGTGTTTTTCCTCGTCTCAGGTGTATCGAGAACGTAGAACTTTCGTTCACTTCCTGAACTCATCACATTTTTTTCTGTCCTAACTCTGCTTATCCTCTCGCTTGTTTTTCTTTCTCTCTCCCCCCCTCTCTCTCTCTCTTGCTCTAGCTATCATTTCTTCCATAATCTGAACATTAAGTTAGCCGGAAGGGGTCTCGAGACGACTGGTCGAGAAGGGTCTCTCAGGGAAAGTTCGAAACGAGAGGGTGAAAAGCTTGAGGCGTCGGGAATATAAGAAAAAAAGAGCAAGAATATATATATATATACATGTGTGAAAGTGGCCCCGATTCGGGTGCAGATGAAAGACTATGCGTTTTTTTTCTTCCCCAAGCTTTTACCGAGGACGAAGGAGGACCAAGGTTTTTTGACTTGCTATACGGCAGAGGGAGGGGCAGAGACTAACGATTATGTTCCGGGATTGATGAAAGCCCCCGGTACTTCCTTACTGCGCTACATGATCAGTAAACGAAAGAGAATAGCAAATGTATACGGGAAGTTAGTGCGATATGCTTGCGGGCAGGGTCAGAAAATTTCCATCCCGGGCGACGATTATACAAAGAGACGCTGAGGGACACTTTTTCATCTAGCCTCAATCCCAGCGAAAATCTTTACGTCCTCGAAATTGGCTGCTGCATACTCAAGGAATTGCTAGTTTCGTAATGAAACTATAAATATTGAAGGCACTTGAATTATAGAATGGTGAGGGCTGAAGACAGGATACTTGTAGAGATCCGACTGCTTTTATATTTTCTAAGACACGGTTATGTTCGTGATGTTATGGTAAAATTATTGAAAAATGTACACGTTTCCTCGGTCGTCCGGTGATAAATAAATGTTGGATGAGATTTTTACGATTTGAGAGAGAGAGAGAGAGAGAGAGAGAGAGAGAGAGAGAGAGAGAGAGAGAGAGAGAGAGAGAGAGAGAGAGCGAATGAAGAAATGGACAATCTGAGAAACTGGGTTAGATGTGTAACTCTCCCTTATTCCGTTCCTTAAACCCCGATCTCGCGCACTTGTTTCTCGTACTTTTCCGCCCCGTTCCCCTCATCCCTACGGATTTTTACGTTAGATATTCAGGTCGGTGGGACACTCGAAACGTGAGCTCGAAAGAAGCTACCGACAGGGAGAGAATCCCTAAGAGCTCGTGACGCGGTTTGTCCTTTTTTTCCTTCGAAGAGAATTCTTTCGCTTCTTTTCCGGTGTGGCTGATTATACGACACCGAGGGGGCTGAAGGGGATGAAAGAAGCGGGAGAAGACTCTCTTCTCTTTTACTCCCGACGGTCTGGTCTCTCTGGTCCTCTGTACTTTTCTTGCAACTGTGTATGGTCTTAAGTAAAGTGGGAGAGTTTCACGACCGACCGAGAGTTTCGCCAAGACTCTCAGCGCTCCTTTTGCGATTCATTGACGAATCTCATTCCCCGCTCGTTCGCGAAGAGCCTCAGCTCGCCTCGTAAAAGTTCCGCAGTTATCGGGACGAGGGAGTATTTTAATTAAACAACAACGGCAAAGACAAAAAAAAACGAGACAAACTTGGCACAGCTTCGCGACGAGTTAACGACGTCATTGAGGGTGAATTTGTCTGGGTTGGTGCAGCAAGTTGGAGGCTTTGTCGACGATTGGCAAGTCATGAAAACAGCAACGAGATGGATTTCTTTCGAGAAATAATACGCTGGCGCCAATTAACGGACTTAGGCAGACCAAGTCATTTTTTTCCCCTTCTGGTGATTATTAAAGCGAAGTTTTCCAGTTGCCAGAGTCTCAACCGGAAATGGCCAAGTATGGGGTAAAAGTGGAGATGGAATGCCAAAAGCTCCAAGGGTACTCCATTGGGTAGCTCCATTGGGAATAGCCAGACAATTAATGCAACATGGGGTGGGTGGGGGTCAAAATGTCGAATGACTAAATATAGAACGACAAAGATTTCGAAACGACAGAATTACGAACCCTCAAAATAACGAAGGTGAAATTTTTCGAAATTTTATCCTTTGACCGATGCCGAAATGGAATAACTATTGCACCAAAGGATTATTCATTCGAGAACTCATTTATTCGAGAACATATATTCAGATAGTCTGCAGTTTGAGTCGGCCAAATACATATTCGAACAATCTACAACATTCATATCTCCGAAATAGAAAAAAGTATCTAATGTTCGTAATACCGTATATAGCAAAAAGCCATGTATCGAGACTACAAACTTCGAATGTGTAGATCTTAGAAACGCAAATGATCGATGTTCCGAAATGGCGAATACCTGAATGGCGAACATGGAATGGCTGCCTGACCGGACTGACCACTAACGCCATCTGCCATCTTCATTCTGAAGCGCAAGTGGTATTGCTCGATCCCAAGTTTTCGCTATGCGGACCGTTCGCCATTTTGGTTCATTGCTATTTTAACTGATCGACTTTTCGGTCCTTCGCTTCAATGAATTCGAAATTGTAAACTGTCGTAATATTTACAATTCGACGATCTGACGTCTTGAATTGTTTGGTGTATATGTGAGGTATTCCAAGTGTTTTTGAACGGCCTAAAAACCTGACCTTCTTCAGTCTTTGTCAAAGTTGGTGATGTTTTTGTATCATATATTTTGAGTACGTGGCATTTTTGTCAGATTTTTATCGGTTCGCGTACTCGGCTAATTCGGAGATTAGATTTTACACGTAATACAATTTCAAATGATCGTATCGTAGTGATCTTCTCGTCGTACGAAAAAATATCCTCTACAGAAAAATATGTGTTTTTCTATGCAGTATTTTGGAAAAAGTTTTCAAAATTTTCCAAGTACTACAACACTTAAAAAAAAAGGAAAAATCTTTCATTTTTCAATTTTTTTAACCCCAATGACTAAGTCGATCCTGCTGACATTTATACTGAATTTTCTTTTATTAGTGTAAAACAACATGTGTAAGTTTCATTCTGGGCTGGGCTTGCGTTCAGTTAATATCGTCGTCTTAAATTTAATGGGAAATTGTTTTTGTTGAATAACTTGGCAATTTACAATTTTTAAGTAAAAATAGTAATGACTAAATTGATAGGAAATCGAATGCTTTACAACTTTGGTCATTACAGGTTTTTCTCTACCATCGATATTTTTCGAATTAAACCTGACAAAAAGCGGCTACTGCATTATCTTGTTTATTTTTCACTTTAGGGCATAAACGAACATGAAGGACCTTGTAGAGAATGAACTTTTGGACAATGTTTGTTCCCACCTTTTTTTTCCTAGAATCAGTATTAAAGGTCATACGCCAACGGTAAAAGAAAATATCGAATTGTTCGCGAAATAATATTTTCACGCTTCTCGTTTTTTGTTACCGTTGGCGTACGAACTTAAATATTGATTCCATGGAAAAAAGGTAGAGACCAAAATTGTTGAGAATTTCATACTCTACAAGTTTGTTTGTGTTCGTTTATGCCCTAAAGTTAAAAATGAACCAGATAATGCTATAGTCGCATTTTTCAGGTTTAATTCGAAAAATATTGACGGTAGAGAAAAAACTGTAATGACCAAAGATGTAAAGCACTCGATTTCCTACAAGTTTAGCCATTACCATTTTTACTTAAAAATTGTAAATCGCCGAGTTATTCAACAAAAACAATTTTCCATTAAATTTAAGACGACGATATTAACTAAACGCAAGCCCAGCCCAGAATGAAACTTAAACATGTTGTTTTACACTAATAAAAGAAAATTCAGTGTAAGTTTCAGCAGGATCAACCTTGTCATTGGGGTTAAAAAATTAAAAAGTTTGTTTTTTCTTTTTTCTAACTGTTGTAGTACTTGGATATTTTTTTTTCAAAATAGTTCATAGACAAACGCATCTTTTTTGTAGAGGACATTTTTCGTACGACGGGAAGATCCTACGATACGATCATTTAAAATTTTATTACGTGTAAAATCTTATCTCCGAGTTCGCCGAGTTAGCGAGCAGATAAAAATCTGAAAAAAAATGCCACGTACTCAAAATATATGACACAAAAACATCACTAATTTTGAAAAAGATTGAAGAAGGTCAGGTTTCCTCGTTTACAGGCGAATCGATGTTATATCTCTCATTAATTCGTTAAATCTGATATTTGTTTTCGCAATAAATCA
Organism: Ophion obscuratus; assembly: GCA_964007375.1. Taxonomy (NCBI): domain Eukaryota; kingdom Metazoa; phylum Arthropoda; class Insecta; order Hymenoptera; family Ichneumonidae; genus Ophion; species Ophion obscuratus. Next base: position 9,588,574 of record OZ023320.1, read on the forward strand.
ACTTCGAGATTTTCGTATTGACAATTTCGATGAACTATTTTATAGACTATCATAAGATTGATCTATCTATATTGGAACGTTCGTCATTACTGAATTCGAAATTTCAGTTCTTCCGAATATTGATCGTTCGAATTTTCGATTGCCACCCATCACTTACCCTTTGATATATCGCCACATTGAAAACCACCAATGCAATAAACGGGAATGCGTAGTAGACGAAGAAGTACATCCAGTTGACGTAAACGGTGATGTAAATTTCGCTGGAGCGAAGATTCGCCGGGACAACGCAGTACACGGTCACGTTGTATTTCCAATGGATCTCCGTCTCGAGATCAACCTCCCAGAATCTACGGATGACAAGCGCGAAGCAAGGTATCTTCACGATCCACAGAGATTCGACATCGTGATTCTGACGGAGTCCGATGGCAGACGTAAGATACTTACTTGGGCAGATTGTAGAGAATGGAGGCGACGACGATGCAGAGTACGGCGAGTCGCGCTCGTCCGTATGTGCAGAAAGATCTCGCCCTCAGGGGATGGCAAACGGCCACGTAGCGTTCCATGGTGACCGTGAGGGTGAGGTAAACGGTGACCATCTGCGCCATACACGACAGCGGATACAGATACTTCACTATCCTCGGGAACACGACGAATTTGTAGTCAAAAAGTTGACCCGTGTAACCGTAGATGGCTGGCAGACCGTGGAGCAACACCTGCCAACAGGAAATGCCATGTATACGCCACTTGCGATTCTCCGCCGGTGCACACACGTACGCACACCTTCGAATATCGAAACACGTCAATGAGTTCATTAATAGATGCCGCGAGACTCGATGCCGTGCACCAGACGCTTTCACGCTTACGAGAACATTCCTGGACCTCGGTCCAATTCTCACCTGCTCGTATACAATGACTTTACACTCGCAGACTCGGCTCGATTATTTTTATAATGCATATTTACGATCGTACTCGTCGATCTCGAAACTTTGATCTTTCTTGTCTCCCGTTAGGCTTGGGAGGCGTTTTTTACCCCTTGGGGCATAAGACGATCGCGGAAATTGAAACAAGCTAAGAATCAATGACAATTGGATGACTACTGGAAAAGTCGAAAGTTAACGGCGGGGTAAAGTTAATTCGGCGAAAAAAGGCATGTTTTTAAGATTTTTTTTTCGCGTAACGAATAGTGTTCGTTTATTGAAAAATTTACATATAATAAAGTAACATTTGAACAACATTCTCCTAAATTTGCATTGCAAAATATTCAAAATTGAGCGAGTGAAAATTAAATCCCGGAGGCGCCTCGAAAAAAAGTTGGTTTGCGGTGTGCACCATAACTCGCAACAGAATCATTTGAAACAAAAAAATCAAAATGCATTTGTCGAAGGAGATGTTTCTCGAGGTAATGACGGGAGGATTTTTTTTTTTCGATTTTTCGTAGCACTTGGGAGCCAAAAACCTGATTTTCGCTAAAAAAATCGGCTAATTTGTTGTTGAAAAATTAGTAATTATTAAAAAAAACAAAACAGCTCTCGACAATACCTGGTGAATTATGTGAAGAAGTACTGTGCAAAATTTCAAAGCGATTGGTCCAGTAGATTTTGAGTTATCGTGCACACGGACTTCAAATATGACAAGTCTCAGAAAAACGGTTTGAAAAACGCAGAAGAGAAGAGAACGGCATGGAGCAATAGACGCTCAAATACTCATAACTTTGTCAATTTTACTCCGATCGACTTGAAATTTTAACACAATATTCTTGATATATTATGCATTCGTTTAAAAAATGAAAAAAAATGAAAAAAAATTTAATACTTTACCCCGCCCTTAAGGTGTAGGAGATAAGTGACGATTGGGGACTTTGACTGCAACGAGCCATGCACGCTTTATTCGTTATTCCTCGAGGGAATCGAACATCCACGTGGATTTGATTAATCCTTTAATTCCCGGATTTCTGGAAGTCTTTCGATAGCGAGAGAGAAATTAAATGGAATAAAAATTGATCCATGCCCTAGCACGCTGGGGGGAAGTTTTACGAAAAGTGATAAAGAGACGAATTACATTAAGGGGTTAGGCCACAGTAACGGGTATAAAATCATGTGCGAATTTAACAATTTTTTTCGTATGAAAAAGTGATTTAGTCATAAAATTAATTACACATCTATTTAGTATGAATATCAAGATGTTAGAAAATATATTTTTTTTTTTCGATGAACAAAATGGCCGACTACTCGAAACTTCTCGAAACAGCTTTTTTCCAATTGACGTGACAAATAACTTCAACAATTTTCACTCGATTTACTTCAAATTTAAAAGTTGTGTTCCTAATTGCATTTCGCAGATAAGTACGTACGGAATTTCTGATTAATCGAAAACTTTTCATTTTATGAGCAGTTTATGAGCAGTTATAACGAAATTTTTCACCGAAAATTCATTTCTTATGTTCAAATACCTACAAGTTTTGAATAAAACAATATTTCTTAAATTCCGTACGTACTTCTCTAGGTATTCTAATGTAGATTGACGAGAATTTTGGTTTTTTGGTCTAGGTAAAAAATTGTGGATGCTAATTGTTACGCCGCGGATCGCCTAAAAAAGATAGCAAAAGAAAATATTAGTAGTCGGTCAATTTGTACGTCGAAAAAAAATTATTTTCTAATCGCTTGATATTTATACTAAATAGATGTGTAATTAATTTTATGAGTCAATCACTTTTTTATGCGAATAAAATTGTTAAATTCGCACATGATTTTATACCCGTTACTGTGGCCTACCTCCTTAAGGGGTCTTCTCTCTTTAGACGCTAAAAAAGGCTATTTTCATGAATTTTTTCGATAGGTTTATATTATAGATATTGGTATAAAAGTTGGTAAACTTAATAAATACACTTTCGAAATACAATTTAAAAAAAAAACTTTAAACGCGTTTTTCTTGAAACTATGTTTTCCAAAACGGTGTACACGATTTCTCGACATCTAATGAACGGATTGATTTGAAACTTGGTACACTTATTCAGTGTAATAGTAGTTTAATCTTGACCGACGGTCTTCTTCTTGACATTTTTTTTTCGTTAGTCATTAACAATAATGATGTCATGTTTCCTCGAAAAATCGAAAAAAATCAACATTTATCTTTGATGATTAGAATACGATAACAAACAAAAACCTAGGTGAACTCTCAGCCAATATTATCTATTTTAAAAGAAAAACTCGTTTTTTTTGTTTGTTTTAAATCAACCGCGTGATCAAAATCAAGTAAACTGTTGAGCCCCCCGTGTTCAAAGATCCTCCACGAAATTGTTTATAATATCTTGGGTTATTTATATTTTTTAATAAAATTTGATATACAACTTTGTCAATGTACATACAAATAAATGTTCGAACGATTTTTAAATCATCGTACTTGTTCCTTCCTTAAAGTGAATTTTTAAAAATAACCCTGATGTCTGGTCGTCACCGAAGCTTCACCCCTTAATTTACATATTTAATAGAAATAAAAGTGAATATAAAAATACAGTAATAGAGCAGGGAAATAACATAATATCAATCAACAATAAAAATAATACAAAATCTTAAAACTAAGTGAAAATAAATAGCATAATGGCCATAATAATGAAATAATAAGCACTCGTAAAGATAAAAATTAAAAAAAATTTAAATGTAAAAATACAAGTAGGCGCAATAACAAAGTAATAATAAAAAAATAAGAATAGGAGTATGGTAATCGGAATAAGGTAAATAAACCACCAAGTATGGTAAATAAACCACAATTAATTGGTGGTTTATTATATGCCCTGCTATAAGCCTTCAGACAACGAGATACATATAAGGTACGAAATGAAAATATAAAAGATAAACAATAGGTGCATAAAATATGTAAGAAAAAAGAATAACAAAGTTTAAGGTAAAAACCTATATAAAAGAGAAGAGAGAGAGAGAGAGAGAGAGAGAGAGAGAGAGAGAGAGAGAGAGAGAGAGAGAGAGAGAGAGAGAGAGAGAGAGAGAGACAGAGAGAGCGGGTGGGAGAAAGAGAGAGAGAGAGGGAAAGACGAAGAGCTGGTACGCGAGGTAAATATAGTTACATGTAAGAGTATTGATATAATGCTAGTTAATTCCCACGCTGACTCTCGGGAACGGCGCACATAGAAACCTCGCATATACAGGGTGTCCTGTGATAAATGGATAATCCTGCAACTCACGATAGGTCAGATCGTGCCCTACCATATGCCGGAATTTCAGTTTAGTAAAACTCCCACTCTTTTCGAGATAAAAATCATCTGTTTTTATTTGTTCGCATATCATTTCTACAAACGATAACTTTTTTGACTCGGTGTTTTTCAAAAATATTCTTGGTTATTTGTTTTATCTAGAAAAGTCTCCTTTTTAGCCTTAATTGTTAAGGAAACTTTATAAAAAAAAGATCTTACGCAGAATTTTCAAACAAACCAATTCGAACATCTGGCTTTGATAACCTGCGGTGTAAAAAAATGTACTACGCAAATCGTGCCAATTACTTTAAGAAGTTGCTTAGTTGTTGTCAATTCATATTTGTAGAAATGGCATGCGAAAAACCATGAGCAGATGATTTTTTTTTAAATAACATAAAACCCAAACAAATCGAAAATCTCGAAAACCGTGGGTGTTTTACTAAAATGAAATTGCAGCATTTAGTAGGACATGATCCGAACTATTGATAGTTGCAGAATTATCCATTCATAACTGGACACCCTGTATACACGTATGTATGTATGTATGTATGTATGTATGTATATGTGTGTGTATATGTGTATATATATATATATATATATATATATATATATATATATATATATATATATATATATATATACATACATGGGTGTATATCTGTGGCTCACAATTTGCATCGGCTTAACGGAGCGATTGATGAGACCCGAACTATTTGTTATCCCTATTGTCACGGATTTTCGAAGGATTCTGTAATCGTAGGATGTATTGGTGGAACGTGCAGGAGTATAATTCACGGAAATTGACACTTCGGTGATAAACGATTGATTCCCCGTGTTTATCGAGGCTTCAGCACAGTTGATTTACGACTTATTCAGCAAGGTAAGACGATAAAAATATTCGTATGATTATGCATCAAATGCTCGACCTTCGGTTTCGAGCAACATTAGCTTGGGTCAATACTTGGATGGGTGATCGGTTGGTCGCGCGCCGACTTTCGAAAGAAAGTATTACCGAGTTTGCGATTATGAACGCTACTGGAACGCGGTACAGAGCCTGTATCGGCGCGGGTTTTTGGCAGTTTCCCTGTGCCCTTCTGAATTTTGACGAAAAAATAAATAAACAAAATAAATGAGACAGGACTCACCGCAGTGATGATGAGAACGGTGTCGCACCTCGCGAGACCGATCAGTAAATAATTGATCGACGACTTCATCTGCGGCCTGGACAGTATTATCATAGAGATGACATTGCCGAAGAGTCCAAAGAGACCGACGAGGTTCAGGAGAACGCCGTTGGTGATGAACTCGAAGAGTGCACCTTCCGTTAATTCGGCCTTGCACTCGAGGGTGAGATTAGCGTTTATCGTTCTGTCGGTTGGGATAACGAGACTGTCGTTCGTTTCGTTTGGCTCGCTAAAATTTCCCAATGAGCTAACTTCCATCGTTTCGGAAAAAAAAAAACACACACACACACACACGATGTCTTTCTTCTTTTTCTACCAAGTCTCGCAATTTACTTGGACTTTTTCAAATATTCTCTTCCTCTCCCGTAAGAAAAAGAGTGAAGAAAAAAAAATATATATTTTCCTCCCCGTCCTCGTCGTCCGTTTCGTCCCCGTCTATTTCCCCTTTGATCCGAGACCTTCGACCACCGCTCACGTCACCATGATTTCTCACGCTCGTCACCCCCGAAAGATTCGAATCCACTTTGCTGCCTCCGTTTTTCCTCGGATTAGCCAGCCTCGACACGATAGGCGCGATATGTGCGATCCCGATTGCCTTTTTTTTTCCACGCACAGCTTTTCTTGACCCCCCCGTCTAAGCTCGATTTTTTTTTCACGCGGAACTTTTTGCTTCCCTTTTTTTATTCGTGCAAGAAAGCAGCGGGCGACGAAGATTCTCCGTCAGGACCAAACTCGAGGATTCCGTCGAATTGCACCCTCGTGGAATTCCATATATCTCGATAGAGAAGCAGCCGATGGAGAGTCGTTTTTCGATTTGTCATTCTAGCGCTCCCTGCACGGTGTCCTGGAACAGAAGACGTACACTTGTGTCAACACCAGCGTTGCCAGTTTAGTACAATTGTACTGAATCTGGTACGTTTTCGGAGTATTTAGTACGTCAGTAGACCTTTCGCGAATCTATTATGTTTTTCATCATTTTAGTACCCTAATAAGAAAAAAAACTCAAACATTGATGAAAACCCTAGTTCATCCTCAATGGAGAAAGTAAACTCCCGCGCCCTCTTCAGATTGTTGCAGTCGTTAGATTTAAAGTGACCGCCAATGCCACCAATTAAGGGGAGGTGCCTGAGTGAACGGCGAGAAAAACAGGTAAACTTCAGGAATTTTTATCTCAAAAACTAATGTTTCGATTGGATCCGGGTTTTTTTTTATTGGAAAGTATGTACATTGAGGTATGTTTGGGAATTTTTTAAAATAAATTCGTTGACTGGAAGCGATTAAAATGCGATTATCTCGAAACATAGTTTTCACAGTCGGTGCCAGGTGTATCTCCCAATCCCAAATCCAAACAAACCCAAACAAACATTGCATAAAAAGGCAATGGTTCAATTAAATAAAAAACCCCTAGGTGGCGAACGAGAAAAATTATCGAAGAATATTGTATCCAAATTTCGACAAAATCGGATAAGCCGTTTTCGAGATACATCTGGCATCGACTTTGATAACTATGTTTCGAGATAATCGCGTTTGAATCGCTTCCAGTCAACGAATTCATTTTTAAAAAAATTCCTAAACATACCTCAATGTACATATTTTCCAATAAAAAAAACCCGGATCTAATCGAAACGTTAGTTTTTGAGATAAAAATTCCCGAAGTTTACCTGTTTTTCTCGCCATTTACTCAGGTACCTCCCCTTGAGTACGAAAATTCAAAATTTGTTACGGTGTGGCGCTGCCGTCTAGTACCAAACGATAGCTCACTCTGGCAACACTGTTCAACACGTGCATTCGTGTGAGCGCTATCATCGTCCATAAGGACCAGGATGATTCCTCGTGTTTCCCCCCAACCCCCCTACCTCTCCCCCGCGACTTTATCAAAGCAGTGAATCGGCAAACGGACGCACAATGTATACCTGCACACCGCACGCGGTCACGGAGGTTGGCAACCGCAAATTTCGAGCATCATCGATCACAGGGAACGCTTCGTTACTTCCCATCGTTCATTTCCACTCATCGTGGGCGTCGCGTTCATACTCATGCGCCTATGTCAATGCACGAATCATTCATTTTCGATGTAAAAACGTCGCCGGGCTCGAAGTCTTTCGTATGGCCTCAAATAGGGTCTGCCGATTGACCTTAATCGAAGTGGTTATTTTTTTTACCCCACTGCCGTTCTTACCGGTTTGTGAAATTATTTTTGCACGTTGCAGGGTATTCTTTGCAATCTTTGGCTATTTTGTGCCGGAGAGAAGCTTTGATTATGAGAAAGAATCGGGTAAACCACCGAACGAAAAAACTTCATATAGACCTAAAGCTTGTTGCTTATTCTCTCGAAGATCTTTGAGAAACTACTATTCAAAAGAATGAAAGCTGAAATAGATTAAAAAAGATGTTATTCCCGATCACCAGTTTGGATTTAGGAACGACCATTCAACGATTGAGCAAATCAATAGAGTCTATAACACCATTATCAACACCCTGGGTGACAAGAAATATTGCTGAGCAGTATTGATACAGCAGGCATTTGACAAAGATGGCACACCGGACTACTCTTCAAAACCAAACTACATCTGCCTCAGTTTTATCTATTGATGAAATCATACCTAACTGACAGGAACTTCAAAGTACGATATATACAGGACTATTCAGGAATCTATCCAATCAAATCTGGTGTGCCTCACGGGAGTGTATTAGGACCAGTATTGTATGCGATCTACACTGCCGATCTGCCATTCGGTAGAAACATCACAGTAGCAACATTCGCCGATGACGCTGCCCTTCTGGTCACGCACAGAAATCCTGTAACAGCGTTCAAGAAACTCCAACGGGGAGTGAATCGAGTGCATGAAAGAATGGAAAAAATGGAAAATAAAGGCAAGCAATTTAAAATCCGTACACATCACATTCACGCTAAGAAGTGGCATGTGCCCGAGCGTTAAACTCAACAACCACACGCTTCTTGTAACAAATAAAGTCGAGTATACAGGAAATAAACATACTTATAAGGACCAAAAGTAAGGAACTGGACCTGAAACTGAGGAAAATGTATTGGCTTATTGGACGGAACTCCCAATTATCTGTATGCAACAAGCTCATTATCTACAAGACCATACTGAAGCCAATATGGACCTTTGGAATCCAGCTCTGGGGAACAGTCAGTAATTCAAACCTGAAAATAATCCAAAGACTCCTGTCGAAAACGCTGAAAATGATACCGAAGTATATCAAGAACACCTGTCTACACACAGACTTCAAAATAAGCACTGTCCAACAAGAAATAAAAAAATGGAGTACTAATTATCAGACCCGACTGGAAAACCATCCGAATCAGCTGGCGACAATTTTAGCCGAGAACAACTTCCGAAGGAAGTGACTTCAAAGATACAAGCCAGGACATCTACTCCATCGATTTAATTAGAAGAAAATAATAATAATAATAATCAAATGATTAAATAAATTAAATTAATAATAAATTAATAATAACAATAAATAAATTAAATAAAACAAAATTTAAAAAATCAAAATAATTCAATAAATTAAATTTTGCACGAATAAAACCTAGTATATTCACCCTCTCGACTCAAACGTAACTCACAAGCAGTGGAGCACCAATGGATCTCGATCTGACTCACATTCTTATTTGCTGTAAATCACCCTAACTATTTATTGTTATTACCAATAACAGATTCTAGTTGTAGAATAATTTTCAAAATGAAAGAATGGGTCGTGGAAAGTTTATGAAAATTTATGAAAATATATGGGAAATTTTGCAATTGTAGTGTTGTCGTATTATCTCGGGGGGGGGGGGGGGGGGCGAATTGATTGATTGATTAGTTAATTTCATGTCCTGGTAACAAATATGGGACAAAGTGGAACATTTATAAAGATTTAAAAAGAAAACTTAAACAGACTACTTAAAGCTACAACTTGGGACTAAATGATAAAATGGAATGATGCTCGCGAAGCGGTTGAGAGCAGAAAATCGAATGCCTTCGGGGGTGGCTATAATACAAAATTTGATACTATCTATACTGCCTACATTAAGTGCAAATAAAGTTAATACAGACTTAAAGAATACAATAGAAAAAAATAGGAAAATAGGGAGCGCAGTGAAGTACAATAATACATAATAAAAGTACATTGAAAGGAAAGAAAATAGTGCCTAGACCTATACATGAACGTGAGAAACGCTGATGCCGAGCCGCGACTCATTTAAGTCTAAGCCTAAAAAGTACTATATGGATCTACTGTCAGTAAAATAAAACAGGACAATATAGCAATTCAGGAAGAATTTCCGTCGAGTTCAAATAGGCAAGCGTGATATTCTCGATATGAAAACAAAGATTGATGATGCAGTAGTGACATGGAAGAGGAGAGAGTGTCAGAAATGTATTGCGGACAAGACGACAGAGTGTTGAAATGTAGTGGTACGGCTGGGAGTTATATGGAAAGTGGTTGAGTTAGCCTGGCATGAGGGACGAGTTGTGGGCGAGGTGGGATGAATAGGTTGAGCAAGGAGCCAGGTAATAGTCCTTGCAGTAAATTGTAAACTACCAAGCCCATAAAGTAAAGTCTACGAGATCGTACCATTAGCCAGCCCAAGCGACGTCGGTAAGGTGTGATGTACACATCCCTCCTCAAATTGTAGATGAATCTGATACAGCTATTAACTAGTTTTTGGAGTTTACGAGCCACGCAGCAATAATCGATAAGAGCGAATATGAGAGAAGTGACGGGTGTGGTTCTGAGTTCAGAGGATAGAGAGTTTCGGTCAGTTTTTAGTTTGAATAACGAGAAGTTAACTTTGCGAGAGATTTCAACTATGTGGACCTTCCAGGAGAGGTTAGCAGACAATGTGACACCGAGATTACGTACTTCGTGTACAAAGGGAACGGCAATTTCATTGATGGTAATGGGGCCGATAGTTTCGAGGTTGAGCTTCTGGACGAAGGCTGCGCTCCCTAGAACCACGATTTTGGACTTTTTAAAAGTCAGTTTGAGGCCATTTGCGGACGCATAGTCGCTTATAACAGTCACATCCCGAGATAGTCTTGTTATACCAGCCTCCAGCTTGGATGGATAGCAGCTCAGACGTATTTGAATATCGTCAGCAAAAATGATATGTTGTGTGTTGGTGAGAGAGAGAGGGAGAGAGAGCGAGAGGGAGAGAAAATGAAAATAATATAATTGCGAAATTCTCCATATATTTCCATCGATTCTCATAAATTTTCCACAATATATTCTTTCTCGTTATCAATGCACCTCTACGGGATCAGCAAGCAAACAATTTCAGCAGCAAGCAAAATTTGATACTAATCTATTTGCTCCCTCCCTCTCTCTCTATATATTCATATATATATGTATTTTTTCAAATATATATTTCTCTTTATATATATATATATATATATATATATATAGAGGGAGAGAGAGAGAGGAAAAGAGAAAGACTTCGGAGCTATGACAAATTTTCTTGTTAATCAAAAGGCTTTCGACTATTTCGCGAAAAATATATGAAAATGTATATTTTTAGGGCCATTGTTATTAATTTTTTTCCTACTTCACGATTTCAAAGCGTAATAAAGTTTATTTTGAGAAACTCTTTCTCTCAATCTCTCTTTCCATATATACATATATATAGAATTTAACACAATAAACTACAATACGCTTTAATGTCGTGAAGTAGTAAAAAAAAGTATTGCAGTAAAAATGTATCGATATTCATATTTATTTCGATAAAAAGATGAAGGTCTTGCGAATTACAAGAAAAGCCGTCATAGCTCCATATTTATGCAAAGTAAACGACAAGAAGTGTACTCAGTTTTGTCCAGTGTTGTATGTATTGGGTTGTTGAATACGTTCTCGCTGTTTTTTTTTCGTGAAAAAAAAATCTTTATAAAAAAAATCATTCCTAATGTTTTCAAACGTTTCGAAACTGTTGTGTGATCAACTTCTAATGATTTTCCATGTTCAGCTAGCGTCTGACATGAGTCTTCATGAAGTAATGCGTTCAATTCAAGTCATCAAAATCATTATTTTTGAACCAATCTCTGCATGTTGTTTCCGACAGAGCATGATCGTCGTAGATCTCAACAAGAATTCTGTGTGCTTCAACTGCAGAGTTTAAAAAAATAGAGCCTTGCCGTAAAATTCCCCGCGAATACTCTTTTTTGGCACGAAATTTGACATGTTTAACATTATGAAGAAAAAAAGTTGTTTACACTTCGACGAAATGACGTACACTGAATTTCAAGCTTGCTTATAGTACTTCTCTATAGATGGGATACCACCTTAAGGGGTCTTCTCACTTTAGACGCTAAAGAAGGCTATTTTCATGCATTTTTGATAGGTTTTTATTATAGATATTGATATAAAAGTTGTTACACTTAATAAATACACTTTCGAAATACATTTAAAAAAAATTATTTAGGTCACTGTTTATAGACGAAAAAGGTAGTTAAAAAAATGTCCTGCAAAAATTGTAGGACAATTTTGTTGATGAAATCTCGGAGATGGATCATTGGAAATAAAAAAATCAAGCGGTTTTAGATTCAGTATGTTAATGGCTATAGCGCATATCATACGATTTTTGATATATGCAAAAATGACAAAATGGCGAACATTTTTCGAAAAAAAAAACGTGTTTTGATTTACCGTTTTTGGAAAAAAAAGTAAATATCAAAATTTAAAAAAATCCTTGATATGCGCTCTAGCTATAGTTGTAAAGAATATGTGGTTAAAATTTCATAAAGATCGACTCAGTAGTTTCGAAGATTTTATCAAAAAGCCGTCGAAAAACGTTGTTTCGAGAAAAACGCGTTTAATGTTTGTTCGGGTTACATAAATAGATAAATTTTAAAAAAATGTATTTCGAAAATGTATTTATTAAGTGTGACAACTTTTATATCAATATTTATAATATAAACCTACCAAAAAATTTACGAAAATACCCTTTTTTAGCGTCTAAAGTAAGAAGACCCCTTAAACTACGCGCACGCAGTTCTGGTAACACCATCTGTTGGAAAACAGCGAGAACTTATTCAATGTCGTAATATGTATATCCATATATATGTATATCATGAAAAAAATGTGATTTTAGAGCCATCCGATTTCGAGGACCGTCCTCAAAAATTCGGCTGTGCTGATATCAAACATTCCATAGATACAACAGGTCCAAAATGTATTTTCCCCTCACACATAGTTATTCTCATCCGCAAGTTACGAAATCGACTTTCGACGAGACGGGGGGCCAGTGATTTACTGTTCGCGGATCAATCATTTCCGATCACGCCCGAGAATCGAAGAATAAGCGAATCTCACGAAGCGAAAAGATCGTGGCCACCTCATAATACGTCCTCGCAACTTTGACAGGGACGTGTCTTCGGACCATAGATTTTTTTTTACGAAGTTGAAGAAGATGGAAAGCCGGAGATGAAAACGGGAGGAATGCCAATATGGTTTTTTTCCTGTCCCAGAAAACTCGCTACTGGTCACGCCGCGTCGAAAAAAAATCTAATGTGTAGCTCAATTTTCTTTTTTCTTCAATTTCTCGTCGCTTATCGCGTTACGCGTTGCCATCGTACGAGAGACTCAACCGTTAAAATATGATTTTCTTTCTCGTGCTATTTGATACGGAGAAAAGTGCACGTGTACTCGTCGAAATTGTTGACGAAAGAAAGTACGTTTTATTTTGTTTTCATGGCAAATGTGGTTGTTAAATGGCGAAAAGAAAGTTTCCAACTGGATTCTCGCTTATGAGGGAGGAAAAGGTTACACAGTTGGTATTTTATCCCGTCGTTGTCATACGAGCTCTCGAGCGAGAGTTTTGCCCGTGGTTTTGAGGCTGCAAATGCGAAACACCTGCGCCCGAACTTTAAGTCTCGGCGAGTTGGTCGTGTCGTCATATCGTCCTATGAACAACGCTGTTTTTCGTTTTAATTAAAATTATCCAGGTCAATCGGCGCCCGAAAAGTCCGGGCATTCACTGACCGCGGAAACTTTGACAGTCCGGTGCGGTAATTGAAAAAATCTTCCAAAAGAAAATCCAATAAAAATCACTTTGCTTTTATTCCAAGCGGAATTATTTACTAACGTTTTTTTTTTACAAGAAATCTGGAATTGTTATAAGAGTTTTCAGAGTGCAAGTATTTTGCAGTTAAGGCCTCATATACGCGATTTTGCCGATTTTCGAAGGTACTTTTCTAGACGCGATTAAAAAAAATGACGCATACATTGATAACATTTTTTTACAGATTATTTATGCACATGGTTAAGTATATGATAAAAAAAATCAGAAATATTAACAAATGGCAGAGATATAACATAATAAAGCAATGTATTTTTTTGCGCGCGCGTTGTTAATGAAAGCTCTCGGCATCGATGTGGGTGTCTTAAAAAAATGAACATATTTATAATTGCATAATGAATGTATCTTTAGTGTGAACCAATAATATTATTAAAAAAAATATTATAATACAAATTCGAAAATTAACATTTTTTACTTACTTTTCTGTCGGTTTTTTATTTTTTATATTTGTTGGTGTTATTGAAAATTTTGTTTCTGTGGTTCACATGATGGTTGATGATACTAAGAATATATTGTAAAAATTTCAAAGCGATCTGAACCTTCGTTGAAGAGTTAGAATTTTCACAAGGTTCAAAAAAGTGAATCGTGGAAATATGTTATATCTCCGCCATTTGTTAATATTTCTGATTTTTTTTACATATACTTAACCATGTGCATTGATGATCTGTAAAAAAATGTTGTCAATATATGAGTAATTTTTTTAACCGCGTCTAGAAAAGTACCTTCGAAAATCGGCGAAATCGCGTATATGAGGCCTTAAGGCGGAACACCACTGTAACGTGTCAAAAATATTGTTTTTTTTTTTTGCAATTTCTCAAAGTATGCATTATCACGAGTATGTAATAAAATGTTTAAGTTAAAATATTAAAAATTGACCAAGTTGAAATATTTAAAAATGACCAAGTTACAGAAGATTTAGTGAGAGCAGGTAGCGCAACGATAGAAGTATACTACATTTTTCAATCGTGTTTTTTTCGAAACGACTTTTCTCGACCTGGACGAAATCATAACTCTAGCTAGAGTTGTCCGATTTTTAATTTAAAAAAAACCAAAGTTTCCGTAATTGCCGTAGCTATCATTGTACGTCGCCGCTTTTTGTTTTTTGAAAATTAGTATTTTTCAAGCCTTCAAATATAGGTCAAAATGTGGCTAAAATTACACTTTGTTTAACACCGGCCATTTTATAAAATTTGTTCCGAAAAACGGCTACGTAAAACGAGACCTACATTTATATATATTATAAAACTCTTATATTTTTATTTTTCAGACCAAGTTGTCAAGTTATCGATCCGGCCGTTCGACCACATTTTTTATACAGGGGCTCTATTATGCCCAAAGAACGTAGTTAATTATTAATGTTTCCAAGTCAAAATTTACACGAAATAAGTTCAATGTATATTCAATAAAATACGTTTTTCCAAATCCCAAATTAATAATCTAGCGAACAAAAAAATCGGAAAACCGACCTTTTTTCGGCCCCTCACAGGGCCGTCCTCCCATAACATCTTCATCAAAGCGGAAATATTTCGAAACAAATCGAGGCCACTGTCGTCCCCAGATTGAAGAAACAGGATCGGAATTCCCCATTGTTGAACGACATTCACACCGAGAGACGAAATACGAGAAAACACCTCGACGTGTCTCTCGCGAACGCGTTTGAATCCTGCATACCACGGAAGCTCGCAATGCATCGAATAAGCGAGGTGAGCCGGCACGGGGGATTCGATTAGTTTCGAAAGAATTGAACGCGCCGTCGTCTCGCGCGTCGGAAGTTAATCGAGTCCCCTTAATTGCGTGCACAGCGAGGCGATGTCCCGGAATTATTCCGCAACTTCGTTATCCTCGCTGGTCGGTAAATATCGCACTCGAGATTTCCCGCGGAGGCAGAAGGAATTTACAAAGCGAGAAAAAGAGAAGAAAAAAAGGAGATATGTACTTCGGCGTGACAGGTCGAAGTTTTTCCTCGTTATTTTTTATTCACTAATTAATTCGCAACAAGCCACTGCCAAGGTACCCTTTTTCAGCATAAGGGTACCATTTTTGTACCACCAGGGTACCATTTTTGTACCACCAGGGTACCATTTTTGTCCCACCAGGGTACCATTTTTGTCCCACCAGGGTACCATTTTTGTACCACCAGGGTACCATTTTTATCCCACCAGGGTACCATTTTTGTACCAGGATGGTACCATTTTTGTACCACGATGGTACCATTTTTGCACCACGAGGGTACTATTTTTGTACCACGATGGTACCATTTTTGCACCACGAGGGTGCCATTTTTTGTACCACGAGAGTACCATTTTTGTCCACACGATGGAACTTTTCCTCAATGTTAATCCGAGCCTCGGCTTTCTCGTCCGCGCAACACTCGCAAGTGCGTAGTTACCTATTAAGGGCTTTGACCGAAACGTCGAGGGTCCGAGGATCGATGCGGAAAGATCGCGGCTGTCTATGGCGCGAAGATTATCGCAAGCTTGGTGGATGGAAAAAGGGTCAACTGGACAAAAGAATATACATCACGGGCTATATAGTCGATGGTATGCGGTTAGAAGATTGTGCGAGGGAAAAATCGACGAAGAAAAAAGAAAACGCGTTATAGTGCGAAAATTTAGGAGCTGTGTGGGCAATGGAATACTGGGTGGGGGGGGGGGGGGTGGTTACGTATGGAGCAGCATTACAGAACGCGTCGGCGAGTATCGATAGTGTCCCACGGGCGCCGGCTGCTGTTCTCTCTGTCTCTCTCTCTCTCTCTCTCTCTCTCTCTCTCTCTCTGTATCTCTCTTCCTTTTCTTCCGACCTACGTCCTTTTCTCACTGATTTACAGCTGGAATGACGTCAGCTCGACTCCCCATTCCCATCCTCGACCTTATAACACATTGTTCCGTGCGATTATACGAGTCTCGGTGGTGCTCTCTTCCGCCTCCCGCCACTCCCTTTCGGGTAATTTCAAAGTGACGCACTTTGCAGTCTTATCCATTAGGTCTGGTGACACATATGCGTCGGTGCATTCGCTTTCATGCGCCCGGATGTCCATACGCGTCAAGTCAAAAGCGTCTTCATTATAAACAAAAGATGAAAAAAAACGATCCACTTGATTTTTTTCTCAGTTTGTCGAATCATCAAAATTGCTGTATCAGGCAGAGTACTCGAATACCTAATTAGAGTATTGTCCTAATTAGTCCGAATTTTATTGTTCTGCCAAACAAATGTTCCCGACTTTATTATAATTATAATCGTTAATATAACAATATATTAATATAATATCGTTAATGTAATGATAATTATTAATGTATTCGTTATAATTAACGATTACTCATTATAAATATGATGGTGATTATTCATTTACAATTAACGATTATTTATTATAAGTAACTTTATAATGATGATTATTAATTTATCCGTTATAATTAACGATTCTTCGTTATAATTAACTTCGGTAAATATTGACAAGTGGGGCTCCAGCTAGAAAAGGGGTTTAGAAATTTTGTACCGAGTCGATGTATTTCAGGGCACTTTGTTTATAATATTTAAGCCGGGGGGAAACAATTTCAACCCTTATTTCATCCCCCAAATGCTTTTTTTAGTTTTTCAAATGCATGGAGGAAACGGGTTTGGTGACTTCAAGTGGGTCAAATGACATGGGTTTGAGTTTGTTTTGGGTACAAGTCAAGTTAGAGTTAGCATACAGAAAACCTATTTCAAAAATCGAATATTGTCCGGAAATATTTTTTTTTCTTAATAAAATATCCCTCCCCCACCATAAAAAATATATTTTCATACTGCAGAATAGCCCCGAACACGTGAAAAAAATTTTGAGCCGATTAGGGCTGGAGCCCCACTTGTAAATATTTACATTAACTTACAATGATGGTTATTAATTTGTTCGTTACAATTAACTTTCTTTTCATTATTATTATTATTAATATATTAATTATAATGTACTTGACTATTATAATGGCGAATAATCGTCGAGTTTGCGAGAAACCGTACGGAGAGCATTGACGAATGGAATTCAAATTGAGAGCGTACTGGATTACGTGTACACGTATATACACGTGAGATTCGATGTATGGGAGAATTTAATTAAGAACGAACTCGACGGGACAATAAGGTGGGCACGCTTTGTTAAGTGATGAACGATGATAATACAAACGGGACGATAAACAGAAAATAAGGAAACGCATTGGAGGATTGTCTACGGACTGGGCTTTGATGATAATCGCGGCGTGAACGTAGCAATTCTAATACCGCATGATTGATAGTTCAACGGAATGCTTCGTTAAGCGAGAACCGTGACACTGCTTTCGAGGGTGCAAGAAGTACCTTTACAGTTTTTTTTCTATCATTTTCATCTTATATATATATATATATGTATATGAGTTATACAATACAATTTGTTAATTCTTTTTCTTTATAATTATATTTTTTTCAAATATACCTTAATTATTATAATTATGTTATAAAATACAATATGACATATAATAAATTAAAAAATTACAAACATATAATTCTACCTTTTTATAATTATAAATACTTCATTTTTCATTTTGACTATTCCATCAGTACAGGGAATAGTATTTATGTAATTTTTTATTCTTCATTCTTTGTAATTATAATTTTTTTAGCCATATGTTAATTATCATAATTATTAAATAAAAGCATAATATAAAACATAATTTAAAAAATAAGAGAATATAAAATTATAATTTTTAATATTTATACATTCTTTTCTATTTCTTATTGTAACCATCCTTTCTATTCTATTATTATTATATTATTTCTACTATTGTTGTATTATATTTCCCCTTTTTACGTTCCACCTTATTGCATTTTCATTTTGATTCATTTTAACAATATTTATGTATTTCGTCACGTCGTTTGCTAGATGCGAAGATAGTTATTTTTAAACTGCTGTTTTAATGGCCAGGCCGAAGGGAGCACTGAATTATCGATTACGGAAAATAAAATAAGGAAATGTGTATAAGCTCGTAAGCATATTACGTGGTAGTGCAAATTTCGATCGTGACGAGAATTCGTAGAATACTCAGTTTTGTGCCGAAAGGTTCTTCAGTGGTCAAGGTAAACGTTGAGTCAGTCAAGTTCTTTTGAAATTCTTATATATATATATACTTATGCTGTTACGTTCAATGCACCGAGCACCCAGAATCCGAGATTATATTGTCCGAGAGTTTTGCTACTATATTTTTACCAATGAGTAAGATCCTCGTATAAATAATTCGCCGTTCTCTCAGGCTTGTGAAGTCAAGTGGAACGTCCGCAATATATTCGTAGAACACATTAGATATTATAAAACGTGTCGCGAAAGAGCGGTATTTACGATCAATTGGCGGCGAACCGTGACGAGATCAAGATTTTCGAAATTTCGTAGTACGCCCACTGACATTTGTATACGAAGAATAAAAAATGCGAGAGTTTGAAAATGATGAGAAATAATAGAAAACGAGGCTCGCGAATGTGATGAGAATACTTCAGATGTATATAATAAATTCGTATAGATATTTATTATTTATGAGTTCCAATAGCCTTGCGGGGTTTTGCGTATTACCCCGTGCAGAAATTATGACCGGGATTCCCTATGTCCGATCAAATCCCGATTAGGATTTGTCATGGATTCCCCAAAACCGGTATCCCGGTTAGAATCCAACTTGCATCAGTATCGGCACATGTACGACGATGATGGCATCATTTTGAAAATTTTGGCGTCACGTGTATTTTCTGTATTACTATGGAATTCCTATCTATAGATAGGAATTTCTGTCTATAGATTCCTATCTATAAAATTCCTATCTATAGATAGGAATTACATAGTCATACCGAAAATACACGTGATGCCAAAATTGTCAATATTATGCCATCGTCGTCGTACATATTCCGATACTGAAGCAAGTTGGATTCTAACCGGGGTACCGGTTTTGGGGAATAAGGCTCTGTTTATACCCACCGACATGTCGGTGGGTATAAACATGTATTTAAGACAAATTAAAATCAAATTCACAATGATTAGATTAAAATTTACACCAACCGTGAGTTCTTACGTATTTCGAGAGAAAACATTTTGTCAAGGCAAAGAAATTTTTGCAAAAAAAGTTGTGAGTTTCAAATATTACATTATAAATATGAAAAAAATCACAAAATGAGTTGTGAATTTCCTCAAGTTGGACAAAATAAAAATCAAATTCACGACAGTTATATTAAAATTTACACCACAAGTGTAAACGTATTTTGAGAGAAAACATTGTGTTGAGGCAAAGAAATGTTCGCACAAAAAGTTATGTGCAAAAATGTCTTTGCCTCGAGGCAATGTTTTCTCTCAAAATACGTACGAACTCACTTTTGGCGCAAATTTTAATCTAATCATTTTGAATTTGATTTTAATTTGTCTTAAATACGAAAAAATTCACAACTAATTTTGTGAATTTTTTTGTATTTATAATTTCTTGTCAATACATTTGCATTCACAGATTTTGATGTGAATTTTTTTAAATTCACATCAAAATCTTGCGATCTGCCATTTGAATCTTTGGACAAATTTTTTTTTATTGATAGTTTAATGCACCAAAACTTTATAAATGTTATTTATTTTTATAGTAAATTTAACATGTCATAATTCCATTTTTGACATTTTATTTCAGCCTGTATTCATCCGTGATCCTTCCCAGATTCCTCAATGATTCCATGGGGAATCTATTTAGAGTCATTAAAGGATCCGGTTCTGGATCCCTAATGGAATCCAGTTTACGGATCTTACATTTAGTCTTCGAATCTGATCCGATATCGGACTAGATCCCGACTGGGAGCCCGGGATACAAGTCAGAATCCAGCTGTATCCCTGCCAAAATTTCTGCGAGGGATTTCGCCAAAATTAAATTTTTTTAACACCCACAATTTTGTGAATTTATTTTCTTTCGAAAAACGGCTACGTTCAACGAAAACTACATTTATATCGATGATGAAACTTCTTTATTCTTATTTTTCAGACCAACCCAATGGTTAGCCTAAAAAATGAGTAAAAATAAATTCGAGTTATCGATTCGGCTGTTGGACCACATTTTTAATGCAGATGCTCTATTATATTTCAATAACGTTGTGAATTCTTAATTTTTTAAATGAACATTTACACGCAATAAGTTCAATGTATGCTTAACAGCATAGATTTTTTCCAAATCCCAAATAAATAATCTAGTAGATCAAGAAATCGAATAAAACGCCCTTTTTCTGGCCCGTCACAGTGATATCCTCCCTTAAGGGGAGCCTCCTCCAGATATCAATTTTATATTGCTTTAAAAATGCATTTAGTATCTGAAGAGTATATTTCCAAAGTTTGAAGCCGAACAGAAAGTCTTAAAGGTCCCTAGGAAGTCACCGAAGTGATGCCCTCCAAAAGTAGCGAGAGTAGGTAAGAGAGCGCGCGCCCTTTGCGGGCTCTACCTTTCAATTTCTTAGCCAACCGAGTTTGCTAGTTTACTTTTTGAATAAATGGGGGGAGGGGGGGGGGCACTTTCGACGATTGTAAAGAAAAATTCGGCCTATTTAAACGTCGTTTTTCGTTTTCATACAAACAGTTCACCCAAAAAGAGAAAAATGTAGTCCAGATTAGTGATTTCCTATAAGAAGGCTTGCTTTACGGCCCTGGCATTAAGCTTGAGTAATTATAAATCACTCTAAACTATACTTTTCAAGAACGAAAACTTCAATCGAGTTTTTCTCGAAACGCGTTTTTTTCCGTGCCGTGGAATATAACTCAAAAAGTAATGACCCAATCAACTTGATATTTTGCGATATTCTTTAACTTATCGGCCTTTGCACAAACCTAAAATTTGGTATGAATTGTTTCAATAAATATTATTTTTCATGATATGTTTATTAAAAAGTGATTTTTTTTCTTCTTTTTGTCCTCAAATTTGTAATCTTTAATTTTTTTTTGCTAAAGTTGGGATTATGCAAAGCGGAATGACTTATTTTAATGAATAAAAAATTGTTTGGTTGATTTTTATTAACTGCAAGTACCTGCACCTTTGCACAAACCTAAAATTTGGTATAAATTGTTTTAATAAATATTACTTTTAATAATATGTTTATAAAAAGTGTTTTTTTTTCTTCTTTTTGTCCTCAAATTTGTAATCTTTAATTTTTTTCTTTTACTTCAATGAATAAAAAATTGTTTCGTTGATTTTTATTAACTACAAGTACCTGGACGTTTCACGACACAAACTCTAGGAGCCAAGTTAGAGCACATCTGGCGCCGCAATTTTTTTTTTCACTCATGACATTTTTTTTTGTATTCATTTGAACGCCAATATTATTATGTAATTTGGTTCATTGCAATAAATGCTCTCAAATTGTTGTAAAAAATATTGAATAACCTGTTGTCTGGAGGAGGTTCCCCCCTTAAGCTACCCTGTACCGCACTCGCCGAGGGTATGGGGAAACTGTGGAAAACCCGTATCGGTAGAGACAACCGCATATTCTTCCGTTTCTCTGGTGCTCAGACGTTTTAATCAAGTATCTATAGATACTCCTATAGATACTTCTATAGATACTTGGAGTATCAAGTATCTATGGACTCGAGGAAGTATAGATACGTGAGTATAGATGACACCAAGGTCTTAGAAGTAAGTTCGGTGCTCAACTAGGCGGTCACCGCTCCAAGTATCGGCAACGCTTAACGCTGCTTAACTTAAGCTGAATCCCGACTGTCCTTCACCCAGTGTCGATTATATATATATATATATATATATATATATATATATATATATATATATATATATATATATATATATATCGTTTTCGATCTATCCAGACTTGCGTGACCTTAAAGCTCTATTATACGAAACGAGACCGTTACATTTTGTATCGTGTGGAATTGGGTTGTTCATATCAGTCCTGTAATTCCGCACAAAAGCTCGCGGCCTTTTCCCAGCCGATAAGGCTATAAGGTTTTCGACACTTTTGCGTGACGAGCAAGTGGATAAGGCGATCTATGGACGGACCGCGAAGAATTCTTTCGTTTTTTTCTTCATCCCTTCGAACCGTCGCGCCGTTTCTCTTCAGACTTGAGCTTTTCTCTCATTCCATTCCCACGTTATATCAGAAATTGGACCGTCCACATAAGTAGTAAGCTTCTTTCTTTCTCGCCCGACGAATAAAGCGAGGGTCCTAAGATATTCGTTTTTTTTTCACACGCCGATACTAATCTGTGTTTTCGTCGTTTCACACCGTTTTTTCTTCCTCTACCCCCGAGGGGAAGATATACGTTCTCGTTGTATCGTCGACGAGGCTCGAAGGCTTCTTCGTAAACCTAAAATTAGTAATTTGTATCATGCGAGGGCTCGCCGAGAGAACCGGTTGCTTTTTCATCCAGTCTTAAATCTCTTTGCACTGTTCTCCTCCGTGGTTCGATTTCTGTGCCAAAAAGTCGAGAAGGGGCCGAAAGATTATTTCGGTACTTGGTCGTCGTCGTCGTCGTCATTCCCTCATTCTACCAACGGGCGTGCGTGCATTCGCGTTGCCCCTTCACGACACTCTTGAATGAATACAATTTTGAGAAAAATGAAAAATTAAAAAAAAAAAAAAAAAAATAGGAAAAGCATATATGTATAAAAGGACGTTATTGTCGATTGGTGAAAAAAAATTACACGTTAATTGCTTTCATTGGTCGCGAATTATTGGGCGAAACGAATGTCTCGCGAGCACGCGACGTTTCTCTTGAACGATCGTGACGTCCGAGCGTGTCCGAGTCATCAGCGACGCGTCTTGGTACGTCACCTGTCTCAATTTCTTAACGCACACGCCCGACCAATATCTCGGGCTTTTACTTATTTTTACGTGTATTATATTCCGTATCAAATTCTCTCGCCGAACATCGAGGTTCTTCGCACTTGTTGTACGGAACTTTTATAGCCGCGGTTCGAGACGTCGCGCGGACCGAGTGTTCTAATATTAGGTTCAATCTCTCGTGGACGTTTCGACCATCAAGATAGATCCGCATCGGGCACTGTGATCAAAATTCCTCGGGGCCTGTCTAGTGACCGGCGAAAAATAGAGTTTTCAATTTTTTATATTTTTGCCACCCTCATTTCGGTACATCGAACCTGAGAGATGACGAGGAAACGACGAGATGCGCGAGCTTGCGGAATTTCTGGGCTTCGCTTTAAGGCGGGAAACCAGTTTGGGTATACGTTTTTTTTTTAGTGATTATCGTGATTTTTGAAAGAAATGAATAGAATTTATTCAAACTTTGCGAATATTTTGTACATATTTTTATACAATATTTGTATTTTTCGAAGCATTTCCTTTGGAAATATGGAACATGTAACCTGCCGTACGCCGAAAGTTGCCATTGGACTTGGCTGTTTGTGTACACTCTGGAGGCCACAGTTTTCATTGGAAATCAATACGGTTTGACGATTACTTAAAGAACATATTTTCCTTCTATATGAACCTAACTCTTACAAAAAATGGAATTTGCATTTTTTTTTGGGTTTTTACACAAAAGGGTATAATTTTTGCCATTATTTTTTAACATTATTCGCTATAAAAAATATACTCCATACAATGATATTACCCCAAATTTAGGTCCACATAGAGCGTAATTATATAAAGAAATTAACTATCATTTTTGAAAATTATAGGATAGAATTTTTTTTGAGCTAGCGTGTACACAAGAGGAACAAAAGGCGTTTCGAGAAAAACGTGTTTGAAAAAAATTAACGAAAACAAAAAATTTAAGGCAGTTGAATTATTTTTTATACTCCTTAACGATTAATGAGCGATTAGTTTTACTAGCAGTTAATGGAATTTGAAAAATCGATATTTTGAGTCATCTAAACTGGTTTCCCGCCTTAAAGGAGGACTGTGACGAGCCGAAAAAGGTCGTTTGTTCTGATTTTTTGTCTACTAGACTATTGATACGGAATTTGGAAAAAACGGTATGTCATTTAGGATACATTGAACTTATTTCGTGTAAATTTGTATATAAAAAATCTAATAACGTTATTGAGGTATGAAAGAGCGTCTGTATAAAAAATGTGGTACGATGGCCGGATCGATAATTGGACAATGTTCGGTCTGAAAAATAAGAATAAAAAAGTTTCATAATCTATATAAATGTGTTTCGCGTTGTACGTATCGTTTTTCGAAAAAAATGCACAGCATCGCGTGTATTAAAAAAAGTACAATTTTGGTGGAATTTTTACTCATATTTTGGGGCTTACCCCTATGATGACACACTGGGTCATTTTGACCCGGACGAATTTGACACAAAATGCTCACTTTTCCAAGATGTAAAGTTTTCAATCATTTTTCACCAGAATTCAATGTTAAATTTTCTGAATTTTAATTATGCCGACATTCTAAGAAATGTTTAAGTAGTATCACTTATTTTTTCAATAAGAACCGATCAAAGGGTTTTTTCATGGCAGGTGGATGAAGTACTATCCGGGTCAAATTGACCCAGTGTGTCAAAATCGTGGCCAAATATAAGTGTGTCAACAAAGAGTTAATAAAGCCAAATTAAACAAAACTCCCTACAATTATAGCTACTGCAATTACAGAAATTTTACTTTTTTTCAAATTGAAAATCTGACAATTGCAGCAAGAGTTACCATTCTGGACAGGTCGAGAGAAGTTTCGAGAAAAACACGAATGAACATTTTAGTACACGTAAATCGTTGCATCACCTGCTATCACTAAATCGTCAGTAAATTGGTCAATTTTCAACATGTTAACTTGAAACTTTTTTCAGATATTCTTGAATAATTATACTTTGAGAAAATGCAATAAAAAATCGATTTTTTTGCCCGTCACAGTGGCCTTAATGTATTTACTATATTTATCTCATGGTATATATATATATAATTTTTTAATATATATATATATATATATTTTACTATATTATAATACACACACACACACACACACACATATATGTATATGTATGTATGTATGTATATATATACATATATGCTAATTGAATGATCGTATACAAAATATAATATACTTGATATCGACGGGACCTTATTGTACGTGAAAAAAAAAGATAACGTCCCGCACGTGACAGACTCAAGATTTTTCTTTCGTTTCCCTACTGACGAACAGTAGAAAGGTACGAGGGTGGAAGAAACTTTTTTTGCTGGTTAGTTAAAATCTGCTGCTCCCCCTTTTTGTGTCTACTCATGTGTGTTGCCGTCAACGATTTTTCATCCTTTTTTTTTGTCTCAGCAGATATCGCGGTGTTATTACTTTATCTCTCATAAACACTTTTTGCTGAATTTCTATCTCTCTCCGTCCCTCTCGCGCTGCCCTCGTTGGGCCGTTTCGTCACACCATGATATACGACGAGTCACACGAGTCTTTCCTGTCTCTCGATTTTTCCACCCCCAACGCCAAATAAGAGCAACGCGAGAAAACGAGAGGATCTCGAGCGGAAGCGATCGTATTTCTCGCCAGAGAGAACACGTCCGTAGGTATACGTAAAGCGCACAGTTCTTTTTTTTTCTGCTCGCCTCGCTTTTCCGTCGCGCGCCCGCGGTTGCTGATTCGCGTCAAGAGAGAATTATGAATTTAATGGAGAGTGGCCACGAGGGTGCGGGATAACACGCGAAAAGAAACGAAAAAAAAAGAAAAAAAAAATGAAAACATGGTAACTGACTGCGACCAATCGTCCGAAAAGTTGTTTCGTTTATTCAACGCAGAGTTTGAATGGAGTATACGGCAGATGAAATTGCCTCGTATTCAACGAAAACGAGAATGAGAGGGAGAGAGTGAGGAAAAAAATTGTTATTCACGAGGAAACAATTTGTCCGTTTTGTGAATTTTCGTAAATGGAAAAAAACCGTGCATTTTCGAGCATTTCCATCATTATCGCCACGGGCGAGATCTAAATCTCGATAGAAAAATGCCTTCCCCACACGATAGGAAATCAACGATTGAAATAAGAAACGATAAGAACTTTTTTTACAAGCTTTTATTCAATTTGATTTGCTGTGAGATGCAAAACGGAAAATCGATATTTCACCCACTTCCACACCATTTAGAGCTCTGAAATTTTGCAAACATGAATCTGAAAGGTGACAATGCATGATTAAAATAAGTATATATATATATATATATATATATATATATATTTATAGATCCATAGAATTTTCACCTTTTCTTGTAAAATTAGCGATATTTAATTATCCATATAAAATTTCACTAACACATACAAACAAATTCGTAGCCGACTGTGTTTGTATGTGGAAAGTTTATATACAGCAATTAGTCGTAAGTTCCAATTCCAATCACAGTCTTTGATATTGTTTACAAGCATTCCATGTCACCAACGTACAAACTCGTAAACCAGTAAACTACTAGTTACATCTAACTAGTCAAATCAATTAACGGCTAACACGTAGAAAATAATTTGTATGTAAAAAACGTATTTAAAAAAACATGCTTTTATTTAATGTCCTAAAAAGTAGAAAATAATTTTGTTCACCAAGTCACCTATATGTGACTATAAATAAAAGCTTGGAGCTCTCAAAAATTTAGACATATAATCTTTAATTTACATAAATTCGTTACCGTATCAACCTATTTAATTTACTGCACAACAATCTTAGATTTCTTAAGGGGTCTTCTCACTTTAAACGCTAAAAAAGGCTATTTTCATCATTTTTTGATAGGTTTAAATTATAGATATATTAAAGTTAAATTATAGATATATTAAAGTTGTTACACTTAATAAATACACTTTCGAAATATATTTAAAAAATTGTATATATTTATGTAACCCAAACAAACTTTAAATGCGTTTTTCTCGAAACAACGTTTTTCGACGGCTTGTTGATAAAATCTTCGAAACTACTGAACCGATCCTTATGAAATTTTAACCACATATTCTTTACAACTACAGTGCATATCAAGAATTACATTTTTTTAAAATATTTACTTTTTTGTTTCCAAAAGCGGTGAAAAAACACGTTTTTTTTGTTTTTTCGAAAAATGTCCGCCATTTTGTTATTTTTGCACGTATAAAAAATCGTACAATATGCGCTATAGCCATTAACATACTGAATCTAAAACCGTTTAATTTTTTTGTTTCGAATGATCCATCTCCGAGATTTCATCAACAGCGCAGACCTACAATTTTTTCAGGACATTTTTTCAACTACCATTTTCGTATAAGTAATTTAAATTAATTAAGTTAAATATAAATAATGTTTTTTTAAAATGTATTTGGAAAGTGTATTTATCAAGTGTAACCACTTTTATATAAATATCTATAATATGATCCTATCAAAAAAATTCATGAAAATAGGCTTCTTTAGCGTTTAAAGTGAGAAGATCCGTTAAATAAAAATCCTGAAACTGTGTACAAAAGTGTGATAATTTCTATAATTACTATTGTGCCAAATCAAATACGGTCAATGAAACTGAATTGACAAAATTTATTAAACATTTAAAAAGTTGAGCGCCCCAAGCTTTTTATTTATAGTCACATAAAGGTGACTTGGTAATAAAAAATATTTTCTACTTCAAATAAAAGCTTGTTTTTAAAAAATATTTTTTTACATATAAATTTGGCTACAAATGTCGGCAAAGCATGGCACGGGGGAGTCTTAGGACCTCAATTCGTGAAATATTCGTCCAATTTTTATGAATAATCGCAGGAAGTTGGAGTTGACTGAAAAAAATATTCGTCGGGGAGATAAATCGTGCGCGCCTTTGATCGCGATTAGTACGAGGCTCTGGCGTATACTAATAAATAATAAAATAAAAAACAATAAAGGGTCACGGGGTAAAGGCGGCATAAAGAAAGGAAGTTCGCTGACATTCTTATTTGTTTCCATCGTATTCTTCAATATTCATTGTAACGACACGGAGTCACGCAATGTATCGGGGCTCCAGTTCGTACCTTGCAATTTATAACAATGTCAAAAAAGAAACAAAAAATCTCTAGACCCATTGACGTTCCCAAAAAAAAATACGCTTTCCCCCAAAATCGTAATTGCATTTTTTTTCGCTGCATTTTCGTGTTTACTCCGAAACTCAAATTTGCCAAAGCTCCTTTCGGTCATTTTTGACAGGAAAAAAAATATGTGGAGGGCTAATACGTCAAAGTGGAAAATGCGGAATGAAGAATCGAGGGACGAATTTTCGCGTCTTGGGCAGCGGCAGTTCTCGCTCCCACGAGCTTACGTGATCAATTTTTGCGTCACACATTGCGGGTGGGTAACGGATCGAGCGGGGCGTGCGAGAGGGCGGAGGAATCCGAGGACAATAAATGAGAAACGGAAAAATCGCGACATTGGCATTTTTTGCGCTTCTTTCAGCTTCGCAAACAACATGAAAATATTGACATCGTTTTTCCGTGTCAAAATAATTCTCAAGTACTTTGATACTCTTGGATGCAAAGATGAAGAAGAATTTTTCTTCACGTGTCCTTCGGTTCCTTACACTTCATGGAAAAATAAGTATATTTATATATAAATATATGTCATTGCGAGCAAAACGCTTTCTTTTAATGTCGCGCGACAAAAATTGCCCGAGATATTCGCGTTCACTGTTCGACGCTGGGTAAACAATGGCCTAGGAGTTGCTCAGGGGTCGGCTTGAAATTCCGAACTATGTATGCTCCGACGGTTTAAAATTTCGAATTTTAATGTTCCAAAATTCAAGATGGGGCGGGGTTGAAATGCCAAAACTCCGAAAGAATTTTACACGAAAGACCAAAACTCCAAAAATCTGAACATCGTCAAAATAATTCGGCTATGGAAGTGTTTAAAGTTTCAAAATTTTCAATAAATCCACGAATTATTTTAAGAATTTTTTATTTTATTAAGAAGTGATTTTGCGTCAATTTTGAAATTGATTCGATTTATTGAAAATTTTGAAACTTTTAAAACGTCGTCGATTTATTGAAAATTTTGAACCTTTTAAAACGTCGTCGATTTATTGAAAATTTTGAAACTTTTAAAACGTCGTCGATTTATTGAAAATTTCTAAACTTTAAAAACGTTCATATTTTCGGAGTTTTGGTCTTTTGTGTAAAATTCTTTCGGAGTTTTGAGCGTTCTGATCATTCAAAGTTCTGAATTTTAACCCAGCCCCGTAGCCCACGCGCAATTTTCTTTTTTCTTCAAGTATGAAGGGGTTAAGCTGCTGTGACGAGCCCAAAATCAGGCTTGCCTAAAAAAATTAATTAATTTTTTTTTCCAATAAAGCTAAAAAATAGTAAGATGATTGAAAAATCGTTCGGACATTTATTTGTATGTGCATTAACAAAGTTGTATACCAAATTCCATTAAAAATATGAATAATTAATGAAGTTATAAACAATGTCGTGAAGGTTTTTTGAACGTGTACTTAATTTTGGCCACCCGCTCAACGATTTTGGCCACCCGACTGATCTAAACAAAGAGAACGAGTTTTTTTTTAAATAGACAATATTGGCTACGACTTAACGGAGCTATTTTTTATTAACGTGTTTCAATTTAAAAAAATGTTTAATTGATGTTTTTTTTTCGATTTTTCGAGAAAAAATCATATTATTCTTGTTGATAACTAATGAAAAAAGAATTTTAAGATGAAAAACACCAGTCAAGACTAATCTACTATTACACTGAATAAGTGTACCAATTTTCGAGTCAATCCGTGCATTAGATGTAGATAAATCGTGTACACCATTTTCAAGATCATCGTTTCGAAAAAAACGCGTTTAACCATTTACTAGCAGTTATATCATTCTAATCATAAGTTTACGTCGAATCTGCGATTTCCGCACCATATGTTGGACCTTCCTCTTCAATTTGCGTTGCCCCAAGCGACGGACGAGCGTTCGTCATTTGCACAGTAGCCTACCCCCTTAAATAATAAATAAAAATTCCGTGCTCCGTGCTCATTATTTTTCACCGAAGAAACAAAATAAAAATACAAGAAATCACTGCTTTGAAGGCGGATTCGAAGCCACGCTTGATCCGGCTTGCTCGTACCGCGCCTGAGAAATCACTGTGCCATTCTTTACTACTTGAACTTTGAACGCGATCGTATCAGCCAATTTTTGTCCACTGAGAAAAAAAAAACAATTGAATCAAAAAAAAATATATTGGTTGATCCAAATAAATGTGCTGCTGCGGAGTGCCACCGATATATGAGATTGTTTCAATACTATGAAATATTGGAAAATGTGATTGATTTAAGTAACATATTATTTTATTTGAAAAACCTCTTCTGTTCTCTGAATATCTACATTAACCTTCAAATAAAATTATATTCTATTGATGTCATTATATATATACAATCCGTAGATGTATTGGATGAAATAATGAAGCGGTTGCTAAAAACATTTTTTATTTCGTACAAAAATATAATCAATGGAATTAATTATTTCTTTACTACATCGAAACGAATACACCGTGGGACGTAAGTTTTTCAATTTGTTTTAAATCTTAAATAAAAAGTGAGCATTAGATTGATCATCCACGAAAATAGTGAAGAGAATATCAGATATCCAATGGAATATCCAAGGAGAGAATATCAGATATTCAACTGATTAGAACAGATACTACACTTTAGTCTTAGCCACAGGCCAAGAAGCGATACTGTTTAGAGTTTTTCCAGCGTTTAAGTAGATTTTCGGTTCCCGCTACGCTTACGAGAAACGAGGGCGCGTGCGGCCTCTAGCGGTTACTCCGAGAACTACTGGTTTTCTCACACCTATAATTTCGGTAGCGCTCGGCAATGATTTGGTTGAATTTTTTCAACCAAACGTGCAAGAAAAATTTTATTTTCGCATAATTTTTTAACCAATTCAGACTTTTGCTTAATATTTTTCAATGAAAATAAAATATTACTATTCTAATGAATAATGGACTTAAAATCAATATCGGATATGGTGAAAATAATAAAGTAACATATTTACTCAATAGACATTTTATTTGAATCAAACGAGCGAAATTCAATTTTTCTTGTGTACTCGAATCAACAATACTCATGTTATGAATTGAAACGCTTTTTTCGTTCGTTGCAGAAATTGCATTCAAAACTATAGAATTTGTTCGCGATAATTTTTTAGATAGTTTCAATAATATATTGTTCTCGGCTAACAATATATCTTTTGAATGAGAAAAAGTTTCAATTTTATCATGTCATTGAATTCAATAGCGTTGTGTTTGGACTAATGAATCCGATTATTTACACCAACAATTTTACAATTGAATCAACGAAATTTCATGCAATAACACCAATGATATTGGATCAATGATTTTTTTCTCTCAGTGTCGCACGGCGGTGAAAAAAGGGCTTTGCTTGCAATGACGCACCCTACACGCTCACAAAGAAAATCCTGATAGACGCGAATCACCTTGTACATATATTCACTGTAAATATATTTGCACGTACACAGATACGTGTAAATTGCGTTAAAAAATATTACCATGTTTTTTTTATCATATAAAAATATAGATTGGCATGAAATATTCTCGAAGAATTCGCGGTTTTTCACATTACTGTGCAGTTTTTTTGCGCTTCATGAATAGGTAAAAATTGGGGAAAAAATGGATAGAGGGAAAAGTGCATTACGCTACAGTAACATGGAAGCGGTGAAGGCTGTGCGATTCTGCCGCGATCCCAGGAACAATATGATGCACAAAAAGAGGAGCACATTGGAACGAGTTTGTGTATGCAAACCGGTTTCACTTTATGAGGCGAACGAAAAAAAAAGTCCTCTGAAATTGCCTGGATCCATGCTTGGAAGCTTGTCGAATTTTTCATACTCTCTCTCTCTCTCTCTCTCTCTCTCTCTCTCTCTCTCTCTCTCTCTTTTCTCTGCTGCCTCTGGTGTTGCGTGGCTGCTAACACGGACGGAAGCAGCGAACGAGTGCGAGGGAAAAAACAGGAAAAAAATTTTTTATGAAAGAAATGTGACCGATAAAGCGAAACGTGCGATCGGTCTGGCCATTACTGTACCGTTACTACTGCCACTCGAGTGCATGTGCACGCGGAATAATATTGCCCCGGTTTCAATGTACATTTGGATTGAGCGAAAAGCGCGCGGGACTATTCGTGCGAAAGGCAATTTGTTCTCCATTTGCTTCTATCAGCGAATTGAATATCAATAAAAAGGAACTCGTTAAAGAGTACGTGGACAATTTTTGTTTTTCTCGAAGCAACTGAATTTTCGTAGCGGCCACCAGTGCGTTTCAACTTTTCCCCATGATATTTCACGATTTTTTCCATCGCAAGATGAGATGAAGGTGCAAACATAAATCAACGGGAGCTTTTCCAGACCTTTAATTATTCCGAGTGGAAATGTACTTCGAATTTTCGTGAGCGTTCGTGCATAGTGGCGGTTATTTTTGTTATTTTTATTTTTTAGCTTTATTGAGAAGAAAAATAAATACAATTAAAAAAAAAGATTTAATATTAAGGGGGGCGAGGATATATACCTTTAGGCGAATAAAACATTTGCTGATTGCCATGATTTTTTTTTAAGGGGAGATATACACCTAGGAGCTGGAAAAAGGGTCATTTTTGTGAATTTATTCAAGGAAAACTATTTGGAATTTCGGATTAGGGTTTTAATTATCTAAAAGTATATACATTCAAAAATATGTTCAATTTTCTTTATTTAAAAATATCAAAAATATACAAGGATATCGTATGATCCTTGGAGCGTCGTAAAAAAAATCTGCGTATACGGTACCCACTGGCGTTTCTTCAAAAATCATCTGAAAAAAAAACCAAAAAGATTATTAAATTAGATACTATAATCTAGTACTTGTCACAGCCGATTTTGAAAATATCGATTTATGACAAAATGGCGGACGTTTGAACATAAATAGTGATTTTTGGGCCAAAAATTAGTTATTATTTTGCCTGTAAAACAAAAACTAAGTAACGGTAAAAAAATCCTATGACAATTACTGGATAATGGTGTATAGAATAACCACAAAAAACCTCAAGGCAATCGGTTCATTGGTTTTCGACAAATTTTGGGTACCAGGTTTGAAAAACGTGGTTTAGAGAAAAACGCGTTTGAAAATATGGGAATGAATAAATCATGAAATTTGTCAACTTACATGGAATCATCGATACCAGGCCTATAGTGTAGGTCTTCTACGCTCGACGGAATGTTCATAGCTTCTAAATCGATTTTTTCGACCATCTAGGTTTATACCTCCCCTTAAAGATAGATGTGTCCACCAATTTCGAGACTCAGGGTATGTTTTATTTCACCTGTTGGCTGTTACATAGTATTTTTTCAAAATTTATTCATCTTTAAAAATGGCGCACGTATGGCACTGTCTTCGAAACACCATCTTCGAAACTGGCGTGACATATAGGTAAAAAACGAAATGACCGATTCTGACTAAATTTGGTATACATTTTTATAACCTTATCCTCTAAAACATGACCCTAAATGTTTTTGAAAATGAAGGAAAATATTTTTTTCTGCAAATAGTAGCCATTTTTGCCCGGAAAATTTAGTCTTTGTTCCAAAGTGTACCATTTTCCACATTTCTCACTTTTTCTTAGTTCATATTTTGCGTATGGGTATTAATGAAAGAAAAATCTTCGTTTGTTTTTTTTTTCAGATCAATCCCGCCTACGATACGTGTCACGCCGTCTGACAACATCCGCCAAAACCGGTTTAGAAGATCGTGCCATACCTTTGCCATTTTTAAAGATAACAAAAATAGCATGTAACAGCCAAAAGTAGGAATAAAACATACCCCAAATCTCAAAATTGGTGAAAACAATCTTTCCGTTTAAAACAAATCATGAAAATCAACAATTTTTTTCCTCACCTCAAAGTATCTCCCTCCTGAAGCTCGGACTCGTGTTGCAGTGATAAGAGATAGAGAGATGGAGAGCGAGCTTTATTCGAGATAAGGACAAAATTATGATTAGCAAATTCTCTACCGCGGCGCTTCTCTCGAGTGGTCTCGTGTCTCACTTTCTCACGCTCCGAACTTTCTCTCTGAAGATTCCACAAATTTATTAAAATTAAAGAGCCCCCCAGACGTCTCTTTTCTCTCTCTCTCTCTCTCTCTCTCTCTCTCTCTCTCTCTCTCTCTCTCTCTCTCTCGCTTTACGAAACGTAGACCATTACCTTGAGACTCTTATCCGCGTTGGGTACGCGGTTATAAACTTCGTCGACGCAACTTATTCGTAAAAGTAATTGCATTCGTACCTGCCGACAAGCCTCTCCATGAGAATATAGAATGTTTCGGATTGAAACTTGCTAGGTATACACGGCTCGCTGTCACTTTCTCGAGGCTTCGAAAAACTCGAAGGTACAAGTTGCAAAATAAAAGAGAAGATAAGGTCTGAGAGGGAAGTGGCTGGCGGGGCGGGTGGTTGCTTGAGATCTTGTAACTGGATTCAACCTACTTCTTATCCCATCTGGGAAATTTGATGATTATTGAGTCTACCATCTGACACCATTCGAATATTAAGAGGCGTCAAGGGAGACTGTATAAAGAAAAAAAAACACGGCGAGAAAAAGAACCGTGAATATATTTCTACACTTATTAGGTACATCGAGAATCCGAGAGCATTCGACGATTAAAACGTGTCAAATTGTTGCGTCAATTATTTTCTGAGATATGGTGGAAAATGGATGTAATTGTATCGATTAAATTTAGCAACGAAAAATTCGATTATTAAAAAGTGTCGAATTATTGCGTCAATTATTTTCTGAGAGATGGTAAGAAATGGATGGATTTTTATCGATTAAATTTATCAACAAAAAAATCGATGATTAAAAAGTGTCAAATTATTGCGTCAATTGTTTTCGGAGAGATGGCAGAAAAATGGATTGAATTTTTATCGGGTATATTAACCCTTAATAGTCACACTGGGTCCACGGGACCCAAACAAATTTTTTTGATGCTGTACAACTTTTTTTTCGAATGAAACTTACATTTTTTAATATGCGTAAACGTTTCATTCTTTCCTTCTGAATTGCACCTGCCTTGGATGGAATAAATATACTTTTTGAAAAGTCCACACAAAACGCTATGTCTATTTCAAAGTACATTGTTTTCAGATTAAAAAACCAATAAAATTTTTTTTGTCAATAATTACAAGAGTTACAGCAATTTTTGTAAAAAAAAGTGATTTTTCACGTTTTTTTTTGCATAATTTTTTTTGCATATTTAAAATTTAATTTTTTATTTCCAACCAATATCGTTGTATGAAAAAAGGTTCAAATTATACCTCACTATTTTTTTCACATCTCTCAATGCATTATTTCATTATTTAAAACAATTTAAAATCGCCTGGGTCCCATGGACCCAGCATGATTATAACGTGATTCTAGCTAAGTGTGACTACTAAGGGTTAATCAACAAAAAAATCAACGACTAAAACGCATCGAAGTGTGGCGTCAATTATTTTCTAAGATATGGTAACCAAAATTGATGGAATGTCATTGATTAAATTTATCAACGAAAAATTCGATAATTAAAATGTGTCGAATTATTGCGTCAGTTATTTTCTGAGATATGGTAGAAAAATTGATTGAATTTTTATCGATTTCATTTATCAACAAAAAATTCGATGATTAAAAAGTGTCGAATTATTGCGTAAATTATTTTCTGAGAGATGGGAGAAAAATTGATTGAATTCCATCGATTACATTAATAAAAAAAATTGGTGATTAAAACATTTAAAAATTAATTGAATTTCATCGATTACATTTAGCAACAAAAAATTTCACGATTATAACGTGTTGAATTATTGCGTCAATTATTTTCTGACAGATGGTAGAAAAATGACTTGAATTTGATCGATTAAATATATTTTTTAAATACAACCATTAAAACGTTTTGAATTGTCGCGTCAACTATTATATTTTCTAAGAGATGTCAGAAAAATTGATTAAATTTTATCGTTTAAACTCATCAACCCAAAATATATCGCTACTTTCGTGCATCCTCTTTGATATTCATTCCGCCCATCGAATACGTTTAAGTTCGAAGATCTATAAATTACAACGGTAACTACATGCTGTAAACTACCGCTCTCCAACAATTCGATTTCCACAGTGTCCACATTTATTTGCGAGGCGACGTGTACAAACAGGGTCTCGCGGCCGATGAAATATATTTGCCGAAAGCTTCGGAGCCGCCGGCAACCCTCGACACGTTGCGGAGATACGCGCTCGGTACAATTCGTCTTTACCTCATCCCCGACACGGTCTGTACTACAGTTATTCCAGATATAAACTAACCGTATAAATTTTCCGGGACCTCGAGGATTTCCCATGACGGATTCACTCCGTGAGCCTTTTTTGTTCTGTTTTTCTTTCCCCCGCGAAGCTGCGGGCTGCGAGCACGAGGATCCCGTATCGGGAAAGTTTGTATTGAAAAAAAAAAAGAAAAAAAAAACCTTTCATCGTTGAACAGCACGAGATAGTGGTCCGCGAAAAAAGATTCCATATCATTGAATTATCGATGAATACAAAACTAAAACTACGAAACTTTAAAAAACTCTCTTTTATCTTTCAACGTGGCGAAGAATGGCTCGAAATTATTCAATATTGCTGCACGTTGTACATGATTCTCGAATATGTATAAATTAACGAGTACGCTCGATGAAAGGGGAGATACCTTTAACCGAGGAAAATATTTGCTGATTTTCATGATTTTTTTTTGAGCTAAGATTTCTTTATCTCTTTTGTGACTTAGGGTATGTTTCATTACTACTTTTGGCTGTTACATGGTATTTTTTTTTATTAATCTTTGAAAATGGCGGACTTAGGCACGTTTTTCCAAACTGCATTTTCAAAACTGGCGTGGCGTATAGCTAAAAAACTGATCGACCGATTCTGATGAAATTTAGTATAAATCTTTCTAACCTTATTGTCTAAAACATGACCCCAAATATTCATGAAAATTAAAAACAAAGAATGTTTCTTAATTTCAAAATATAGTCATTTTTTCGAAAATTCAATCTTCTTGTTTCAAAGCGAACTATTTCATCGAATTTCAACATTTCTCGCTTTTTCTTGGTTCATATTCTGCATATGAGTGTTAAGGGGTTAGGCCACTCTAGAGGCCGAAAAAATAGGCTTTTTGGGGATTTTTTTTTTCAGCAGTACTACAAAATAAATCGAGATTACAATAAAGGGGGTTTATCATACATATCAGTGACTGTGTACAATACTTTTTTTGAAGCGATTAATTTAAAAATGGCGGCTGTGCAGCGTTTATTTCAAAACTGCATTTTTTAAGTTGGCCGGAAACATGACTCAGACATATTTTAACCGATTCACTTGAAATGTTGAATATATCTTGAAAAATACATTGTCTATGGAAGTACGTAAGTTTTTTTTGTATATTGCATAGTTCATTTGTTATTAACAATTATCCGACGAAATTTTTCACTTTCCAAAAATTTGCCTAAAAAATCGTCAGATGATTGTTAATAATAAATGAACTATGCAATATAAAAAAGAAATCCCACGTACTTCCATAGACAATGTATTTTTCAAGATAGATTCAACATTTCAAGTGAATCGGTTGAAAACTGTCTGAGTTATGTTTCCGGCCAACTTAAAAAATGCAGTTTTGAGATAAACGCTGCACAGCTGCCATTTTGAAATTAATCGCTTTAAAAAAATTATTGTATACAGTCACTGATATGTATGATAAACACCCTTTTTTGTAATCTAGATTTATTTTGTAGTTTTTCGGAAGAAAAAAATCCCCAAAAAGCGTATTTTTCGGCCTCTAGAGTGGCCTAAGGCCTTAAGAGAGACTTTGTCCTTGAAATTTAGCGGGAGATGTTAGCGGCTCAACATGAGCAGCTAGATGAAGAGGAGGGATGCCTCTATGGACCAGGCATTGCCGATTCGCGGTAATTATAAACACATTTGTGTAAACACATTACAAAACTTTAAAAGCGTTTTTCTCAAAAACACGTTTTTAAAAATGGCTGACATTCTCCTGACCGCTGTAATTAACATATCGACCTGAAATTTGGAGAGCGTACTCAGAAAATATGTCTTCACGGAATGACGGATCGTTTTTTCGATAGATACATTTTTGCATTCATTATTTATCTTTTTATGCGAAAAAAACGCGAAAATTCGATTTTTTTTAAATTGCCGCCGTTTCCCGAAATTTGTACTAAACGAAAAACCCATCCGTGATTCCATGACCAAAGGGTCACAGATTGATAATATGCTTTGAATTTGTGTTTCAGATCAACAAAGAGGGGGGCAGTGATGTCAGCCGTTTACCTCCCGCGATTTGAGGACCTGTTTTCGCGGAGCTGCAACGGCCGCCATTTTGTTTTTTTTTCAAAAAAAAAAATTTGTAACGTTCTGTATATCATGAATAAAAGCAAGAAAAAAACCGCACTCAAAAAGCTTTACTCGTTTCCTTTAAAAAAAATAAAATGTAAACACCTGAAATATGGCACTCCAAGGACAAAGTCTCTCTTAATAGAAGAAAATTATTTTTAGTGTTTTTTCAGATCAATTCCGCCCACGCTACGTGTCACGCCGTCTGACAACATCCGCCAATGTAACAGCCAAAGGTATCAATAAAGCGTATCCTAACAAGGAAATGTTGCGACGTCGATCTCTCCGATTTCGATGAAATTTGGCATGCTTGTAGAATCGGTAAAAATAGGCGACACGTATTTTTTTTTTTTATATCTGCGGACCCTGATTTTTAAGGGTGCAAACGCACCCTCGAAAATAGGGTTCTTTTTCGTGTTTCGTCAATAACGTTTTAACGGTATGAGGTATGAAAAAATTTCAAATTGCAACAATGTTTATTTTTTCGTGTACATTGGAGATGAGAACGATAACGTTATCGACGAAAAATGAAAAACACCCCTATTTTCGAGGGTGCGTTTCGCCCCTCAAAAATCGGGTTCCGCAGATATAAAAAATACGTGTCGCTTATTTTTAATCTGTCCTTAAAAAAATATCATGGAAATCAGCTATTTTCTCCTTAACTAAAGGTGTCTTCCCCCTTAAGCGTTATAACTGGGCGCGTTGAAAAAATACCAAATGCCCTCCCGGGCTTATCGTACGCTTGGATTTTTGCTCGAAATATTTTACAATCGAGTGCGCCAGCGGTGAATTTATTTGCATATCCCAATTTCGTTAATGCAATGAATTGAGAGGACTGCCTCATTGCCGTGTCTTCCTGAAGCGGAGGTTATTCATTGCAACTGCGTAATGAAACAATGGCGACGGCGAACAAAACAATTTCAGTAAATTAAATTAAATCTCGTCGGAAAAATAATAACGCAGCAGCGCAGAACTGTGCACGTGAAATATCGCAGGGAGGGTGCTGCTCGATCAGCCAAACGCCAGAATTTTAATGAGTTTATTTTTGCAGCCAGTTAAAATCGTGATATTGGTAGCCAAATAGTTCTATCGTCGGTTGAGAGTGTGTTTTCCACGCGCGAGATGCATCTCTTTACCTCTCTAGTGGCTTTCGTTCGAGTTTCAATTATGAGCCTTTTAATATTCATATACTGTTTCGCGATATATAACAATTGTACGTCGAAAAAAAGTTTTTAATCCTTCAAGGCGGGTCGAAACATCGATTTTTTTTGCACTTTATATATTCAATTATATTGAAGTATACATATTCAAGAACATGTGAAAAAAATTGAGTCTAAATGTTGATAATTGAGGAAGTTTTACCGCCCGGAATTATAACTGGCTACAATTCAAATTTTGAATTTCGAAAAATTAAAATTTCCGCAATTGTAGTAGCTGTCGTACGTTGCCGTTTTGGGCCAAAATTTAGTATTTTTTTAAGCCCAAGAATATAAGTAAAAATTTCCCCAAAATTACAGTTTGTTTATCACCAGCTCTTTGGTGATTTTTTACCCTAAAAAAACGGCTACGTACAACGAAAACTACATTTATATAGATTTTGAAACTTTTTTATTTTTATTGTTTATACCAACCTTTGTCAAGTTAGCGATTCGGCAAAATCGATCACATTTTTTTATATAGAGGCTCTATTGTACCTCAATAACGTTGTTAACTATTCATATTTTTTAATAAAAATTTACACGAAATAAGTTTCATGTATGCTTAATTACATACGTTTTTTTTTCCAAATCCCAAATGAATAATCTAGTATACCGAAAAATTCGGAAAAAACTATCTTTTTCGGCCCGTCACAGTCGCGAAGTGACGAGTGGAAAAAAATAAGCGATTACTTGGAATCAATAATAACAATTACTTTTCTACAAAATTACTACTATCAATATTATATAATTAGTATTATTATTAAAATAATTAATAAAAGTAATTATTATAATTAATAAAATTTAATTTATTTTATTAATTTTTTTAATTTATTAATTTATTTTATTAAATTTTTATTTTATTTTATTAATGATTAAAATAATTAATATTATTATTAAAATAATATTAAGTTACTATGACTTTAATATTAAATGAATAAAAACTACTTGCAACAATTACACACCATTTTTTTCTATTTCGTTAACCCTCTCCAGTCTCTCTGAATTCCAGAATTTGATACTTGAATTTAAGTTACTCCTACGATCGCTGTAATGGGCGTTACGTGTGCCCATTATCATCAGCGATAACGCCAAAGGGGCTGAATTTATTCGTCGGACGATTTATCCCAAATCAGGAGAAATAGGACGTAACGCGTGTTTAAAGAGCGCGTTGTTGTTTTTTTCACTGGCGAAAAAAAAGCTGATGGATAAGCTCTCGGCTGATGCAAGTCTCATTTACATCATAATAGACTGCCTCGTACCTGGCCGATCATGCATGCGGCAGCCAATCTCCTAATAGACACACCCACACACGTGTACTTCCATACGCGCAAACCACACGTATGGGAATATCGATCATACGTTGATCATGTAAACGAGAGCGAGGTAATTGCTCGCGAGATTTGAGCGATTATCGATTAATTAACAGCGAGTTATATCTATACGTGTACGGAGATTAGACAGAATGCACCAGTCTTTCGTGCGAGCTCTGCGGATCCAGTACACGCACCAAATGGTCACGGACATCCACTCTTTCGACTATGAAGTTTGCATCGTTGGAATACAACGGAAATTAATTTTTTTCAACCCCTGGCTCGTTATCATACCATTTTTTTACAATTTTAGCCTACGAGAATCGACCAAACGTTTTTTTGGGTTTATTTTTCATAATTCTACAATGTAAATTTGCAAAAAAAAATACTTTTGGTGACGAAAAAGTTAAAAGAAAAGATTTTTCATTGCGGTCCAACGATGCAAACTTCAACATTTTTTTTGCTACTTTTCCTTGAATCACAGAATGAAAGCAACCAACTTTGTGGGTTAGGTCACGAAAGGAACCACCACCACAAGAAGGGTCGAGCGTTTCGGCGATTCCTGGTGCAGGTTTTTTTTT
Organism: Ophion obscuratus; assembly: GCA_964007375.1. Taxonomy (NCBI): domain Eukaryota; kingdom Metazoa; phylum Arthropoda; class Insecta; order Hymenoptera; family Ichneumonidae; genus Ophion; species Ophion obscuratus. The sequence goes on from OZ023320.1 coordinate 9,630,453, forward strand.
TTACAAGGGCACGCCAATCACAGTTCAACTTTGGAGTTTCGGTAATTAAGGCTACATCGTTTTGGAGAAAAATTCCGACCATCGAATGGTCGTGAGCACCCACTTTTTTTTATCATGAAGTTTGCAGCGTTGTAATACAACGAAAATTAATTTTTTTCAACCCCTAACTTGTTATCATCCAATTTTTTTTCAATTTTAGGTTACGAGAATCACTGAAACCTTTTTTAGCATTTTTCTAAATTTAAGAACGTAAATTTGTAAAAAAAAAAAACATATTTCGGATGACGAAAAAGTAAAAAAATAATAACTTTCGTTGCGTTCCAACGACTCAAACTTCATAACCATCTTTTTGGTTACTTTTCCTTGGATCACACAATGAAAGCAACCAACTTTGTGGGTCAGGTCACGAAAGGAGAAGGAGGAGGGCCAAGCGTTTTGGCGATTGCTGTGGGAGAATAGTAATTTTTTTAGACGAGGCCACGCCAATAAAAGTTCTACTCTGAAGTTCCGGTAATTTGGGCTACATCGTTTTGGAGAAGAAAAAAATAATTGGAATCTGGACAGTTTAATGCAGTTTCCTATGAAGTATCCCAAATTGAGCTAGACTTTGGTTGTCAGATTGTTTCTACTCGGTTTCGTGTATGTCGAAAACTTGGTTCGTGTGTAGGGCGAAAATGGATATTAGGGTCATAGCGATTAACGAGTAAGGCCACAGTAGAATTTCCAAAAAATCGATTTTTTTCGCTATAACGGTGCTTTATCATAGTAACAATAAGTTACTATTCGATTTATAGCAAGAAAATTTTGTTCTCGCCGACTTTGAGCGTATAACGTAAGCCCACCTCTGGCACGACCATAGAGTACCTCAAACTTTAAGGGTAGATATACACCTAGATGGTCGACGTTGAGGTTTTAGAAGCCATGAACATTCCGTCGGGCGTAGAAGACCTATACTATGGGCCTGGTATCGATGATTCCATGTAATTTGACAAATTTCATGATTTATTCATTCCCAAATTTTCAAACGCGTTTTTCTCAAAACCACGTTTTTCAAATCGGTACCCGAAATTTCTCGAAAACCAATGAACCGATTGCCTTGAGGTTTTTTGTGGTTATTCTATACACCATTATCTAGTACGTGTCATAGGATTTTTTCCCCGTTACTTAGTTTTTGTTTTCCAGACAAAATAATAACTAATTTTGTGGCCAAAAATCACTATTTATGTTCGAACGTCCGCCATTTTGTCATAAATCGATATTTTCAAAATCGGCTATGACAAGTACTAGATTATAGTATCTAATTTAATAATCTTTTTGGTTTTTTTTTCAGATGATTTTTGAAGAAACGCCAGTGGGTACCGTATACGCAGATTTTTTTACCACGCTCCAAGGATCATCCAATATCCTTGTATATTTTTGATATTTTTAAACAAAGAAAATTAAACATATTTTTGAATGTATATACTTTTAAATAATTAAAACCCCAATCCGAAATTTCAAATAGTTTCCTTGAAAAAATTCACAAAAATGACCTTTTTTCCGTCTCCTAGGTGTATATCTCCCCTTAACGCGTTTTTCTCGAAACAGTTTTTTTCCAATTGGCGTGACAAATAACTTCAACAATTTTCACTCGATTTACTTTAAATTAAAAACTTATGTTTCTAATTACATTTCACAGAGCACGTACGGAATTATTGATGAATCGAAAACTTTTCATTTTATGAGCAGTTTTATACGAAATTTTTCACTGAAAATTCATTCGAATACCTACAACTCAATTCAAATACCTACAACTTTTGAATAAAACAATATTTTTTAAATTCTGTTCGTACTTCTCTAGGTATTCTAATGTAGATTGACGAGAATTTTTGTTTTTTGTTCTAGGTAAAAAATTGTGGATGCTGAATGTCACGCCACGGGACGCGGGAAAAAAGATAACAAAAGAAAATATTAGTAGTCGGCCGTTTTGTAGATCGAAAAAAAAACAATATATTTTCTAACAGCTTGATATTCATACTAAATAGTGTGTAATTAATTTTACGAGTGAATCACTTTTTCATACGAAAAAAAATTGTTAAATTCGCACATGATTTTATACCCGTTACTGTGGCCTAACCCCTTAAAGGTTATTATGAAAAACACCTCGTTTATATATTCAAAAAAACGTTTTCTGTCTAGTTCGATGCATGCTCGTAATAACAGCACCGGAAGAAAGCGTAAAAATTAGTTAAATGATGATTAAGGGTGCATAAGCTTAACATTTTTTTAAAATACGTCTTTTTTGTTGCGTCGTTTTATAGCCTAGGCTCTCAACTTTAATTTGCGACAATTTTATAAAAATACCAAGTATTGGCTGAGTTATGACGTTTTTTGTCAAGGGTCAGATCGTCGACTGCGCTACGGCGAACTGCCCCACTGCGTTTTACCCTCTTACCTTTACATCATTCTCGGAACTATGTTTTATGAAACGGTGAACCGTATATTAAAATCCATTCGTCCGGTTCACTTTCAATTCGCACAGAGCATAGTTTATAACATTTTCTATCGTATGACCGGATGATTATTTGATATGTTTATCAATTTGTTGCTAACGAATGATTAAATAAATTTTTTTAGTCGAGAATTAAACTTTTATTCTGACAGCTTGCCATTTTCGCAATTTTCAAAATTCTATAAAAGTATCCAGCAATCCGCAAGTTTCATTATTATACTCGAATTACTTTTGTTTTATTTTTCATTTCCCATTGGAAATGAAAAATAAAACCCTATTGCCAGAACCACCTACGCCGATTGGCCATGCAGCAAACGCAGCACTTTATATAAAAAATTTAAATTCCAAATTAAATTTAATTTAAAAAATAACACCTGCATTGTTTATCAATATTTCTCGAATTGAAAAAAAAATCAAGCATGGCAAGACTACATGTTAATTGTCTGTAAAATCCAGCCCTCGTCATCCCAAAACTCCCTTTAGAAAAAAAAATGAAAAATGAATGAGCAGCAAGCCATTGCAATTTTGTAATCTGAATAACCCATCAATATCAGCGAGACTGTCTAAAAAGAATTCTGCTGAGTTGCTCAGATTTTAATTACTCTTTTTCAAAATCGCCATAGCTTTTTCTACTACCGTATCATTATCATTATTATTATTATTATTATTATTTTGATATCAACCAGTTGTAATTTCGGAATACCGGTATATCGACATTTTCCAATATTTATAGGAAGCCTTGATCAAAAGCTTGAAAATGAAGATGGAAGTTATAGAAATAATAGTATATCACTACCAAGGAACATCACTTAAGGGGGAATTGTCTTTTTTTTCGCAAAATTTACCGCTTTTTGGGAATTTTTTTGTGAAGAAAGTATACAACGGAAAACTTGTGAAACTTGGCATATAGTTTTATTGATCTGTTTACTACATACAAAAATTTTTTTAAACAATTTCATCAAAAAATCCGCCTCTCACCCCCCTCGACGCGCGATGGTCCTTTTTTGATGGTGTGCACGATTTCTCAAAAACTATTCAACCGATTGCCTTCAAATTTGGACAGAATGCTCAGCTGACATTCTTTTATCGTTTGATGAAGCAAAAAAGCAATACGTTTAATAGTTTTTTTATTTATAACAAAAAATCGATCAATTTTTTTCGAAAAATCGATACTTCAAGTTCAAAACGTCACCAAATCGTCAATTTTTTTTTCCCTTCATCGAACGATAGCTATATGTGTCTAAAGTAAAATGCTTTTTGGGTTTTTGTTGCAGGATGAACGTGAAGGCTGTAATCGTGCACACCATCAAAAAAGGACCATCGCGCGTCGAGGGGGGTGAGAGGCGGATTTTTTGATGAAATTGTTTAAAAAAAATTTTGTATGTAGTAAACAGATCAATAAAACTATATGCCAAGTTTCACAAGTTTTCCGTTGTATACTTTCTTCACAAAAAAATTCCCAGAAAGCGGTAAATTTTGCGAAAAAAAAAACAATCCCCCCTTAAGTGTTCGCCGTCGATTTTGTTGAAATTCATATAGGTGATAAAGTATTGAAAACTATTAGAGACGTATTTTTTTTTATCTGCGGATAAACGGTTTTAAGGGAGGAAACCGCCCCTCAAATAATGACGTGTCGAGGGGTGGTTTTGCAGTTTCACCTCAGTCCAAAGATCTGAATGAAATAAAAAGAAAATTCCTCTAATGCAAAACGATAAAAATCCACTATACAATAATAAAAAAAAATGAAATTAAAGGGTGACACGCCTTATATTAAGGGGTCGTTTCCCGCCTTAAAAAAAGTTTTCCGCAGACAAAAAAAATACGTGTCTAATAGTTTTCAATGCTTTATCACATATATAAGTTTTAACGAAATCGGAGGCGGACACTTGAGTGATGTTCCTTGTAAGTGAAACCCACAGTACTTATTAACAGTCACCGTCTTTTATTGAGATCTTCATTTATCATACATTTACAAACGTACTCTGCTATGTTCTTGAATATATGCAATACAACATAAAATGAATAAACAAACAAAAGTAGGAACTTTTATGCAAATAAAAAAGTCGTAAACAAGCAAAACTAAAATTAGGAAGTTTTTTGCAAGTCAGCGCAGTAGTAGCTACCACAATGCAAACAAATGACATAGCTTGTGGCAGGCAGGCAACAGCATGGTCATTTTAAGGGTCACTTTGAGCAGCGGCAACGAAAAATAAATGAAATATAAGATCTACATTTTTTATTTATTTGCAATCTCGTTTCTTCCGTGACGTCAATCTCTCCTTCTTGGCTGGCACCGACTCCAAAAATAAGTCATTTAGGACTATGAATATTTGAATAGCAATAATTGTATACATTTTCATTATAAATTTATTGTATTATCTGTATACAAAATTATTATATATAGTACATTATAAACCGCCGTTTTCAGTATTTGTTGCTCAAATACAGTATATGGTACATAATATACAGAAATGCCAAATTCCTAGATAGTTTAGTTTTTGAGATAGACCCCGTAACAAAAGTGGTCTGAAACTGACAACTTTGACGGCTCGCCACTTCTTGATTTTTTAAGATAAAAAAGAAAACAAATATACGTGTACTCTACTCAATGAGCTTTGAAAAAATGACGCCCCACAGGCCAAGGTAAGAAAAAAAAATCTGCTCCTCTTTCATGTATGGGAAATATGAAAAATAATTTGGCTGAATTTCAAATTCAATATTCGGTTTTGAGTCGACATTCTACACAAAATATCCAAATTTCACATCTGCAACTCATGTCGCTTACGAGCTAGAGACCCGTGACATACGGACGGACAGACAGCTGAGTGACATTAATAAGGGTTCCGTTTTGCCCTTTGGGTAGGGAACCCTGAAAACACGTAACAGTAACTTAAGGTAGAATGAGCGCGCGCTTTTGATTTCTATAGATTTTATTCAAATTTTGACCAGAAGTTGTTCATATCATTATGCATGTTTGAGTGAAATTGCAGAGCAGTCGACTATTTAGAATGGGAGATAATGGGTTTCAAAACTGCAACTCTTAACACTGCAGGGTCTGCATTGACCGAAAGTCAGGTCACATAAATCGTCGTACCATACTATTGTTTAGAAATTTTTTAAAAAATATTATGTTTAAATAGCAAACTAGTTAGGGAAAGAGTGAAAAAAAGTTTGGTTTGCCTTTACTATTCAGTTTTGCAAAAAACGTTCAGTAAAGACAGAATAATTCTCCGCAAAAAATATTTGTCCCCTATAATAAGAAGACATATGGCAACATCCCAGAACAGAATTGTTCGCTATTTCGAGAAAAAAGAATTATCGTGTTCCTAAAGTTAAAAACTCTTATCATGAAATACATATTTGCGATATATATATATATATATATATTAGGGGCAAAACGGAACCCTATTAATGTCACGGAGCTCTAGCTCGTAAACGACATGAGTTACAGATGTGAAATTTGGATATTTTGTGTAGAATGTTGACCCAAAACCAAATATTGAATTAGAAATTCAGCTAAATTATTTTTCATATTTCCCATACATGAAAAAGAAGCAGGATTTTTTTCTTACCCTGGCCTGTGAAGCGTCATTTTTTTAAAGCTCATTGAGTAGAGAACATATATATTTTTTTTTATCTTGAAAATTAAAGAAGTGGCGAGCCGTCAGAGTTTTCACCTTAACTGGAAATAATAACGATTGTAATGATATTTTAATGGGTCTTCTCACTTTAGACAGTAAAAAGGCTGTTTTCATTAATTTTTTTGATAAATGTATATTATAGATATTGATATAAAAGTTTTTACACTTAATAAATACACTTCCGAAATACATTTAAAAATTTTTTAGATGTATTTATGTAACCCAAACAAACTTTAATCGCGTTTTTCTGGAAACATCTTTTTTCAACGGCTTGTTGATAACATTTTCGAAACTACTGTACCGATTCTCATAAAATTTTAATCACATATTCTTTACAACTAGAGCTATAGCGCATATCAAAGATTTTTTAAATTTTGATATGTACTATTTTTTGCCACACACGGTGAAAAAAACATTTTTTTTTGTTTTTTTTTTCGAAAAATGTCCGCCATTTTGTTATTTTTGCATATATAAAAAATCGTATGGTATTCGTTATAACCATTACAATAATGAATCTAAAACCGTTTGATTTTTGTTTGTTTCGGATGATCCATTTCCGAGATTTCATCAACAGCGCAGACATACAATTATTTTAGGAAATTTTTTTAACTACCATTTTCGTATAAATACTATAAATACTCACTTAAATGAACACAAATTTTTTTCTAATGTATTTCGAAGGTGTATTCATTAAGGGGTTAGGCCACAGTAACGGGTATAAAATCATGTGCGAATTTAACAATTTTTTTCGTATGAAAAAGTGATCTACTCGTAAAATTATTTACATATCTATTTACTATTAATATCAAAATGTTAATATATATATATATTTCGATGAACAAAATGTCCGACTACTCGAAACTTCTCGAAACAGCTTTTTTCCAATTAGCGTGACAAATAACTTCAACAACTTTCACTTGATTTACTTCAAATTTAATAGTTATGTGCCTAATTGCATTTCGCAGAGAAGTACGTACGGAATTTCTGATTAATCGAAAAATTCCCATTTTATGAGCAGTTTATGAGCAGTTAAGGTAAATGTCCCAATTATTGAACAGCTAAGGATCTGGGGGATTGAATTCGGTGAGAACAAAATATAAAATCAAGAAAAAACCATCGCTTTCAGGTTCAAATGATACTTTGATATTTTTACTTTCGAAAAATCACCCCTTAAATTATTTTTAAATGGTTTTAAATGAAAAAAAAAGAATAACAATGTGAAGAATGCAAATGTCCCAATTATTGAACACTGGAAGTGCCTATGTCCCTAATATTGAACAGGCATGTCCCAGTTATTGAACACTCTCGAGAATTCTTTTTCCGTTCTAAAAATATTATTTTGGGTACAATATTGAGAAATAAAAGCAAAATGGAACACTTAAATAATCTTTTGTTAATCATGTAAAAATACAAAAATATATATTTAGTCTCTTTTGAAAGGTTTTTGGTTCATTCGCATTTGGTTTGTTTTTGCTTTTCAACTCGAACTTTATTTTCTTTTTCTTTGCAGCTTCCTCGTTTTCATATTCTGTTTTTGTTTGATTTTGTCGCAGCTTGGCTCCCTGAAATATCGGAGAGCAAAAAATATTGAACAGTAAATTCGTATTTTTAGGTTACATTTACGTTATATTCTCTTTTTACTTTCCTTTTTATGTTTATTGCACGAAAATACAAATGAAAAATATATTTGACGATCTTAGAGTTATTATTAAAAGAATAGAGGTAAGTTTATTCAGGAACTTACAGTTTTTGTTTGAATAAATCCGATTCACACGATCTGTCACACGTTAACTGTCTCGATGTTTTGATGGGTTTAATGACGCCAACTTGGAGAATTCGAGTGTTCAATAATTGGGACACACTGCATTTTCTATGTCCCAATGATCGAACACCGTATTTTTTAACAAATAATTAAATAAAGTTTTTTCATAAAAATTGTAATTTGTAAGAAATTTTCTGAGGAACCTGAAACGCCTTTACTTTTTGAGATGCGACAGTTTTTGAATTTTGTATGCCCTTACGCATGAAGCGGCGCGTCTTAGCAAAAACGATAAGCAGTTACCACGAGACGTCAAAACGAGTCACCGTTGTTGATTAAATAATTTTTTTCTCTATTAATTAAAGCTTTTTTTGCATAAGTAAGGTAACATTTCGATAGCTAAAGGTTCCATATATGTAATGAAATTTTATAAATAAGTAAATGCATGCAGGTGAATGAGAAATAATTAGAACAAAGATAGTGTTCAATAATTGGGACCTGTTCAATAATTGGGACATTTACCTTATAACGAAAATTTTCACTGAAAATTCATTTTTTAAGTTCAATACCTACAACTTTTGAATAAAACAATATTTTTTAAATTACGTACGTACTTCTCTAGGTATTCTAATGTAGATTGACGAGAATTTTTGTTTTTTGTTCTAGGTAAAAAATTGTGGATGCTAAATTTCACGCCGCGGAGCGCCTAAAAAAAGATAACAAAAGAAAATATTAGTGCTCGGCCGTTTTGTACATCGAAAAAAATATATATATATTTTCTAACAGCTTGATATTCATACTAAATAGACGTGTAATTAATTTTACGAATGAATCACTTTTTCATACGGCAAAAATGGTTAAATTCGCACATGATTTTATACCCTTTACTGTGTCCTAACCCCTTAAGTGGAACGTCTTTTATATCAAAATTTATAATATAAACCTATTAAAAAAAATCACGAAAATAGGCTTTTTGGCGTCTAAAGTGAGAAGACCCCTTAATGTTTTCATCTCTGATATCGAAATGTCGGTATTATTCGAGTTCAATATCCACGTCGGAAAAATAAAATCATTGTTCTTCAGCGGTCATCGCGTCGTTTAGTTTTGCTCAAATAGAATACCACAGCGATTCCTATAACGCGGAATCCAGAAGATTCAGACCGCTGGACCACGCTCCGATTCTCATTTCTGATTTTCATCAAATTATCACCGAGTTACGGGCAAGATCGAGTATTTTTAAGTGCACGACGTGACGAGCTTTCGCCTGTGTGACTCGGAGCTTCGCGACGGATTTTATTCCGTTGATCATGACGTATTATAGACACATTTCATTGGATAATTGGCGCATTCTTTAAAACGGAGATAATGATTGTGTTCCTGTCCGTTCCTCGTCCGAATCTTGGGGCTTCGTATACGGCAAATAGGCAGCGCCCACACGCCGCTGACTGCCTCGCGAGCCATCGTTTGACCTTAACCCTCGCGGATTTGGTCCATGAATCTTAATTTAATTCATGCTACTCTCCGTGGGCATTGTTGCCTTTGCTCTTTCAATATTTCACAAAAGTACGCGCGAAACGTACTCGCGATTCGTCCGCGCCAAGTTTTTTCTCCCCTCTCCTTTTTTTCCCCCACCGTCTACGTTTTTTTTTGCAAGATTCACGGGCTTCGTGCCATTTTTAATTGGATCTCCCAATGTAATTATGACGCGACAAGCAATAAGCCAACGGTCTCGGAGCAATTAAAAAGTCCCTTAGCAAAAAAAAAGTCTATTAAGAATTCCCCGACGGTGCTCGATCGTGCAATCGATAAATTACTCAGTCGGTAAAACTCACCGAGCTCGCCAATTTTTTATCGTTTATCCTCGACTCTGCAATCTCATTTCACTGTTCTCGAATTTCACTCGTGGTTTTTTTTGTCTATCGGCTCTCGATTCTCAATCCTCAGGACGTTGAAATTTGCATCGTTGCAACGCAACGACGTTTTTTTTCTTCATTTTCAATTTATTTATTTTTATCATTATCCAAAAGCCTCGCAAATCCAATTTTGTGCAAATTCCAGTCGTAAATCTCCAACGAGAATTCGCAAAATCGTTTGAGTGACGCTAACAGAGTATATCTGCTAAAAAAAATAAGAACGACAAAAAAAATTAATTTTCGTTGCACTCCAACGATGCAAGTTTCGGCATCATCGAGCCTCTCGAGTCGTCGATGATCGAGAGCTCGTTGAACTCAGAGGCGAGGTCGTTGGCAATTATCTCGATTTTTTAAATACAGATCCATCCGTCGAAAGACGAGCTCACAAAGAACACCTCTGTATATAAAAATAATCGCACACGCACGTATGTCCAAACACGAATGCACCCACGCATTGGCATGAATTTCTTCCGAATAAAAATAGCCCGATTTCTTTTATTCCGCGAACACGCGAATTTTCAGGCCGAGCCTGCGAAACTACAATGCCCCGAGGATTGCAAATTCATAGAATTAATAAAAATTCCTCGATCTTGGAAAAAAACGCGAGGGAATAAAAAGATTGCGTAAAAACTGATCGAAAATCGAGTCGAGATGAGTCGATTGTCTGGTCGCGTTGTTTTCCAACGTTGAATTTTCCTGCCCCGCGCATGAATAAATAAATAAATAAGTAAAACGTTTCGGAATTCGGGTTAAACGAAGCGACGTGTGTGGGGAAGGTTCGGCGAAGGTAGATCGCCCGGAATTTGCCCCATTCCCACGGACAAATGTCTCACCATCGTGTTCCATAATTCACCGCGGGAAAATAGCAAGTGAGAGAGACGGGAAAAGGGAGAGAGAGAGAGCACGAACCCCGAGAACTGTCGAGAGTACTGTTGTACAGTCTGGACAGCGACTTCTCTGTTTTCACTCCCCCTGACGCGTCTTACCGGCACTCACACCGGTAACGAACTGTGTGTACCCGCTCCCGATACCCATCGCACTCCCAGTCATATTCCCGTGCGCGACCAACCTTGCGCCGGCCGAAAAGTTGAAACACGAGTGCATGAGTGACGAATGGTCGTAGATCGGTATTTTTGTTTAGCATTAAAAATAATTTTTTAACTGTATATCCAGATAAACTGTGTATCCAGATCTGAGGTAGCTGGATATCGCACGAAACTAACCCCCACTCCACTGTCATTGTGCTGTAGTAGAGTGGGGGAAGGGGGAGGAGACATGCCGAATGCATGTGATCAGTTGACAGACGCCCTCTTCCCATCCAATTCTAATCTTGTTATTCATTTTTTAATTATATTACCTTAAGGCTTTAGTATAAAATAATGGGTATAAAATCATCTGCGAATTTAACAATTTTTTTTTCGTATGAAAAAGTGATTCTCATAAAATTAATTACACATCTATTCAGTATGAATATCAAGCTGTTAGAAAAAATATATATATATATTTTTTCGATGTACAAAATGGCCGACTACTCGAAACTTCTCGAAACAGCTTTTTTCCAATTGGCGTGGAACTTCAACAATTTTCACTCGATTTAATTCAAATTTAAAAGTTATCTTCCTAATTGCATTTCGCAGCGAAGTACGTACGGAATTTCCGATTAATCGAAAACTTTTCATTTTATGAGCAGTTCATGAGCAGTTATAACGAAAATTTTCACTGAAAATTCATTTCTTAAGTTCAAATACCTACAACTTTTGAATCAAACAATATTTTTTTAATTCCGTACGTACTTCTCTACGTATTCTAATGTAGATTGACGAGAATTTTTGTTTTTTGTTCTAGGTAAAAAATTATGGATGCTAAATGTCACGCCGCGGAGCGCCTGAAAAAAGATAACAAAAGAAATTATTAGTAGTCGGCCATTTTGTACATCGAACAAGAAAAAATGTATATTTTCTAACAGCTTGATATTCATACTAAATAGATGTGTAATTAACGGGTTACCCCCACTTGTGATTTTGAAAAAATCGATTTTTTTTAATTGAATTTTTTTTGAAGTATAAGTATCTGAGAATATGTCCTGAAAATTTCAAGTCGATCCGAACAAAATTGACTGAGATATGAGCGTTGAAAGAGCAGAATCCGTTGTGTAAACGACCGGCTAATTGAAACTTTAAACGCGTTTTTCTCAAAATGGCATTTCTGAAGTCGATGACCAAGATTACTCGAACGATAATGAACCGATCTTCTTGAAATTTTGCAGGCTTATTTAATACATAAAAATGTAGTCTTTAATCGTTCGATTTTTTTTTTTCGAAAAAAATGGCCGTTTTATAGCCAAAAACGGCCGTTTTTTTCGTTAAAATCGAACCATTAACTTTGACTGTCCGCCATTTTGTGAAAAATGAATATTTTTTAAAATCCTTCGATTAAAGACTAGTTTATACTTATATTTGACTAAATTCATCCGCATTTTTTTTTTCAGATGATCCACTTCGCCGCAATGTTGGTCACCGCAAACCGTGTATATAAAAACATTATTTCATTGACGGCCATTTGCCACTAAACAATGTAATAGTTTTCAATAAAAAAATTACTGAAAGTTCTTCAAGATGTGTTCTTTAAGATGGTATATCGATCGATTAAAAAAGTTTTGTAGTTTTCTTTAAAAAAATTCATGAAAAAGGTCTTTTTTTGCGCTACAAGTGGGGGTAACGCCTTAATTTTATGAGTGTATCACTTTTTCATACGAAAAAAAATTGTTAAATTCGCACATGATTTTATACCCGTTACTGTGGCCTAAAGTCTTAACGTTTCAATATTAAAAAAAAATATAACAACGAACTCATACTATTTCCATATACCTGTTTTTATTACCCGAACGTACTGATGACATTTTCAATGCCGGGAAATATTAGGTGTAGTAAAAAGAAATCCATAATTCTTTGCCATTAATTTCATGCAAAAATAATGGATTTCTTTCGTGTGATATCTGTAGATTTTTATTAACTTTTTAAATTGATTGCCAGTCCCTCAAGAGTCGTAGAGAGTGTTGCTGTTGGCACTCGTTTCCCGATACTCTACTGTAGGAGGGCACAGGGAAAGTGGGCAAAACCGATGGTCGTGGATCGGTATTTTTTTTATTTTTTTTTAGCATTGGAAATGATTTTGAAACTGTATATGTTTGTTCAGGTAGGCGGGTTATACTCCCGTCACATAGAAGAAGGCGGCATGTACAAAAAAAAATATCGAAAATGCGTTTTTGGCACCCTTGGAATCAGTACAAAATTTCCCATCGTTCTGTACAGTAAAATGCATTTTTGATTTTTTTTGTAGATGCCGCCTTCTTCCATATGACGGCAGTATCTGAGTTAGCTCGATGTCACACGGAACTAACGCTACCCCCACTCTACTGGCACTGTGTTGTAGTAGATTGGGGGGAGCTGTGACATGCCGAATGCCTTTGATGGGTTGAAAAATACCCCTTCCCACGTAGTTCGAATATTGTTATTAATTTTTTAATTATATTACCTCAATGTATCAATCTTTTGTGAAAAATAATAAAAACTAGCTCATATTATTTACATGCACCTGTTTTTTATTACCCGAAAGGACTGATTACATGTTCAATGACGGGAAATAGTCGCACATTGTGTAATATCTGTCGATTTTTTTTTACGTTTTAAATTTATTGCCAATTCCTCGAGGGTCGCATAGAGTGTTGCTCTAGGCACTCGTTTCCCGATACACTACTGTAGGAGGGCACAGGGAAACTGAAAAAAACCGACACGGGCGGCTGTATTTTCACTCCAGTTGCATTTGCAATAAGAAAATCGGAAAAACTAACGTGCTGCTTAGTAGTCGGGGCGCAAGATGCGGCTGGGCGGTCACCCATCCCAGTATTGGCCCGGGCCAAGGCTGCTCGACACTTCATTCGTAGACTATTATTTTGTTTACATCGACTAGTTGACTTTTTTGAAAATATCGATTCTTGGTTTTCATCGCATTCTCAAGATATCACAATTCAAAATATTCTCTGAAAATTTCAAATCGATCCGTTCAAAATTAAGGGTGTGTGGATGTTAATAAGTAGGTTCCGCAAACCGGCGAACTTTGCATGCGGTTTTCTCAAAATGACTTTTTCAACATCGAGCACCACGATACCTAAAAAATAACTGCACCGAACAACTGTAAATGTTACAAGCTTCCTTTAAATATTAAAAAGCAGTGATTCTATAAAGGATTTTTTTTTCGATGCCTAGTTTTTTTTATCTACGAAAATAGAGCGTTTTTTCACCGAAAGTCGATACCGCGGCCATTTTTTTTAAACTTAATATTTTATCAAATCCTTTGTCCAAGGCTGTATAATTTCACGCGAAAAATAAATGCGTTCGTTTTTTTTTCGGATTATTCGTTTCCGTGCAGCAGTGGTCACCACGAATAAAAAAAAATGTAAAAGATACTCGCAACCATATCCTTCAATGTAAAAAAAATTGAAAAAACCCCACACGTTTTCTCAAAAAAAAATTACGAAGATTCCTCTTTTTTTTCCGGCCATGAGCTAGCCCGTTGAGTGACGATAATTCTGTTCGGTATCTCAATACATTTTCAGCATAAGGACGATGAGAACGTATCTTTTTAAATTCCGTTTTGCCTTTAATTGCCTGATTGTCTAATCTCCAATATTTATCGGCTTAAGGGAAGAGATACCTTTGGGCGAGGAAAAAATTTGCTAATTTTCATGTTTTTTTTAAAAGGAAAGATTTCTTCACCACTTTTGAGACGTAGGGTATGTTTTATTACTACTTTGGCCTGTTACATGATATTTTTTTATTTTAATTAATCTTTAAAAATTCGTTCATTGGGAATTTCGTTAATCTTTAATCGTTAAAAATGGCGGAGGTATGACACGGTCGTCTAAACTACATTTCCAAAACTGTCGTGACGTATAGCTAAAAAACCAATCGCCCGATTCTGATGAAATTTGGTATAAATCTGTTCAACCGTACTATCTAAAACATGACCCTAAATTTTCTTGAAAATAAAAAAAAAGATCTTTTTGTTGCAAAATATAGCAATTTTTTTTACTTCAATTTTTTTGTTTCAAAGCGTACCATTTCATCGATCTTCAACACTTCCCACTTTTTCTTGGTTCATATTCTGCGTATCATTGTTAACGAAAGATTGTTTTTTTTTCGTTGGTTTTTTTCAGATTAATCAAACCAAAGGTTAATTTAATCAAATAAAGGTTAATTTCATCATAAATTAATAATAAATCAATAAAATCAATAAATCAATAAATAAATTAATAAATCAATAAATAATACATTAATAATAAATCAATAAATCAATAAATCAGGTTAATCAAATCAAAGGTTAATTTTCAGATTAATCAAAAAACCAACTTCGTTGGTTTTTTTCTTCAGATTAATCCCATCGACGCTACGTGTCACGCCGTTTGACAACATCCACCGCAAACGGTTTAGAAGACCGTGCCATACCGCCGCCATTTTTAAAGATTAATTAAAATAAAAATAAAATACCATGTAACAGCCAAAAGTAGTAACAACAATTTTTTGTTACTACTTTTGGCTGTTGCATAGTATTTTTTAAATTTTAATTAATGATTTAAAATTCGTTTATTGGGAATTTCGTTATTGGGAAATCATTAAGGGAGGAAATACCTTTAGGCGAGGAAAAAATCAATTTTTGAGACTCTGGGTATTACCCTAAGTCTAAAAAATGGTGAAGAAATAGTACCTTCAAAATTTTTTTTTAAATGAGTACGTTTGATTTATTTACGTTATTGAATGATTTCCCAATAACAAAATTACGCACCCCATGAAGCGCAAGACCCTTGCACATTGGAAGAAAAATGTCTCGAGCTGGTTAAATCCTCCATACCAACGAGTTATTGATTGAAACAAAATGGAAGCTCATTAAAAAAATCACCAATTCCATCAAACATGTCAATATTTCCATGGCCACCGGTAAATGAACGTTGACCCAAGTGATTTTCTTTTCCCGCCTGGATGTGCATTATTCATTCCATCCCGTACAAAGAGGAATAAAATGAACGGCGCCCATTTCGATTAATGAATTTTCCGAAATTATGAGGGTCGGCTAGATTGCTTTGGTAGATTGTCAAGAGCAATACCTTTCACATACGATAAACATACGACGTAAAACTTTGTCATGATGATTTCTTGGTCTTTCACTCTCCGTACGTACTGCCTCGGCCGTCCCTTTTGGCTGGTTTTACCAGAGAAAAAAAGGGACAGCGAGTGAGAGAAAAGAGAGACACCATAGGCGCGGTCCTCAGGCGAATGGTCCATCTCAGATTCGAGCACAGTGATAAAACGAAAGTAACGTATTCTATTCCTATTTCCGTTAGTGCACCCAACTCGATATGATCAAATCGGTAGCCACAGCTCCCCGTTTCGCCTTCTTATTTTTCCCTTTTTTTTCTTCGTCCTCTCCTCGAAAGGTTTCGAGCCTCGGGGATGCCAAAGAAAAGTTGACCCCCAGAGCATAGAGTTATTTATCGATGGTGGTCACGAGGCCGGAGCTTCGATCGATATCTCTTCCCATTCGTTGTGAAATTTGTCATTTTATCCACATCGATTCGTTTTTATATTACATTTATTCGAGAATGTTCCGCCTTTTTTTCTCTCGTACAATCTCCATCCTGTTAAGAGGCTCCCAGTCTCCGGGTGAACCGCACGAGTGACGGGGAGGAATTTAAATTGACTTTACTGGAGTATGCAGGGTGAAGGAGATCCTTGCGAGAACTTTTGACTCTCTGTCAATGATGAAGGACCCTCGTTATTTCGAAATAGACATGCTCGGTGCATTAATCACTCGGCGTGTTTAATAACCATTGTTTTGCCGATGTTACTACGAGCGTTACGGTTGAATGCTTTTGAAACTATTATTCCATGCTCGTGTCCATGTACATTTGTAATATACGTGTCCAAGTAGATTTATCGTTATGATTATTATCATTAAAAGCTTTCAAACCATTATTATTATTCAAATTGTTATTGTAATATTATTACTATTGTTGATGTTGAAAGATTTAACGAGATTGTTATTATTAAAGCTATTATAATGATACTATTAATTATTCTAATTATCATTATTATTATCAAAAGCTTTCAAAACATTATGAGTGTTAAACCTGTTAGTATCATATTACTAATTATTATAACAATTGTCATCAGTAAATTGTTATTATTTGTGGAGATATTATTACAATAATTAGGATCAGTACACTATTATTACTTAATAGTCCTATTTAATAGTAGTTTTAATAACATTAGTGATTAAAACTACTATTACTTCCATAGTAAACATGAGTAAACTATGATTACTTAATAGTTTATTGATCTAATTTGATAATAGTTTTAATAATAGTGGTTATAATAACAATGATTAGTCAACTATGACCGTGGTATTATCAAAAATAATAATAATAATTAAAAGCTTTCAAAACATCATTATTGTTAAATGGCTGTTATAATTTTACTCATTTCTAAAATAATCATCATCAGTAAATTGTTGTTATTGTTAAAACTATTATTATAAGTAGGATCAGTAAACGCTTATTATTTCGTAATGCTTATATAATGATTATCACAGTATTACTTATTATTGTAACAATACTTATTAGTGTACTATTATTACCGTTAAAACTATAATTATAATAATGACGATTAGTAATTCTATTATCCCTATTTAAAGAATTTAAAATCGTTATCATAATATTACTAATTATTATAAGAATGATTGTTAGCAAACGATTGACATTATATTAATTGGCAATATTATAATAATAACAATGTTTTAAAAGCTTCCAATAGTAATAATTATTATGATAATTAAGAGCAGTCTAATAGCAGTTCGAATAACAAAAATGTTTAAAAATCGTTTAACATGATTAACAATAATAACATTCTAATAATAGTGCAAATAATAATGATGTTTCAAAATCTTTCAATAATAATAATTATACAAATAAATTGACTCCGATACCTCTGGAGATTGCTACATTTTTGTAACGTCAGAATTTTTTAATAATAGTTTAATAATGTCACTTATGCTTCACATTGATATATATATATATATATATATATATATATATATATATATATATATATATACATATATATGTGTGTATATGTGTAAGCTCCAATCATCGGAGTGCCTTTCCTTTGACACTCTCTTTATTAATTTAATTCTCGTCACTTGCTAGTTCAAATAAAAAAGGGGCGACGAACTAATCCTCGATTCAACAATATAACACAATTTGGACAAATAAATAATTTACAAACGGCAGGCATTTTCTCATTCATCCCGATCGATTCGATAATCAAGCGAAATACCATCGTGCGATGAAGAAAAAAAACAAACAAACAAATCTCTACGCCCATTCGTCACGAGGTATATCACATTACAGGGAGCGGCCAAAAATCTAATAAATCTTTGTCCCCGTCGGGATTAATATGTGGTACGAATATAACGTTCTCTCGAATTTCTCATTGTCCGAGCGGGCCGAGGGCAGATGAAATTCGACGATAATGCAAAGCGCGGAAAAACCGAGAGAACAGCGCGAGCGACCGAGCGCGGTCCGTTTATTTTCGTTAACAAACTTTATGTAATTGCCCCTACTCCAGACAATTTTTCTCCGCCACCGTACTCGCTCGAGGCGAAGGGCGGGCTAGCATTCAAAGCAACGAGAATTCGATCGAACTTTGGCTTCGAGCGGGGCGCATAAGATTAAATCATCGAGTGTAACGCATGAAATTCAACGAAGGGCTCGAGGGCGAGAAAAGCGGGCAGGAAATCACGCATTCAGGAACAAACTTTTAAGTCCTCGGGCTGCATTCCCAAAGGTAGGAAAAAGAAGTAGCACTTACCCCCGATTGGAATTCCTCGATTTTCTCCGTTTATAAACATTCCTCGCACGAGAACAATTTAACCCTTCGGGCCCTTTTTTTCATCGATTCACGTGATAAATAAAAAAAAAATTAAAATACCGCGAACGAACATATCTAAGTATCACATTTACAATGCACAACTTTTTCGAGTATCGTCACACTGCATTTTCCTTTTTTCCAAACACCCAACGTCGTCCATATTGAAAAAAAACCCGAAAAATAAATAAATAAAATGCAATCGGCGATTTTAAAAAATCGTCCGGCTCTGAGTCATCGATCGATCACCATCGTGTACGAAATTCAAAAGCCACGTTGAAAATTGAAATTTGAAACTAAGATCGAAAAAAAAGTGTAAAATTTGACAGCACTTTTCGCGGCTGGTGCCTCGACGAACACGCGAGATGAGGAACTCCGTGAGATAAATTCGCTGCGCTGTTCACGCGCGCGACGAGCACTGAGAGTGCCAACGATATAGAAGAATAAAGCGCTCGCTCGCGGTGACTCGTCGTATGCGCGGGATAGTCAGGGTGTCGAGAATGACCCTGGCAATGATCGCCGCCTGCGCGTTGCTTTCTGCGTTTGCGAAACACACGCGAGTCTCGCGCTTCTTCTTCTTCTTCTTCTCCGTGCCTTTTCGTCTTTGGGTGTGCGAAACGCTGCTCGTACTGTCGTCGCAGAGACACGCTCTCGTACGTACTTGCAGTTCTGTATACCAAATTTGCATTTTTCGTCCATTTACATCGCGGGGATCGAAGCTTCCCTCCGACGTGTCCATCTTACCGCTCGGATCTTCTTTCGCGCTATTGGACTTTCGCACTTCCGGATGTCGGAGAAATTGAAACGGATGAGGGTGACATTGGGGTCTTTCATTTCAATGAAGTTTCTGTTCTTTTTTTTCGCTCATTTATTTTGAATGGTCATTGTTGGTGATTTTTTCCGGCTCAGAGGGAGCGATGGCGCGTTCGCAGGAGGGCACAGGGAAAGTGGAGAAAACCCGTGCTGATACGAGCGGCTGTAGTTTGAGGTGTGATGGCTATAATGGAGTGACTGCCGTCCCGCTTGGTGGTCGGCGCCCAGACGTCTGAGCGGTCACCCATTCAAGTAGTGGCCCAAGGTGCACGGGAGATCGCCCGAGCATAATGATCGCGCGTTCACCGATGCTATTATTTACGTTACTAGTTTCGTTACTACACGCACTTCAATTGTTACTTTTATTCGTACTTTTCGCCTTCTAATTCCTTTGACGACTTTGTCGAGTTCCTTCGTCATTTTGCAGTCACTCGTTTGTGTCAATGAAGTTCCAATTGTTTTCCACGTGTTTTTCAGTTAGCTATTTTGAATGGTCATTAGTAGTTGATTTTTTTACGGCTCAGAGGGAGCGAAGGTGCGTTCGCAGGAGGGCACCGGGAAAGTAGAGAAAACCAGTGCTGATACGGGCGGCTGTAGTTTGAGGTGTGATGGCTATAATGGAGTGACTGCTGTCCCGCTTGGTGGTCGGCGCCCAAGCGGCTGAGCGATCACCCATCTAAGTAGTGGCCCAAGGTGCACGGGAGACTGCCTGAGCATAACGATCGCGCGTCCACCGATGCTATTATTAACGTTACTAGTTTCGTTTCTACACGCACGTCAATTGTTACTTTTATTCGTACTTTTCGCCTTTTAATTCCTTTGTCGACTTTGTCGAGTTCCTTCGTCATTTTGCAGTCACTCGTTCGTGTCAATGAAGTTCCGATTTTTTTCCACGTGTTTTTCAGTTAGCTATTTTGAATGGTCAATGTTAGTTGATTTTTTCCGGCTCAGCAGGAGTGAGGGCGCGTTCGCAGGAGGGCACAGGGAAAGTGAAGAAAACCTGTGCTGATACGGGCGGCTGTAGTTTGAGGTGTGGTGGCTATAATGGAGTGACTGCTGTCCCGCTTGGTGGTCGGCGCCCAAACGACTGAGCGGTCACCCATCCAAGTAGTGGCCCAAGGTGCACGGGAGATCGTCCGAGCATAACGATCGCACGTCCACCGATGCTTTTATTTACGTTACTAGTTTTGTTATTATACGAACGTAAATTGTTACTTTTATTCGTACTTTTCGTCTTCTTATTCAGTTTGTCGAGTTCCTTCGTCATTTTTCATTCACTCGTTTGGGGTCAATGAAAAATGTTCACCCAGGCTATTATCTTTCATCGGGTTATTGATATAACGAGACTTCATTTTGCGGTGAGAAATCCATCGAGGTACAGATACATGTATACAGGGCTATTTTAAGACATTTTTTTCACTATCAAATAACCCAGTAATGCTTTATGCAAAAGTGAACCATTTTCGAGGTATTGTTATTTTTATTATTTCTTTTTAAGGGGTGAGATGCAGTCAGAGGCGTGAAAAAACGAGCATTTTCGGTCATTTTTTTTTTTTTATAGTAATTCAGTTTGTTTTACAAAAGTGATTACACAGACTTTTTATGTTATACTTCAACTTGACATGTACGAATTTTCAAAGAAAAATGTTGATTATTTATAAAAATATCGCCATCTTTGTCGGACCCCGTTCGACATGTAGTGCTTAGCGGTAACCATCATAAAATTTTACTGGATCATCTGAAATCGAAAAACCAAAAAAAAATCATTAGTTTAAAAATAAATCTAGTCCTTAATCGAAGCTTTCTTTAAAAAATTAACAAAATGGCGGCATCCGACAGATAACTTTCGATTTTCGAAAAAAAATCCCTCGTTTATTGTTTAAAAAAATAGAAATTTTCAACAAAAATTAAAATCCTTCGATCAAAGACTAGTAAGTAGTTTTAATGCTACCAATAAGAACACCAAATTTCATAAAAAACCATCGAGTGGTTTTTGAATTATAGTGGTCACCGACTTGAAAAACATAGTTTCGAGAAAAACGCGTTTAAAGTTTTTCGATGTGGATACGGTATTATATGTTCATAAAATGTTGAGCTCGATGGATGAAGCTAAACGTTTTTTTATGTATTTTGATCCGCTGAATCCGAATATCACATTTTTTGCAGAGAAGTCGAGCATTCAATTGTTTATAGCCAATTGTTAAAACGGTTTTTTTTAATTCAAGTTTTGGGGATGAATTATTTTTTTTAAAATATTTTGGGCAATTTTAAAACGAAAGTATTCTTTACAAAATTTTGCTAAAGTTCATAGTTTGTGAGTACGAAATTTTTGAAAATTTCTGAAAGAGTTTTCCAATTTTCCACTTGATTTATGTATAGAAATACTAATTAAAAAATTACTTACCTCGTATCAACAATTCCTGGCCCCTACAATAGGGCTTATATGGGATATCCCGGAAACTATTCATCGGATTGACTTGAGATTTTCAGGGAATATTTTCGAAACATCATAGTTCAAGAAAATGTAAAAAATATCGATTTTTCGAAAATTCCGACTGCATCTCACCCCTTAAGTAGGCAACTTTAAAAATTGGTTTAAAATAACTGTCGTATGGTAGAAAACTTTTTTATTATTTGTGGCGTGAAGATACAATGATAGAGAACTATCAACAATAAAATTAGATTATTTATTAGCTTGCAAAGTTTTGGACCCCAAATTAAAAAATGTTGGCAGATTGTTATTTTATCGTTGATAATTCTTTGTTAATATGTCCTCAAACTGCAAATAATTAAAAAAAAGTTTGATGCCATATGACAGTTTAAAAAAATTAGTTGTCAAAGTTGCCCACGCCTCGATTAAAACAATAATATTTCGAAAATGGTTCGCTTTTGCCTGACGCTTTACTGGGTTATTTGACAGCGGAAAACATGTCCTACAATCCTTTCACGTGGATCGTGGCCAATAACCAGTAGTCTTGTATAGCTAGGGTGTTAACATACCAAACGATTCGATCCTTTCATTACGAGGGGCCATAAATAGCTATTTATAGATCCCCCAAGAACCGCGCTGGGAATCCTTATTGATTGCAGAGGCCATCCTTTTTTTCATCCTGATTCAGTCAATTTCCGAAAAGTCATTATGTCCAAGCGGGGCTTATGGCATTATTGGATTCTTCGGAAATTCAATGACACTGCGTTTTATTTATTGACACGTGCTTCCGTACTTTTGATCGCTTACCGAGCAATCGAAGGGCTTCCGGCCCTTCGCCAATTCTGGCGAAAATTTTGCGATTTTATTTTGCGAGGCTTAAAATACAACGAGCGAAAAAAGCGAATTCAACGTCTGCGGAATGATGACCAGAGGAGACCGGATTCCATAGGCACCGAGGATAAGGAGGACTTTCCAATTTGATGGACCAGGAAGCGAGCATCTGTACGCAGATAATAAGGCTCAAACAAGAGTGAAGTCCTTCCACTTAAGATGCCTCCATCCAGGCTCCATCCATCATCAGGAATGGCGGTAAAACGGGTTTTGCTCCGACGAATCGGTGACTAAAATTGTCATGAAGTAACTCACACGTTCACCTGCCATTCACCCTAATTCGAATGGCAGCTTCCGGGTGCTGTTTCTCCTTTTTCAAAAAAAGCGAACGTGCAATCGTTCATTGAATCGTCAAGTGTCAAAAGTGGCCATCAATCATGAGGCCTCGACGACTTGACTTCCTCGTACAGGATACATCAGGAAACAACGGAAGAAAGGAAGATAATCGTAGGTGGGCCCACGTGTCTTCGTGACTTTGGACGCACATCACTTTTGGACATCCAGCAATGATGTCGAATCCTCCACCTTGAAAATGTTACCCTACGTGATTCCTCGTTTTCCCCCTACAATTACCATCAAGCCAACCAGCCAGCCAAGTTAAAAACTCACCCCATGAGTCAAATGATCCATTTTTTCGCAACTGTTCGAAAAGCACCTGGCTATCACTATGAACGAATCCAATGGCAACCCAAGAGCTTGTAACATGAACATAACGAGCAAGTAGACCAGGAAAATGTTCGGAAGTTCTTTCTCCCTCCATTTATCTGCCTCCACTCTTTTCCCTTGCAGACCGAAGAGCTGAGGAGGCGCTTTCAAAGTTCGAGGAAACTTCTCGACTCCAAGAGTAATGAAGGAAGTAAAAAGCTCTCGAAGTTTTTTTCCACACGTCATCGGGAAAATGGACTACAGTTTGCATATTGCGAGACTTTTGTGTTTGTCGACTCGAGGATTCGCTCGGTTAATTTAATGCCCAGTGACTGTGGAGGCTTGAGCGGAAGGGAGTCGGAAAAAATGTGCTCGTCAGCTGAGGGTTGATGACGGTGACGCTGGAGGACGAAAGAGGAAAACATTTGCTAATTTTCATGAGTTTTTTCAAAATGAAAAATTCATTCGCCATTTTTGAGAGTTAAGGCATCTTTTATTAGTACTTTTGGCTGTTACATTGTATTTTTTGTATTAATCTTTAAAAATGGCGGAAGTATGGCATGGTCTTCTAAACTGCATTTTAAAAACTGGCGTCACGTATAGCTACAAAACTAATCGAACGATTTTGATGAAATTTAGTATAAATCTAATCTTATTATCTAAAACATGACCCTAAATGTTTTTGAAATTTTTTAAAGAAAGTACTTTTTATCGCAAAATCTAGCCATTTGTGTTCGGAATTTTTTTATTCTTTTTGTTTCAAAGCGTACCATTTCATCGATTTTCAACATTTCTCACTTTTTCTTGGTTCATATTCTGGGTATGAGTGTTAAAGAAAGAGAAATCTTCGTTGGTTTTATTTCAGATGAATCCTGATGACGCTACATGTCACGCCGTCTGACAACATCCGCCGTAACCCGTTTAGAAGACCGTGCCTTACCTCCGCCATTTTTGAAGATTAATAAAAACATTAATAAATGTGTTTGAAAAAACATTAAAAATATATGTAACAGCCAAAAGTAGTAATTACACATACCCCAAGTCTTGAAAAATGGTGAAGAAATCTTTCCTAAAAAAATAATCATAAGAACAAGCCATTTTTTCCTCGTATAAACATATCTCCCTTTAAAGGACCAAACGTTGGAGGCAGAAGAAAATAGCAAAATAATAAGAATTGTGATAAATTTAACGGGCGCCATTCCTTCTGTAAACATAATATCATAAAGCTGACGATATTTCGCCCACGTGATGACAAATAGCGTCACGCGGAACTGTCGCGTGTTTACCTGGAGGTGCACACTCCTCGTTTCTCGCTATCGTCCTCAGCAATATCTGGAAAATGTCTAAAAAGAATACTTTTCCAAAAAAATTCATCGCCATCTTTCTTCTTCGCTTATTATTTTTATTCAACTATCTCGTTGCTCCGTAATTCAAAATTCGGAGTAACGTCACGGCGACCGGTCTCCTAACTTGAAGGGCACGGGCACGTGAGGCCGTGACGTCTCGTGAAAAATTAAAAAGGGCTGCTACTTTTTCGAGCTCAAAGCATGGCTGCTTTGAATAAGCTCTCTTCACAGCACGGCAAACAGAGAGATAGAGTGAGGGAGAGAGAGAGAGAGAGAGAGAGAGAGAGAGAGAGAGAGAGCCAGTAGACAGACAAGGACTTTTCGATTAGATGTATGGAAAGAGGTTTTCCTTTGCGCCTCGAAAGATACATGGTGACGACGGAAAACCTCTCGAAAGGCCTCGCATATGTTATTTGACGTTTCGCACGGCGTTCGCCAACCAATATGTCCCTTATTCGTGTATATATAAATGTATATATATATATATATATATATATAAATATATATATATATATACATACATACATACATAATATAGAAAAAACGGGGTTTCACGTAATAACTTTTGTTTCAGCGATTCTTTCACCGGAATCTTTTGCATAGCCAGCGTATAAAACACTGTCTCGCCGGGTCGGAAGAAAAAAAATGCAGTACATGGTAACGCAATTTAGTTGCGGGCAAATGTACATGCTGTTGCCATTATATATATACATATATTTGAGGGGAGGTCATTTCGAAGACATTCGACTATGAGGATATTTTGAGGACCGTCCTGTTCCCTAAATCATGGATTCGTCTGGAAAAAAAATTGAAGACTTATCGCGAAATAGCGAGATGTACTGGTAGTTAACTTTACGTTCATAAAATAACAGTTCGAAATATTTTTGCTTTGTTTGCATACAGGGTGATAATTGTAAAATGGTCATGCGTTTTTTAAGGGGTATCCACGAAATTTTGCGACTGGGAAAAATATGATTTTTAATCATATTTGGAAAAATATGATTTTCAATCATATTTGGAAAAATATGATTTTCAATCATATTTGGAAAAATATGATTTTGAATCTTATTTGGAAAAATATGATTTTTAATCGTTTTTCAAGTCTTGATGAAAAAACATACAGCGCATTTTTGTGACTAGTAGTAATTGGTAGAAAAAAGTTGAGCATTCTGGGAAAAAATCCAAATTTCATTTGGAGCACAGCCGAATGAAGGTAATCAAATTCCGAATGAGAAACCCTCGTGAAAAACTTTCTTTGTGTGCAGTCAACTAGAAAAAAAATTATTAAAGATGCATTTTGAAGCAGATACATTGAATTCTATTTGAACATTTTTTTTTCGGGAGCGTTTCGTATTCCGAATTTAATTATCATTATTTTGGTCAACTCAAAATGATTTTGTTTTTTTTTTCACAATGCTCAATTTTTCGGGGTAAATACCACTCATCACAAAAATACGTGACATTTTTTTTCGCAGAGGGCTTCGAATACCTTTAGCCTAGATGTATAAGTCGAATAATCACTTTTGTCGAATCCAATATGTTTTGACAGTTCCCTGAATGTTCCTATGAATGTTCCCTGAAAATTTCAAGGTGATAGGATCAAAATTGACAGATTTATAGGCTTTTAGGTTGACGCCCGTCAAAACTCTCGGAGCTTCGTTCGAAACTTTAAACGCTTTTTTTTTAATCGAAAATACGTTTTCAAAGCCGGTGAGCAAAATATCTCAGAAACTACTGCATCCATCTTTCTGAAATATTTAGCGCTTTATCTATGTGTAAAAATATAGTCTTTGATCGAAGGATTTTTTTCCGATGTACACTGTCGATTTGATGAATAAAAAAGCCCATTTTTCGCAAAAATGAAGCTTCTCACTTTAATCACGCGCTATTTTTTTAAATTTGATATTACGGAAATTGCTTCGATCAATCATAGGATACACTTATATACTAACGAAATCTGGTTGATTTTTTAAAATTACATAGTATGTCGGTTTTAAATAAATATTCTTATACAAAAAAATACAGCGTTCATCTGATGATACTTTTTCAACTGCCTAATTTTTATAGACATTGATCATCACGATTTACAACAACAAAAAAATCCCAAAAATCTGCGGTGTTCGACTGTCACAACTAGGCATAACCTGTTAAATATATTTTGCTTGGTCGTAAAATCTCCGCGTCAGTTCTGTAAAAAAAAATATATGCCACCTTATAATATTCATCCTGTTTGTATATAGATTAGGGTGGCCCTTGATATGGGTAAAACAAAAATTGATCGCGCCGCCCTCCAAGATGGTTCCAAATAATAAAAAAAAAATCTACACGAAGCCCCAGCTATGTCCGTTAAGAGGAAGGCGTGCCTGTAAGCATGAACTTAAATTTAAATATCAATTTTTATTCATGATTGGAGGAATTTCGATTTTTTAAATCTAGTTTATTTGTCAATTTTTTTTTACTTCTCGAAGCTATTGTATATTCGTATTCAATATACAGATCAAACAATAAGGTCCTCCATACTAGATTTGATGAGCGATCAGTTTTACCATCCTATTATTATGGACCAATAGTTCGATTTAGCTGCTGTCGAACGCTTTTAATCACATCAAAATCAAACTTTAAATTTGCATCTTGTCAGAAAAATCTATTAAGTACGAAGGATATAAATTCACGATAAACCATTCACATCGAACTTCCGGATTGACCAGAATTGTTTTTTTTTTAAATTTTGTTAGAAATATTCCTTGCGTGCTGAGATACGAACATATTAATATTTCATTGAGATCAGACTTCCAGTGCTGTGGATAAAAAATGTATTTGAAAATTACTTTCGCAAAAATGCATAGGGACATTTTAAACTTGGCAGGATTTTAAACTTGGCGAGCTTGTTCGTTTTATTGAAAACAAAGAAATTATTTATTCGCACAAGTCATCCAATTGGTCGGAAAAAACATAATATTCAAAAAATGTACACATAAGATATCGATAATAGTTCGTTCAGTACGGATTTATTTATTTAAACCACAGAAATATCGTGGTGAAAAATTGACAAATAAACTAGATTTGAAAAACCGAAATTTCTCCAATCATGAAGAAAAATTGATATTTAAATTTAAGTTCATGCTTACAGGCACCCCTTCCGCTTAACAGACATAGCTGGGGCTTCGCGTAGATTTTTTAAAATTATTTCAAACTGTTTTGGAGGGCGGCGCGATAAATTTTTTTTACCCATATCAAGGACCACCCTAATATACATATACTATCTTTCCGCTCGTGGCTTTGCTCGCGCAAACGTGGGTCGAATTCTCCTTAACAAAATGTGCTTCTGAAATGTTTCATTACGGAACACGTAGAATTGTGTTGAAGAGCATTGATACGAAGTTCCAAATAAATATGACCAGATATATTTTACCATACAAACTTAAGCTACCCCCTTTTCCCCTTATGGATTGAATTTCCAAAAACGCTGGAATTTCAATAATTGTATCTAAAAGCAATTATACAGAGTTTCAAATAAAATTGACGAGTTTTTTTTCTTCATTTTTCGTACAAACTTTGCCACCCCCTTTCGTCTGGGGGTTGAATTTCCAAAAACGCTAAAATACGTCTTCTATTAATTGTGTTGAAGAGCATTAATACTGCATTTCAAGTAAATCTTCTGATCAGATGTCTTTTATTTTCCATACAAATTTTGCCACCCCCTTTCTCCCCTTAGGGGTTGAATTTCTAAAAACGCTGAAACACGTATTTCATTGAATGTGTCAAGAAGCACGAATACCAAATTTCAAGTAAATCCGCCCAGAATTTTTTAATTTCCATACAAACTTTGCCACTCCCTTTCTCCCCTTAGGGGTTGAATTTTGAAAAACGCTGAAATACGTATTTCATTGAGTGTGTCAAGAAGCACAAATACCAAATTCCAAGTAAATCCGCCCAGAATTTTTAAATTTTCTTACAAACTTTGTCATCCCCTTTCTCCCCTTAGGGGTTGAATTTTGAAAAACGCTGAAATACGTATTTCATTGATTGTGTCAAGAAACACGAATACCAAATTTCAAGTAAATCCGGTCATATTCTTAAAATTTCCACACAAACTTTTCCATCCCTTTTCTCCCCTCAAGGGTTGAATTTTGAAAAACGCCGAAATACGTGTTTTATTAATTGTGCCACAGACCATTAATACCAACTTCAAAGTAAATTTGACCATAAAAATATTATTTCCCATATAGACTTTGCCACCCCTTTCACCCCCTTAGGGATTCAAATTCGAGAAATACCTTCTTAAACGATGCCTCCAATATAAAATCAACACCCTCTCCAAATTTGACGGTTCTACCTTCAGCGGCTCAGGCTGGGCGATGATGAGTTAGTCAGTCAGGACTTTGCCTTTTATATATAAAGATAGATAGATACAGCGCGTGTTCCATCAGCACATATATTTTCGTCCCAGCAAATACCGAGGGATATGGGATTCGTTTCGTCGAGTTATCCTACGTTTTTTCGTCATTCGTAATTTTCGGATTGTCAATATATGTTCTCACGATCTCATTCGCCACTTTCGTGTCTCCACGTACGGTTCCATCTCTCCTGAAACCTCCACGGTACACGTATACGGACACGGATAATTTTCGCGCCAAATTTTCGCTCGACATTTGGTGAAAGGTTCACAAGAAGGATTCTCGGCGCAGACGGGTAAAATACTTTCCACGTTTGGCGGATGGAAAAATTCCGAGCGGATAACCCGTAGAACCTTCGGGCGCAAGGCCACGTCGTGCTCCTGACGTCTGGAAAAATTGTTACTCCCGGCAGCACTCTTTCGCTTATGTGAAATCCCTCGCGCGTGGAAGAAGCGGCGAAATGCTCGTGAAATTTCTGCGGAGTGCTCGTCTACTCGACAGACGATGCATTTTCGCGTGCGAGAGCGTTCGTGCAGGTTGTTTTTCCCTGGATGGCGAATTCGCGCCATTTTTTTTGGTCGGGGAAAAAGTGTGGTGATGAATAGAAGAGCGGACAGAGAAAAAGAGAGAGAGAGAGAGAGAGAGAAGAATGGTAAACAATACCACGAAATGAATAGCAATAACATGAAGAAACCCAAAGCGAACACTCCGCCTGAAGCGGGCATCCTCCATAAGACTAAAACGTTTTAATGCTTACCGCGGTTTCGCGACGCGGGGACGTTGCCCCCGTCTCGCCCGACCTGCCGCAGTCGCGAAGCTGAAATGCCGCCAACCGCGCGGCTCGTGTGGCAAAAAAACAAAATTCCACGGATGTTGAAAAAAAGCAAAGTATGTACATAGTGTTTTGTATATTTGTGAATAAAATAGATCAATACTAGTATGTGACCATTGTTTTATGTCTATTTCACTTTGTTTTATTCATATTCGCTAATCGTGTTAAGCGACAGTAATGGGTATGAAATCATATGCGAATTTAACAATTTTTTTTCGTATGAAAAGTGATTCACTTATAAAATTAATTACACATCTATTTAATATAAATATCAATGCCCCTCCTCCCCTATAACTATTTCGAGATGCCGTTGAGTTGAATTAATATACTGATAACAAAAACTCTGATAAGATGAATATGTAATTGGGGTGTATTGAGGTTCAAAGATTTAGGAAATTTGGTATTAGGCGCTGAGCAAACGTTTCGAATTTCATTCGTGTGCTTCAGGATCCCAAGAAATTGAGAATCTTTCTTCCTCTCGCTCTATCTATCTCCCTCCCCTCTTCAACATCTCTCTCTGTCTCTCTCACTCTCACCCTCTCTCTCTCTCTCTCTCTCTCTCGTTCTCTCTCTCGCTCTCTCTCTCGCTCTTACTTAGGGTGGCTGAAGTTCCGGAGCAGAAATAAACCAATGTTCTCTCTCTTGCTCTCTCTTGATCTCTTAGGGGAGCTAGATTTCTAGAGCAGGAACAAACCAATGTTCTTTCTCTCTCTCTGTTTCTCTCTCGCTCTCCCTCTTAGAGGAATTGAAGCTCTAGAGCACGAAGAAACCAACTCTCTCTCTCTCTCTCTCTCTCTCTCCCTCTCTCCCTCCTTCTCCCTCCCTCACGCTGTATGATTTGCAAAACAGTAGACAGCCCAAGAGCACCAAAATAACAAAGTAAACAAAAATATCAATAGTTTTGGCTGAGGCTTCTATATTTTGAAACAAATTCCAAACGTTAATCCGAGCGCGAGCGCGGTCAATTGGATTATCGAGTTGAGCTTGTATCAACATCGACCCAAAGCGCGAGCGTAACGATCGGAACGAGGAGTATAGAGAACAAACAATCGCACCATCCGGCGCGTATGTGCGAGGGCACACAGTGCGCGCTTTGACAGCGACGTGTTCGTATGTTGTTTGGAGGACAAACTTCCGAAGCTTGCACTCTAATTTTCGATTTCATACAATTTCATATCCTTCACGACCACGAGAGTGTCTTCAGAAAGTCGTTTCCAGGAGTGCAACGTCTACTTGTAGAAAAGCTGCGTATTATTTTTATCCGATTGGATGATTTCTCACTTTGAAACCCAAACTGGTCACTCTCATAGTTCCAGATGCTTGGAGAGCGGGGCGAAAGAGCGGACGATCGTCTCTGAATAACGGAATTGCTGTATCAGATTTGCACGAGGGCACAGAGAAACTGAGGAAAACTGGTTCGATACACGCAGTTACATTTTAGCCATCCAAGTATTGGCCCAAGCCTGGCTGACACGAGCGATCGCCTCAGCACATCTACCAAACGTCCACTGCTTGACTCTAATCGAATGACACAGGCCTCCAATTGATTCCAGTCCTTTGACCCTTGTTCGGATTCTCAAACTTGTCCGAAAGAAGTAACAAGTTGCCTGGGCTCGGCTGTAGGCTCGACTATCGATCTGTCCGTAACTTCGTGGTCGCGATTGCATCGTGCTGCACGAGCAGCAAAAATGCCAGGCGAATGTGTCACGGCCCCGTAATCGCGGCCGCGCTAACGAAAGTATTCGCGTAATTTATATCGCGCGTGCATGAACATTCATCCTCGTCTACACGTGCACCCTTGCGATACGACTGTTGCGGTGTGTTTCAGCCCACCGGAATGCATGCTCTTACTCGGGAAAACCTCGTCCTCGTAACGATATGATTTACCGGATGAATCAGTCCTGAATTACGTTTCGCATAAACGCAATAGAAATTTATATGACGGAGGACAATAAATACTAGGTTCGAAGTGTGCTCTTCAATGTGGATATCGTTGGGATCCACATGTGTCTCTGTTGGAGTATCTGGGCAACGATGAAGTACATTGTCACTGGCGGACGCATCAACTGTCATCAACAATCCCTGTTCTTTCCACTGAGCTTATTATTATTTTTTGGATCTTTCCAATGTTTCTTTGCATTTGAGGCTTTTTCAATTCCATCCTGGTCACTTTTTCCAGTTGTAAGAAACTGGAAAGAGAGATGGTAACTTGGAGAGCAGCTTGGAGTGCTGCTCATCAACTTTCCTAACGCATCACCGGACCGCATTTTCACGAGGGCACAGGGAAACTGCGCAAAACCAGTCCGAGTATCAACTCCGTCCAATGCTGCTCAACATGATAGATCAGTTCGTCCACTATGGTCGCTTTATCACTCTTTCGTAGCTCATTCAAATGTCAGAATGCCGAGCGCTCGTGTGAAGATTTTTGCAAAAGGCTTTCGGGGTTCACTTAGTCTGATATTTGTAGATGCGGGAGAATACGCGAGTATTTCAGCCATGACGATAATTGACCTCGTCGTTGAACGTTAACGCAATTAAAGAATCAATAACGCTGCTGCATTGAATCGCAATCAAATTCACTTGTTCGCGCAGTCATAGCCACGGGACGCCAACCATCTGTGCACTCTATTCCTTTATTTATTTTCCCTGACTTCTCGCTGTCCGATCTCATGGCCATTTACAGACGTCTGGCGGACTTATGTATTTCTTAATAAATACGCAACTGGACGTCGCTGCTCGTCTGACATGCACGAGGCTTGAGACGATGCTGCTCGATAATGTTGCTGTCCTTGATTCGCCATTGGGTATCAACTTTTTTCCAAACTGCTGATTCCACTCCATGAAGAACACGAATATATACATCTTGAGGAAATTATAAACAATTTTGAGAAGCGTGATGAGATTTCGTGAATTGTTTAAATAACAATTATAACGACCTCACGGGAAATGATTGCTGATCATTATGAAGCGTGATGACGATATTGGAGCACCAATTGAGGGATCTACCTGATGAATGAAAACGAAGTTCTGCATTGTTGGAGAGAATATTTTTAGAGAACTTCGGCCTCTCCTTAAGGCCTTAGGCCACAGTAACGGGTATAAAATCATGTGCGAATTTAACAATTTTTTTTTCGTATGAAAAAGTGATTCAATCATAAAATTAATTACACATGTATGTAGTATGAATATTAAGCTGTTAGAAAAAATATATATATATATTTTTTTTATGTACAAAATGGCCGACTACTCGAAACTTCTCGAAACAGCTTTTTTCCAATTGGCGTGACAAATAACGTCAACAATTTTCACTCGATTTACTTCAAATTCAAAAGTTATGTTTCTAATTGCATTTCGCAGAGACGTACGTACGGAATTTCTGATTAATCGAAAACTTTTCATTTTATAAGCGGTTTATGAGTAGTTATAACGAACTTTTTCACTGAAAATTCATTTCTGTTCAAATACCTACAACTTTTGAATAAAACAATATTTTTTAAATTCCGTATGTACTTCTCTAGGTATTCTAATGTAGATTGACGAGAATTTTTGTTTTTTGTTCTAGGTAAAAAATTGGGGATGCTAAATGTCACGTCTGAAAAAAAGATGACAAAAGAAAATATTAGTAGACGGACATTTTGTGTATCGAAAAAAAATTCTAACAGCTTGATCTTCATACTAAATAGATGTGTAATTAATTTTATGAGTGAATAACTTTTTCATACGAAAGAAATTGTTAAATTCGCACATGATTTTATACCCGTTACTGTGGCCTGAGGCCTTAAAGAAATTCTTTTTTTTCGGCGGTAACGTCTGATTGAGATGTGGCGTTCCGACCGAATCGAATTCATTACGCGATAGTTTAATGTCTCATCCAGATACCGCCCACCTCCTAAATACGTCAAACCCAGCAGGACCTGATAATCAAAATCGAGGGAACGGTGCTGCACTTGCAATTAGATCGTATCGAATTTTGACAGCCCGGAGCCTCGTGCTATGCACGGCTTTATTGATCAACTTCACAGCCATAACTTGATATATCGCAAGGATAATTCCTGTACGAGCGGATAATGAGTTTCCGATTCGGATGAGCGATCAAGGTTGATTGTCGAAGGTTCCATTTGTGTCGGTTATCTCATTCGACCTTCCTCCTCTTGGAATACGTACCCGTATCAAAATTGTCCAGCTGTACTCTCCGCGCACTAACTTACGAAAACGATTACATCTCGGAAATCAAATTCCTCATTCGCCCAGGTGTACGAATCTCAGAGGTGCAAATTCTCTGAATATTCCGATACGGTGAAATGACTAGCTTTAGGGTACATTTTGTTTGCATCGTATTATGCAACGTTAATTTGCTGCATTCTATGCGTCTACATCAAACGCCTGAAATAGAGAAATCAATCATTGACAGAGTTTTTTTTCAATAGATTGGCAATCACGAAACGAAATGGCAATTTCCAAACGAAACGAGACTTCGAATTGGCAATGTCGAAACAAAATGGAACATCGCTTTACGTAATACCAATCAACATCAAAGGCTCACCCCAATTGGAAGTAGACTAGCTTGATCGACTGAAAGAAAAGGACAATCGCCTCATTCGCCATAGTCGGAGCGGATGTCGAGATCAACATGCCAATTGTAAGATCAAAGAATCAATGGCAAAATCAAAGGATCAATGGCAAAATCAAAGAATCAATGGCAAAATCAAAGAATCATTGGCAAAATCGAAGAATCAATGGAAAAATCAAAGGATCAATGGCAAAATCAAAGAATTATTGGCAACATCAAAGAATCAATGGCAAAATTGAAGAATCAATGGCAAAATCAAATAATCAATGGCAAATTAAAAAAATCAATGGCAAAATCAAATGATCAATGGCAAAATCAAATGATCAATGGCAAAATCAAAGGATCAATGGCAAAATTTAAGAATCAATGGCAAAATTAAATAATCAATGGGAAAATAAAAAAAATCAATGGCAAAATCAAAGGATCCTTGGCAAAATCAAAGAATCATTGGCAAAATCAAAGAATCAATAGCAAAATCAAAGAACCAATGTCAAAATCAAAGAATTATTGGCGACATTAATTCGCGAATGCCAAAGTGGATGAGCCGGAAACTGGACCTCAGGTCCTGAACGTCAAAATGTCAACTGCTCTGGTAAACAAAACCCAAATACGATCAACAGCAGAACAACGAATGTGAGTTTGATTCTGAGCAATCAACAGGAAAACCCATCGAGGCGGGACATCGAAACCAGAACCCCCCAGCTGGTTAATCAACCTCCAACAAGTGTCATACGAATGAGACCCAAGTTGCGATCCGTGACCAAGAGTATCAGCAAAGGGCTGACAACATCCAACTTTCGACCAGGGGGGAGCTTGCAGGCGGGATTTCCCGCGAAGGTCATCGATCATTAGGGTTCTACGAACCGGGACAAATTTGCCACGCATCCCCATTCCCGTAAGTTGTTTTTTTTCCGCCGAACTCCCCGCTTCTTGGCCTTCGGGCAATCAGGGGTGGAAGAAATGAAAGATAGGTATCATCCACGAGTATGCAGTGTCGGTAGCTTTTCCCCTTTAGCCTGTGGGGTGATGTCGTTCCCCAAATGGCTGACTTCTCGACCCTGGCGGACGATTCACTCCTGCGGGTCCTCAGGAAAAGTCTTTGGGCAGCCCATAATTGTTAATATTATCGAAGCAGCTGTGGCTGCGATGGCCCTAAACAGGGCGTTATGGGAGATCGTTAAGAGCAGTATCGATCTTCGGCAAGCGGATGTGACAGCCTAACGACCAAGATACCAGCGAACTTATAATGATCCTGAGATCATCGAGTTTCGCGTTGAAACGTGGGTCCTCCACTGCGAATATACAGCTAATGGTTACTCCCTACCTTTCGTGCCTCATCTATGCCGCATTCGTGTTCCAGTCCTAATATCCTTCATCCGCACCACTATCCTTCGTTGCCCGACGCAACAGTGAAGATCTCCCTGATACGCGGCATGGCGAAAGTGCCCGCCGCTTCGTCGTGCAATCTACGAGATAACCATAATGGTAATTTATATACAACAATGGATGTCCTCGGGAATGACACTCGCTGATATCCACAGAGCCACTCAGCATGTGGGAGGACTTATTGCCAGACATCTCGTGCCATTGTGGGATGTTCGCGCTGGGCGGCGATGTGTTTGATGGCCGTCATTTGTTCTTCTCTCGTGGATCTATGACGTATCGAGGATTCAGGAGATACCTCAGAACACCAAGCACTTCCAGGTCTTCTTCGGAGATCCGATCATCACGAACGTCACATCGAAACCACTCAAAGTTCGAGCAATCGCGTAAGCCGACCACCCTCCTACCACCCCCTCATCTTCATAGCACGCATTTTAGGGACTCGCACCCTTAAGGCATTGTTCCTAAAAATGGAATTAGGAAAAAAAAGGGAAAAAAGAGTCGTATAATATTTGTGTAGGATCGCTTGGTTCTAAATTTTTTGTTTTTTTCTTTTTACGGCATCGTTTACGAGGTAGGTAAGCAGCTTTGGCACTCACCCTCAGGACAAAAATTTGTCCTCGAATGTGTTTTTTTTTGTGTATTTATGCGTATACAAATATGTACGATATGCCGGGGGAGGGGGAGGTACACTTATCCGTATATACGACGAAACGCTTAATTCTTTTTTGGCGCCGCCAGCCTCGATCGAAACACCCTGCGCTTCTCTGTCTTTTTCTCTCTCTCGCACACATAACTCGCCCCTGATGTCCTTCTATTACATAGCCGATTCCGCCCATCCAGCCCGAGGCGTACGGTATATTACGCATTCCATTTACATATTCATGGAAACAAGAGCGCACTTCGCTCATATACTACAGACGTGTACCTTTTATTCTGGCCCGACCGTCTTACGTACCTTTTTTTACGCTGGGAATCTGAGGTTTTTATTCGCTCGCTTAATCACTGAGCGCCCCGCCAGATACGCGGGAGTGATGAGTAATGGGGCGAAATTACTGATAAACGAGGATAGAGTACAATGAATAGAATGAAAAGACATTGTAACAAAATTACAATAAAAACAATCGTTGTGACGAATGAAGAAATTGTGTATCGGAGACGAATGTTTTCCATATTAAATAATAATTCTAGTGAGGATGTTTTTTTTTGGTTATGGATACAATGGTGGTGATCGGAGTTGTGATTATTTTTGGGTATTTTTTTTTTAAATATTATTTAAACTTTGGAGCTGTTGGTTCGCTATGGAGTTGCCTGTACGTTATAGGGATTTTATGATTGTTCCTGACGACAAGTTAACGGATGCCGAGCATTACACTTTAACGAGACGAGTAATGTACGAACCATCAGCAGCCG
Organism: Ophion obscuratus; assembly: GCA_964007375.1. Classification (NCBI taxonomy): domain Eukaryota; kingdom Metazoa; phylum Arthropoda; class Insecta; order Hymenoptera; family Ichneumonidae; genus Ophion; species Ophion obscuratus. The sequence continues at coordinate 9,667,956 of OZ023320.1, forward strand.
TTATGTACGTGTATATATGTATATACGTGCATTGTAACGCATCTGTGTACTTGCCTCCAACTCGGAGTTGTGGGATGGGATATAATCGTCGTCTATGTTCATGGCACATCGTAAATCTCATGAAAAAATGTGTTGCCTCCGTGCGCTGTTAGATCGGAGATAAAGTTCTGTAATTGCCCAAATAGTGATTCCGCAAGGCGTTGTTTGAACCTTGAACCTCTGGTAGGAAAAGGTCTCGCGTTCTTATAGTTCTTATATATTTTATCATAATAATGATGATATTCAATGATTCTTATTAACATATTATTATGATGATGACATTCACTATTTTATTATTACGATGATGGCATTTATTAGTGTTTTATTAGGATGACGACATTTATTGATATTTTATTATAATGATGAATGGACCAACACATGGTGGATGGGTGGTTGGCGTCCGGCTCCGTCAGTACTTCGAGTCAAGTAGCATTGCACATGGTCGATAGTTGGAGCGGTGACCGCTTAGCCGTGCACCAGCTGGCGCACCAACCAGCCAACGGAAGTTAGTACTTCTGACGAGGAACATCACATTGGTGTCCTCCTCCGATTTCGTTGAAACTTTTTTTTGTGGAAGAGTATCAAAAACTCAGAGACACGTATTTTTTTTATCGGCGGAAAAACGGTTTTAAGGGGCTATACCAGTGTGACACTTTCAATAAATCAAATATTTTTTGTCTTTTTAGACAGTTTATACTTTCAAAAATATCATCATTTATATAATTTATATCAATATCATTTTATCTTGCGAAAATCTACATGTAAAGCTTTAAACGCGTTTGTCTCGAAATGAGATTTTTCAAATGTGCTGACATTGTAACTTAAAGAGCAATTATCCGATTGACTTGAAATTTGAACTGAGTACTCTTGAATATATTTACTCTCCAATGACGTAGGATATTTTTGATGGGATGAGAATTGACGATCTGGCATTGAAAAAAAAACGACTTTTATAGGCAAGAAAACAGACTTTTTTTCATAACTACGCCATTTAGTTAGATTTTGATATTTTTCGAAAATCCTACGTCATTGAACAGGAAATACCTTCCAGTTTAACAACAATTTTTCCTTTAACGGTCTTAGCTACTCAATCGGCCGGAATCATGTCAGCAGTGAAGGAACTTTTTTTTTTGGCGCCTCCGAAGGCAGCGCATAAGTCGCTTGGATCTCAATATTTTTTTACAAAAAAAATATGCAATATAGGTCAAATATAGCCAAATATATCCTTAATTTTCCGAAACATTTACTTGAGTACTTTTCTTCCAAAAAATTCCCGAAAGTCACCCAAATTTTCACCCAAAAACCCCAGCGGTGTTTTTCGTTTTTCGTCGGTAACGTTATCGTTCTCATCTACAATGTATAGTACACAAAAAAACAAAAATTGTTACAATTTGAATTTTTTTATATCTCGTACCGTTAAAACGTTATCGTCGAAAAACGAAAAATATCCTCATTTTTGAGGGTGCGTTTCATTCCTTAATACAGTTTTTCCGCCGATTAAAAAAAAATACGTGTCTCTTAGTTTTTGACACTTTTCCAAATAAAAAAGTTTCAACCAAATCGGAGGAGGACACCAAAGTGATGTTCCTCGTGAGACCTTGGTGTACATAGTTGAGTAAACGTCTTACCGGAGAATCAGAAGAATATGGGATCGTCTATACCGGTACGGGTTTTTCACAGTTTCCCCATGCCCCCGGAAAATGTGGTATGGTGTAGCTCAAAACGGCCGTGGACGCAGCCGAAGTGAGGTTTCATTAGCGAAGTGCGGATAGGGATGGTGTTGAAGTTTGCATCGTTGGAATGCAACGAAAAGTCTTCCCGATCTTTTCTTTTCCTTATTTTTCATCATTGTTTAACATTTTTTTTCGGCTTTTGATAATAATTTTTTAATAAGGATTTTCAAGAATGTCCGAGTCACTTTGTAGCCTAAATGTGGCAAAATTTTTTTTTGGTAATATGAAAAAAATATATTTTTGTTGCATTCCATCGATGCAAACATCAATACCATTGATAGAGAGTGACAGAAAAAGGTTCTATTGAAAAGAATTATACGTAAAAACCCGCAAGGGTATACGTTGGAACTCAGGGAATAAAATAAAATTATAATGATGAACGACATTTATTAACCCTCATTCGGCACACTGGGGTGGCTTGCACCCCATTGCACCATTACATTTTTATTTGCAATTAAATTTTTTTTAACATACTTATATTAAATTCCCGGCTACATAACCTACACTACTTTGAAAAAGAAGCTTTCAAGGAGTCCCAAAAAAAATTCAAGTTGAAATATTTAATAGTTTGTTTATAATAACGGTTTTTGTCGCTGGGGTGCAAACATCCCCAGTGTACCGAGTACTTATGTCCACTGAAGTGTGCCGAATAAGGGTTAATGATATATATTAATATTCAATCATAATAACGATGATATTCAATTTGCAGCATCTCATGAAGTCTCTTTTATATATTATATAATACATAGAGGATTTATATTGTTTAAGGGGCTATACCAGTGTGAACGCTGAAAATTTGGGTGATTTTCGGGAATTTTTTGGAAGAAAAGTACTCAATTAATTGTTTCGGAAAATTAAGAATATATTTCGCTATATTTGACCTATATTACATAATTTTTTTCATAGAAAAATATTGAGATACAAGCGACTGATGCGCTTGCCTTCGGAGGCGCGAAAAAAAAGTTCCTCGACTGCTGACATGATTCTTGCCGATTGAGTAGCTGAAACCGAAAAAGGAAAAAAATTTCGTTGAACTGGAAGGTATTTCCTGTACAATGACGTAGGATTTTCGAAAAATATCCAAATCTAACAAAATGGCGTAGTTATGAAAAAAGTCTGTTTTCTTGCCTATAAAATGGTCGTTTTTTTTCAATTCCAAATCGTCAATTTTCATCCAATCAAAAATAGACTACGTCATTGTAGAGTAAATATATTCAAGAGTACTCAGTTCAAATATCAAGTCAATCGGATAATTGCTCTTTGAGTTACAATGTCAGCAAATTTGAAAAATCTCATTTCCAGAAAAACGCGTCTGAAGATTTAACTATCGATTTTTGCAAGATAAAATGGTATTGATATAAATAATATTCTTGAAAGTATGAACTGTCGAAAAAGGCAGAAAAAAATCGATTTTTTGATAGTGTCACACTGGTATATCCCCTTAAAACGTTAGATCAAGGTATTTGTAAGGTTTTTTTCATCATCATTTTCAGAATCTCTAAAAGGGATGTAAAGAGACAAAACAGATGAAAGAAGTTGACGGAGCGATGATTTTCCAACGTGGTCCTGCACACTTTTTCGTCTATGGCAAATCTTTCTGCCTGCACGTGCAATTTCCGATCCAATTAATTCGTTTTACTCGTACCATTGCCACATTCACCGAGCTCCAAAGTCCCGTCCACGTCGCAGAACAATGAGTCTGTGGATTACTGAAGTGTCTTCAAATTAACGAGACCCTCGTCATCAATTAGAAGATAAGAGCCCGAATTCCTCTCCTGTTTTTTTGTCCCTTTTTCGCGTCATTCTCCTGTGTAACACGATCGCCACGATCTGACGAGGACAGTTGAATGGATCCCTTGGAACATGGAATACCTTCGAAGGCTTGGGACGAAAAATAAAGAAGATCGATTCGCGTGACACGATGGAAAACACGAATGTCCGTGTCAATATTGTGAGTGTGCCGAGACTTTTTTTTTCCCGACAACACATCTCGAAGAAACTTTTTCCTCGAGTATTCGATATGATTTTATTAGAAATGATTTTTTTTTTTTTTGCAAAGAAAAGGGTACTCATGTTTGGGGTGTGTGACAAGCAGCGTCGGCCTGGGCCAATACTTGGATGGGTGGCCGCTCAGCCGACTCAGTGAAAATGTAGCTGCCTGTATCGACACGGGTTTTCCTCAGTTTCCCTGTGCCCTCGTGCACATGCGATATGGTGGGGCATTATGAAATGAGTGGCTGTGGGCAACACTCCGGGACTATCTTCACAGAGCTGACATTGATGAGGGTAGCAAACTGCTAGGTGTGGGGTGAGAATTGAAGGGCTGGGCTCGTAAAAGCTCGTAAAAGCTCATCGCGTCAACGGAGCTTTAGAAAAGAGCTTAAGGCATTCCTTTCACGAACTCGAATATTTAACATTTACTAATTTTTGTTTATAGTTAAGTAAAAATATATCCCAGTATACCGGTAAAATTTCGAGCCAAGTTACCGAATTTTTAACGAAAAATTGCGACTCTAAAAATCGTCTCACTTTCACGGCACTTTATGGAGATGACACGCTGGCTACATTTCTATCCAATAATTTATACACTGAATAACTCTGTACGCTGATACAAACTGCTCACGCGCATAAAAAAATCTAAAAATTCCGTAACGACAATAAAAACAGGGAGTCACCGAATGTTTGAAGAAAACATTAAGGGGTCTTTCATTTTAGACGCGAAAAAGGCTATTTTCATGAATTTTTGTTAGGTTTATTTCATAGGTATTGATTTAAAAGTTGTTACACTTAATTAATACACTTTTGGAATACACAATACATTTTTTTCATGTATTTATGTAACCCAAACAAATTTTAATCGTGTTTTTCTCGAAACAACGTTTTTCGACGGCTTGTTGATAAAATCTTCGAAAATACTGAACCGATCCTTATGAAACTTTAGCCATATATTCTTCACAACTATAGCTATAGCGCATATCATGGATTTTTTTAAATGTTGATGTTTACTTTTTTTTACCAAAAACGGTGAAAAAACACGTTTTTTTCGATAATCGTCCGTCATTTTGTTATGTTTGCATATATAAAAAATCGTATGATATGCGCTATAGCCATTAACATGCTGAATCTAAAACCGTTTGATTTTTTTGTTTCGGATTATCCATCTCCAACATTTCATCACAGCGCAGACCTACAATTTTTTAGGACATTTTTTTAAATACCATTTTAAAAAACAACTTTTATATCTCTAACTATAATATATTATAGATATTGATATAAAAGTTGTTACACTTAATAAATACACTTAATAAACACACTCTCGAAATACATTTAAAAAAGAAATGTATTTATTTAAGTCACTATTTATAGACGGATATGGTATTTAAAAAAATGTCCTAAAAAATTGTAGGTCTGCGCTGTGATGAAATCTCGGAGATGGATAATCCGAAACAAAAAAATCAAACGGTTTTAGATTCAGTATGTTAATGGCTATAGCGCATATCATACGATTTTTTATATATGCAAACATAACAAAATGGCGGACGATTTTCGAAAAAAACGTGTTTTTTCACCGTTTTTGGTAAAAAAAAGTAAACATCAACATTTTAAAAAATCCATGATATGCGTTATAGCTATAGTTGTGAAGAATATATGGCTAAAGTTTCATAAGGATCGGTTCAGTATTTTCGAAGATTTTATCGACAAGCCGTCGAAAAACATAGTTTCGAGAAAAACACGTTTAAATTTTGTTTGGGTTACATAAATACATTTAAAAAATTTATTGTGTATTCCAAAAATGTATTTATTAAGTGTAACAACTTTTATATCAATACGTATGAAATAAACCTAACAAAAATTCATGAAAATAGCCTTTTTAGCGTCTAACGTGAAAGACCCCTTAATGTGTTCTTCAAACATTCGGTGACCCCCTGTTTTTATTGTCGTTACGGAATTTTTATAATTATTATTATCTTTAAAAATTATTATATTATCTTTAGAATTATCTTTAGAAATATTATTATGAATTTTTAGCGTCTTAGAAGACCCCTTAATGATAAAACGAGGTGCTTAGGATGGAAGAGTCAAGATGACCAAAAATCTGCCTATTTGAGAAAATAAGAGCAATTACAAACAGAATACCGTCGAATTGGGCGAAAAAAATAGAAAAAGTTGTAAGGAAAATGGGAATAGAAGAGATAGTAACAATGATAAGGGAGAGAAGAAAAGTGAAAAGAATAAACGAAACGATAAAATAAGTATTAGATAACTCAAAAAAGGACATTTTGAGGAAGAAAGAGGAAAAATAAGAAAATCAACGTATAATGAAGAATACAAATATATTGTGGAAAACGAAAAATGGCCATGGAAATACTGGTCGAAAGAGGGAGTAAAGGGAAGGGAGCATAAGGAAATGTGGGCGAGATTAAGATGCGGAAACATAGGAAGGGCGGAAAAGAGGGCGGGGGGGGGGGGGATTGGAGGTGCAGGATTTGTAAAGAAGAAAATGAGACGCTGGAGCACCTATTAGTATGTGAAAAAGGCTGGGACTTAGTAACGGAGAAAGCAAAAAAGAAAGCAGAGGAGTGGGCGCAAGGAATAGATAATTTGGCGATAAAGTTTGAGGGGAAATAGAAGAAGTGTGCAGCAAGATGTGCAAGGGGGAGGAAAAAGAAGCGGAGGGAAGGATTAAACTAATAAGTAAAGTTTGCGAACTCCAATTTCCATGAAATTTGGCATGCTTGTAGAATGGATAAAAATAGGCGACACGTATTTTTTTACATCTGCGGAACCCAATTTTTAAGGGTTGAAACGCACCTTCGAAAATTGGGGTGTTTTTCGTTTTTCGTCGATAAAGTTTTAACGGTACGAGATATGAACAAAATTCAAATTGCAACAATGTTTATTTTTTCGAATCCTATACTTTGGAGATGAGAACGATAACGTTATCGACGAAAAACACCCCTACTTTCGAGGGTGCGTTTCACCCCTTAAAAATCGGGTTCCGCAGGTATAGAAAAATACGTGTCGCCTATTTTGACCCATTCTACAAGCATGCCAAATTTCATCGAAATCGGAGAGATAGACTTCGCAACCTTTCCTTGTAAGAAAAAGAGATAAATATTAGACGGTGATAAGGAAAAGAGCATGGAGAGTGGAAAATAACTTAATGTAGATATAAGAGAAAAAATAGTGAAAATATTAAAAGAGAAAAAATATTAATTTTGTAAAAAAAACTTGTTAAAAAAGTTGTGCAAATAAAACTCGATTTGATTGATATTAATGATAAAATATCAGTCAAATTGATATTTGGAAAAATGTGACCAGCGGAATAATTTTCTTAGCCGCGACTTTTTCGGGAAAATCAAAATATGTGGAAAATAACTAAATTTTTTATTCCAGTTTATCGTTGGGTATAATAATTGATTGTGACTTATTTTTATTAAGCGCCACTAACCAATGATACTGAAGGGCCCTTTATGTCAGGCCCTCCGCGAAAAAAAACCTTAAAAAAAAATTACGCGTAGATTTTTGTCGTCCACGACGAATGGAACGGCTCGTGCACTCTCTTGGCCAGTAGTCGAAGTCAGTAGGAGTCAGACGGACGGGAGCCCTTTTCGCCGTGTGAGCGTGGCGAGCGAGCGAAAAGTAGAACTCCGCCAGAACATTTGCCCCGGCGAATACAGCGTGGGATTTGTGACGGCAACGCTATGAATTTGTTCGTACTTGTTTAGTTTCCTCGCCAGGCCAAGGAATACGTGCTCGCCCGTAGATCCGTAGATGATTTTTTTTCTCCAATTCGGAGGATTTTCCCGTCTCTGGAAAATACTTTTTCTCTTTGCTCTTTTTTTTCCAAACGGCAGCGAATTATTCGAATACCTTTCGATCTCTCAAAAAAAAAAAAAAAAAACGAAAAAATTGACATATGTTGCGAAATTTAAGCAGGGAACGAAAACGACGAGGCTGCAAAAAAATCTCGTCACCTCGAACAAATATTTGTCTCGTGCCATTGAAAAGTACCACGAGTGTGCGCGTTATCGGTTTCGACACAATATCGAGAACCGACGGATAAATTCGCAGACGGCCGTTGTGCGAGAGAGGAAGGGAGAAAAAAAATGTTAAGGAGGGTCGAGAAAGGAAGATATCGAGAAGTGTTGCGGGGGCGAGTCGTGTCCAAACGGAGCGCCCGAAAACTATTTACCGCACAGATATCTCGGCTGGCCTCTCTTTTTTGGCCTCCACGTCCCAGAGGAGAAGAGGTAGCATTGAAAGCGGAAAAAAAGCATCGCTCGAGCACGTCGTAGTAAATTGATTTCGTCTAGTGCAAAAAGGGTCTCTTCCCGAAATCACTGATCTTACTGTTGTTTTTTTCTACGTATCTTTTTTCCTTTTTGCCCGCTGCAGAACTCGAAGTGGATCTGGCGATCCCGACTTCCCGATTTTAGCACTGAAAATGCTTTTGAAACTGTATATTTTTGTTGAGGTAGGCTGGGTATAGGGGTCCGACAAGGAACATCACTTTGGTGTCCTCCTCCGTTTTTGTTTTAACTTTTTTATGTGGAAAAGTATCAAAAACCAAGAGCCACGTATTTTTTCATCAGCGGAAAAACGGTTTTAAGGGGTGAAACGCCCCCTCGAAAATAGGGGTGTTTTTCGTTTTTTGTCGATAACGTTATCCTTCAAATCTCCAATATATAGTACACAGAAAGATAAACATTCTTGCAATTTGAAATTTTTTAATATCTCGTACCGTTAAAACGTTATCGACGAAAAACGAAAAACATCCCTATTTTTGAGGGTGCGTTTCACACCTTAAAACCGTTTTTCTGCTGATAAAAAAATACGTGTCTCTTAGTTTTTGATACTCTTGCACATAAAAATTTACAAGAAAATCGAAGGAGGACACCAAAGTGACGTTGCTTGTGAGTTAGCTGGATGTCATACGAAACTAACGCTACCCCCACTCCACTATCACTGTGTTTTAGCAGAGTGGGGGGAGCTGCGTTCTTCCCGACCTCTCCCCGAACCACCGGCCAATTTTAATTTAAATTTAACAATTATATTACAACTTATGTTACAAATATATTACAAAAATTATATAACAATTATTATACAAACAAACCGAAACGAACCCAAATATATACCTCAATGTATCAATATTTTTTTTTTTAATTATGAAAAATAATTCATATTATTCGCATGTACCTGTCTTTTGTACCCGAAAAGTCTGATTACATTTTCAATGCCATGAAAGAAGGTACCTGCGGGTAATAAAGTCTAGCTAAGAGATATTTGAAATAAAATGAAAAATATCCAATTAATCGACATATTCTAATTATAATCATTATTCAAGTTCAGTTGCTATAAAATATAAACAAAAAATGGTGTATCATAAATAAAAATAAAATTAAACATTTTTGAAAACCTCGATAGTAGGCCTTAATTTACTACAGTAACATCTTAAAAGTAAGGTAACAACGTTATAAAACAAACAAACTTTGCTACAAGAAGTAAGAAGATAATAAGGCCTATGGGTAAATTTAGTAGGCCTTAAGGGATCATCACACTGTGACCGCCCGAAAACAGCCGATTTTCGCGATTTTTTTCAGGTGGATAGGATAAGCTAATTGGTCTATTTTTCTTACAAATTGAATCACCGATAACGAGTACAAAATGACTTTTTTTTTAATTTATTTTTTTATTTTTTGACGTTGTTTTTATTTGCAAGAAATTGCGTGGTAAAAACATGGTGTTCCATGGTGGCCAGGATTGCGGCCGCAAATTTTATCTGAAACGAAAATTTCAAAACGATTATTAATCTGTAGGAAAGCCGCTACATTCCTATGGAGGTTTTTTTTTAGTGAAATTTGAAAAAAGGGCTGCGGTTTGAACAAAAAGTATCAAACGTGGCCTTTTTTCGACAATTTTTCGTAAAAAAAAATAGGAAGATTAAAAAAGCTTCCATAGCAACATGAGGAATAACGTGAAGTGTCAAATGGATAGCTTGAAAACTCTTCCTGTGGGAGTAGCCACCGTTTTGAAAAACACCACCCCGAGGATAACGCGTTTAAAGTTCGGAGTGCGGGTTCTCACGCTGCAATCACTTTTTCTAAGAAAGGCTGTAGCGACCGAAATAATTCGAATTTCGATCTCAAAATTGAACAGAACGTTTATAACCGTGTATACTATCGGATAATACAAAAAAATCGATTTTTTGAAAATTTTACACTGTCATGATCCCTTAATAACCGCCGACCACGTATGCAAGAAAAACAAAATAAAAAATATTTGGACCACGATACGTTATTTAAATATTTATGATTATCGAAGCTTGAATGAATAAAGATAAAGATTGTGATTTTATATAGATAAGTGTAAAATCTATCTAAAATCTATCTAAAATACTTACGATTTATTCGGACCGATTCGGATAATTGTAAATTGATATTGTAAACAATTGATTACAATTGATATTGTAAATAATTGATAATTGTAAATAATTGTAAAATACATACGATTTATTCGGACCGATTCGGATAAGTGTAAAATCTATCTAAAATCTATCTAAAATACTTACGATTTATTCGGACCGATTTTTATTATTGGTGCTGCGCGGCCGCGTCTTATGATGAATGATGAAGTACCGACATCGGGGAGCGGGGTTTCGCGCCTCCACAAACTTGTAGCGACATATTCGTGCAATAGGCGTCTGTGAGTGTGGCCTTGAGCGTGGGCGGTTATTTTAAGGGGTTATATACAGTGAGGAGGTCCAAAAAGATCGATTTTTCAAGAATTTGAGAAGACCTTTAATTTTATTAACGTAATAATTTGTACACGTATTATGGTAACTTTTAACTGAATTTTAAAATTTTTATTTGTAAAAATAATTATTTTGAAAGCCGCTGTAGGTGACCAAGGGGAGCACCTCTAAAAAAAGGCGTCTTGGGGTGAGCACGATATCTCTGGAATGGATCATTTAAAATGAAAAACTAAAAAAAATCGTTTTTATAATAGATTATCTTGTCATTGATCGAAGGAATAAGCAAATTAAGGGGTTACCCCCACGTGCGATTTTGAAGAAATCGATTTTTTTTATTGCATTTTTGTGAAGTATAAGTATCTGAGAATATGTCCTGAAAATTTCAAGTCGATCCGAACAAAATTGACTGAGATATGAGCGTTGAAAGAGAAGAATCCGTTGTGCAAACGACCGGAAATTGAAACATTAAGCGCGTTTTTCTCCAAATGGCATTTCTGAAGTCAGTAACCAAGATTACTCGAACACTAATGAACCGATCTTCTTGAAATTTTGCAGGCTTATTTAATACATAAAAATATAGTCGTTAATCGTTCGATTTTTTTCGTTAAAATCGAACCATTAACTTTGACTGTCCGCCATTTTGTGAAAAATGAATATTTTGTAAAAATCCTTCGATTAAAGACTAGTTTATACTTATATTTGACTAAATCCATCCGCATTTTTTTTTCAGACGATCCACTTCGCCGCAATGTTGGTCACCGCAAACCGTGTATATAAAAACATTATTTCATTGACGGCCATTTGCCACTAAACAATGTAATATTTTTCAATAAGAAAAATTACTGAAAGTTCTTCAAGATGTGTTCTTTAAGATGGTATATTGATCGATTAAAAAAGATTTGTAGTTTTCTTTAAAAAAATTCATGAAAAAGGCCTTTTTTTTTGCGCTACAAGTGGGGGTAACGCCTTAATAATTTTAGACAAAATGGCAGCTACGCAAAAAAAAATCAATTTTTGACATAAATTTAGACCTTAAATTGTTTATAAAATGGAAAACATTTATCGGTGAGAAAAACCGTCGAATAATTACTAAAAAATATACTTGAAAAGATTGTGTTAAAATTTGAGACTGATCGGTTCAGCCCTTTCCGAGAAATCTTGCTCACCGACTTGAAAACACACAGTTTTGAGAAAAACGCATTTAAAGTTTCAAAAGCAATTTCGAACGCTCTGACACGTCATTATAAATATGAGAATCAAGAATATTCGCCGGATTGACAAGAAATTTTCTGTGTGTCTACTTAAATATATGTACATTATGAAAAAAAAAGATTTTTCGAAAATTTTAACTGTATATAATCCCTTAAATATGATTTTCGTTATTTAGGCCTTATTAGCCGACCGGCCTTGTTACCCGCAGGTACCTTAGTTGCACTTTGTGTAATGTCTGTAGATTTTTTTTACATATAGCTGCGCCAATTGCAGAATTTTAACGTCGATTGATTGAGACTTTTTTTTTAGTACGTCCGCACTGAAGAAAACTTAGTGGATCAGGATGGTTTTAGCTTCGGCCTTTGGGCTCGGCGGGTTTTTCCCTTAAAACTTCGCGTGTGTCACCGGGCAAACGAAGGGCCCTTCGTCCTTGGCGTCCATTTTCCACCATTTGAACAATCATTCGTCCATTTTCCACCTCAATTAATTGCGAATTTCCTCTCCGGGCTTTTGCTCAGCCCTTGAAAAATGTGGAATTATCGTGTTGGAGCTTTGGTCCGAAAACAAAGCTTTGCTTCGAAAAGCAGAGTGGCACAAAGCCTGCGTGTGGATTTTCTGGGATTTTTTGGGTGCGACGAGAATTCGACGCTGCTGTCAAAGAGATTTGGGCGAAAAAAAAAGGACTCAGCGTGGATTCGGCGGAAACAGAATTTTAGGAATGAAATTGAAAAATTTCCTCGACCGATTGCTCAAAGAGAATATTTGTAAAGAGAACGGGACTACAATCGTCAAGAAACATCGAAAGGAGGTCATAAAGAAGGACATGGGGGGGGGGGGGGGGGGGCAAAGGCAATTTGGTCTATACAATACGAAGGTGCGATCAAAGTGAATCGAGGGAAAACTGAATTATTTTATTCGACGGTTATATTCGGCTCGGATCGATCCTGAGGGGCGAAAGGGCGGGGCGATCGAAGTATCGATGGTGATCGATAACACGAAGGTAAAAACGATTTGTGAAAGAAAAGTTTCGGTATTGCACACTCGTGGGAAACTCGATAACAATCCAATCAATCCAACATCCTGAATTAGATCATCTCATTACGCGGAAAAACATCCTAGCTGGCATGCTTTTTCCTACTGGAAGGAGATTCGTATCTCAACGCCATGCCAGCTTGACATTCGTAAAAGCTCGACGAGATTTTCCCCTCGTCTTGGAGCAGCTTGTATTTCTGTTCGATGAATTGCATCCCCGATTAATTTGTCAACCAGGATCGATCCTCGTGGCCTTCGTGCTGTCGTTTGGCATTGTGAAAAATCCTTTGAAAAAAAATTAGGTCAAACAAAATTCTTCCCAAAAAAAAAACAACAAAAGCAATAGACCTTTTTTTTCTCGGGATGTTTTTTTTTCTAATCACATAGTACTCGAGTTACATCGTATTTTTAGAAACTGCAGTGCTTTACAAAAAGCTGGACAGCTTTGCGGAACGAAGCCGGACATTTCTTTGTCAGGGAAAATTGGACGGTGCCTCGACCCTTTGTAGTCCCCCTAGAGGAAATTCCTATTGTCAGTTACTAATTGTGAGAAACAACAGGCGAGTTTACGCGAGTAGGAAAGGCGTGAAAAAGAATCCTGTTCAAGGTCTCCTAGTGAGTAAAAAGGTACTGGAGAATATGAGAAAAGCCTAGACGACGTTTTTTTTTAATCTTTTAAGAGGTTATGCCTATTTGTAAATGTCAAAAAATCACTTTTTGGGACAGAAACAATATTTTGACTGTATATCATTTTATAAATGGTTCCTGAAAATGTGAAGGTGATCGGATTGAAGTTGACAGATTTATAGGCTGTTATGTTTACGCCCGCCGGAACGCTCGGAGCGTCGTTCGAAACTTTAAACGCTTTTTCTATCGAATTTAAACATCTAAAAAACTACTGGTTCGATCTTTCTAAAGTTTTTGAGCTTTTTCCAGATGTATAGGGTAAGGTGCCTAATTATTAGCACTCTAAGCCCAATTATTGGCAATTTAAGGGCCCAATTATTGGCACTTTGAGGGCCAAATTATTGGAATTTTAAGGACCCACTTATTGGCACTTTAAGCTCAGTTATTGTTACTTTAAAGGCCCAGTTATCGGCACTTTAAGGGCTCAATTACTGTTTTAGGGCTTTTTCTAGATGTATAGGGTAAGGTGCCCAATTATTGGCACTTTAAGGGCGAAATTTTTGGCACTTTGAGATTATTGGCACTACAAGCACCTAATTATTGGCACTTTAAGCCCAATAATTGGTTATTTAAGGGCCCAGTTATTGGCACTTTAGGGCCCAATTACTGGCCCTTTAGGGCCCAATTATTGGCACTTTAGAGCCCAATTATTGGCACTTGGAGGGCCCATTATTGGCACTTTAAGGGTCCAATTATTGGCACTTTAAGGGCCGAATTATAGGCACTTAGAGGACCACTTTAGTAGGAGCGAAATGGCAATAATTGGCGCGGTGCCAAAATAAGGTCACTTTACTCGACAATTTGATGAATGAAAAAAGCCAATTTTTTTCGCTAAAATCAAGACTTTTACTTTGAACTCGCGCCATTTTTTATTATTCTGATATTTCGGAAATTCCTTCGATTAATCATAGAATAAAATAATATACTAACGAAATCTTTCTGATTCCTTATATTGGATAACCTGGTTCAGAAGGGCATTGCTCATCGCAAAAGACGTTTTTGGGAGGTGCTTTCGGGTCATGAGCTGAAAAATTATTATAATTAACTATTTTTACCCAAAAAAATTACAGAGATTTACAGAAAAATTACAGAGATTTAAAATTACAGAGAAAATCTTCAGATAATACTTTTTCAAAAACCTAATTTTTGTATAAACTTATCATCACGATTTTCTGAGAAAATAATTCCAAAAATCAGCTGTTGTAACTAGGCATAACCCGTTAAATGATGCTCTAAATATTCCAAAATAAATCCCAAAAGGGCATCCACAATTTTCACCAGAGGTGTACGTAAAAATATATTATTCATAAATTAACGTTGAAACATCAAATTCCCTTACTAAATTCGCTACATCGTGAACGAATATATTTCTTTGATGCTGATCAACGCTGAAGTTATTTCATTATCGTCTACGAATGCAATGTTCCCGAAAGGAACATTCGGTTGTTTCATAAGTCAACTGTGCCCGGAGTAACACCCCAAAAGGCGGAAGCAATGAACGGCTGGTGGCTGTTTGGGGCGCAACGGGTGCGACGCTTCGATACTCCTTGCATGGCGAATTTCATTGGTAAAGCGACTCCGGGTATATAGGAAATTCCACCAAGGGATTAGACGGCTTTCCCGTGTTTGTTCGGTTCGGTACAAGCGAGGGAATGCACAACGGCTCGCTAGTCCTGGTGAGCATAAGCTTTGAATATATTGGTGCACAGTCACCGTGAGTTGAGGTTTGAATTCCGCTCCAATTGGAAAGTACAAAGTATCGTACGTGCTGAGCATCGGATTGAACGAGACCCCGCTATTGGCAAGATCGTAGCTTCAGTTTTGGAACATGTTATTTACAATTAAAAAAAGAAAAAAAAATGATATCTAAGTTGACTATTTATTTACTTATGAATCTAAAAATTACTGTTGATGGGGTGAAAGTTATTGACAACTTCTTTCAGAAAATATTAAGGGGGCAGTCCAGTTTGGAGCCACGAAAGAGAGGTTATTTTTGAAATTTTTTTTTGAGGGTTTTATAAAAAATATGAATATAAGAGTTATTGGGCTTGATAAATAAGGTCTTGAAATACATTTAAAAAAATTTATTTTATTTTTATTTATTTTTAAGTACAAAAACCTAACGCCTCAAAACGTAACGTAACGTAACGCCTCAAACGTAACGTAACGTAACGCCTCAAAAATAGGTGGGCTAGGTAGCTCCATCACACCTCGGCAACGGCTTGTCTGAAACAAAAAAACAAAAGTCCATTAGATTCAGTATGACACCAGCTACAAAATGACCCTCGGATATAAAGCTTCATCAAAAAATTAAAAAATGGTAGATGATAAACGAAAAAAGTAAAAAAACGCGTTTTTCGCAGTTTTTCGCAAAAAAGAGTAAAAATCAAAATTTTAAAACCATCGAGGGTCAACTTGTTGCGAATCATATTTACAATATGTGGTTCAAATTTCAAGAGAATCGGTTTATTAGTTTTAGAGATAGGATAGGGCCAGATTTTGAAAACGTTGTTTCGAGAAAAACGCGTTTGAAGTTTATACTATGAAAAACTCTTACCTAAATTCAGTCGGCCATTCCTGCACCGTACAAAATCCCTTCCGATTGCTCATCATCGTCGATTTCTTCGAGTCTTGCTTGCTGTCGATTTTTCAAAATTTTCAACGTGAAATGGCCCCTTAAGTCAATGATTTTCATTCTAGCAAATGGACATCTCTCACGAAGGATGTTCTAATAAAAAATCGGAGACTAAATGCCGAAGAAATCTTACGCAAATAATAGAAAAATCGAAAATATCTTTTTTTTAATCTAAGGCTAGCAAGGTTCTTTTTAAAAAGTATAGGACTAAAAAAGTTCGTTTTCGAAAAAATCAAAGACCGTAAGAATCTCTTTGAAAAATTTGCGACTAGAAAATATCTTTCTAAAAAATCTAAGACCACAAAACATCGTTTTCGAAGAGATCGAGAACTGCAGAAGATCTTTTTGAAAAATTTGAGGCTCAAACGATTGTTAAAAAAATCGGAGAGTAAGAAAAATCTTTCAAGAAGAAGAATGAGATGGAAAAACTACGTTTTCAAAAATCGGTGATTCAGCAGAGGGTTCTAAAAAAATTCGCAATGGTTTGAGGGCCGGTCTCGAATATTTTTATTTTTATGAAGGAAAATCCATTTTTTTTCTCGGTGAACTTGAAGTAAGCGTGCTACGTGGGTAGTCGCAGGTCCATCGATGGTGACGCACCCGACCACACTGCAATACGAGATCACACTTCGGTCAATTTCGTCTGGAATTCGCAATATATTCAAAAAGAACGATCCTAAGTTCGCCGTTCCTAGAGAATGAAAGACTTGAATGTAAAAAACAAAACATATACCGGGTGACCTGTTATCACTGGATAATCTTGCAACCGTCGATAGGTCAGATCATGTCCTACTACATGCTGGAATTTCACTTTAGTAAAAGTACCACGGTTTTCGAGATTTTGGTATTTAAGTTGGTTATGAAAAAAATCATCTGCTTTTGGATTTTCGAATACAATTTCTACAAATAACATGAATCGACAATAACTAAGCAACTTTTAAAGTAATTGGCACGATATGCGTAGTACATCGCATTTTTACACCGCAGGCTGTCAAAGTCAGTTCGAATTGGTTTGGATAAACATTCTGCACAACATATTTTTTTACAAAGTTTCCTTAACATTTAAGGTTAAAAAGAAGACTTTTCTAAATAAAACAAATAACCAAGAGTATTTTTTTAACCGGCTCAAAAAAAGTTATCACTTGTAGAAATGGCATGCGAAAAACCAACAGCAAATGATTTTTATCTCGAAAACCGTGGGACTTTTACTAAACTGAAATTCCACCATATAGTAGGACATGACCGGACCCATCGGCAGTTGCAGGATTATCCATTCGTAACAGAACACCATGTATATATTCATACATACACATATGTACACATGTCTGTACAAAACAAGGTCGAAGCGCGCGATGTCGAAAGGGACCGACGAATAAGGGGATGAAAGGGCGATCGTCGCTCTAAAAAAAAGTAACGTCTGGATTCCAGAGTGTCGTGAAAGAGTCGAAAGGTCGGAACGAGCCAGACATTGTCCTGGGTTTCAATTGCTTCGCTGTACGGTGTATACGGGTGTGGGAGAGAAATGTTGTTTAACCACAAAATTCAATGACAAAAAGAAAAGTCGATCATTGCGCGCCATGAATATTGATGCGCCATGTAGATTCGTATCTTTTTTCATCGATAGGCAGAGTACAGCACCAACGGAAAATTGAGTATCTCTCTAAAGTACTTTTTAAATTAATATATATATATATATATATGTGTGTATGTATGTATGTATGTATATATATATATATATATTTGTTTGTACAGATAATAATAATTTTTCGTAGAACCCTTTCCAATTGAATCCTTTCCTATCACTCCCTATACGACTTCGCTGATTTAACCTGACTTCCGTTTCGTGCACAAAAAGGTCGTTTGTCCATTTTTTTTGTCTGCTAGATTATTTATTTGGCATTTGGGAAAAAGGTATGTTATTAAGCATACGTACAATTTACTTGGTGTGAATTATTACTTAAAAAAAATAAAAAATTAAGAATGGTATTGATAAATAATAGAGCCACTGTATAAATAAGTGGTCCAACGGTCGGATCGATAACTTGTCAATGGTTGGTCCGAAAACTGAAAACAAACAACTTTGATAATCCATACAAATGTAGTTCTCCTTGTACGTAGCCGTTTTTCGAAAGAAGAAAATACGAAATGGCGGGTGTTTAATAAAAAGTGTAGTTCTAGCGAAATTTTTACTCATATTCGGGAGCTCAAAAAATACAAAATAAAAAAGAACCCTGCGTACAAAGATAGCTACTGGAATTACGGAAATTTTGTTTTTTTTTACATAAAATTTTTCTAAATAAAATAAATTTTTTAATAAAAAATATAAAATAAAAAAGGTCGAGAAAAATCGTTTCGAGAAATACGCAATTGAAAGTTTGAGTATACGTAAATCGTTGCGCTACCTGCTTTCACAAAATCATGTGTACACTGGTCAATTTTCAATATTCCAACTTGACTTTTTTTTCTCACATATTCTCGAATATGTATACTTTGAGAAAATGAAACTGAAAATGGTGTACAGGTATATTTCATTTTTCAATTCCGAAACGAAAAAATGCTATCGCACTCGGCCTTTTTTTGTTCCTCTACGAGATACACGTATATATTTGTGACACATTTCACCGTAGACCGTAATAAGCCAACGTCAACGATTTTTAGCAAACTCGATACGAAAGATCCCTCGGTTAATAAGCTCGCATCGTAATTGTCATTTCGTTGAACGTTTTTTTTTTCCCCGAAAACTTGAGGCAAATATAACATTCTCTCGTCGATCGCCGAAAGATTTTCGCGTTATCGTCCTTCATGTTTTTCGGGGAGGAACGTTGGCAATTCCGGCTTAATCCGAAATGCCCCAAAACGGTTATGTCACTTTTGTTATCTTCGTGCGACTTGAAGTAGTAGAAGAGGAAAAGCACAGAACTCGTTTCCCATCGGCTTTAAGTTTTGCGAGGCGGGAGAGGAGACAAGAGGAAAAGGGTTGACCTCGTTCGCTTTGTCTACACCCATTCATCCCTATTTCTCTCTCTCTCTCTCTCTCTCTCTCTCTCTCTCTCTCTCTCTCTCTCTCTCTCTCTCCCTCCCCCTCTCTTTCTCTCGCTACAGCCTTTTCTTTTCCTCCAGCCGGCAAGATCCTCAGACGATGAAAAGTTCTACGGCACCTTCTCTCTATTGAGTTTCATGCACGACGAGGGAACATTATATTTTCTCGCTCCGCTGTGCATGCGCACGGTGCATTTAAGATACGAATACGCATATAGAATTCTTGGCCGGATAACAAGCGCCATTATTGAAGAAGCATCTCTGACGATATTTTCCATTCGGTCCTCGTGCGCTTTCCGAGCTTTGGCCTCGTCAACGATCAAATTTTAACGACGCGCACGTTTTATCCGTCAGCTTGAAATAAATTGAATTTCGTTGAAAAATAAAAAAGGATACGATCCTGTGTAATCTTTTATTTACAGCCCCGAAACGAGGATGAGAGGAGGGGAGGGGGGTGCGTTGTTTGAAGGGGGGCTTTTTTAAATCAAGGCCACATCTCCGCAATCATTCGATGCAAATTCCTCAAGCTCTTCACAAATTCGATTACATTAATCGATCAACCCCCCCCCCCATCTCTCCTTGCTCTTTCGTTCTTCTTCTTTGCTTCCGCTTGTAGACTTCTCTGTAACTCCTCGCGTCGCAACTTTTGCCGGCAATTATTTTTTCTCCGACCAACAAGAATGGATCTTTCCAAAGATTGATGGATATTCGTTTTTTTTTGCTCTCAATGTAGTATATGCGAGATGGTACTCGTCGACCAGGGTGATTTATTCCCTGATGCTGATACTCTTTTTGCAATAAATTTGCATAATGATGAAGTATCCGGGTAGGGAGAAAAAAATAAGCGAGAACTCAGTACGAGCAGACTTGCGCTCACGTGTGATTGCCCTCAGCGAGCCTCAAGCGCTCTTGAAGCCCTCAGTGTGCCACTTGCTTGAAAGAGGGGCGAAAATAATGCTTCACAGGAGTGGCTGGGTTTGTCATTTTTTGCGGTGCGAAGAAAAAACAGTCGTGTACGAATGGCACTTTGGAGGTGAGCTTTTTGCGCGTAGTTTCACACCATGATTTCCATTTAGATAGGCCGCGTTTCGGTTGGTCGAGACATTGATGCAGCCGAATCTTCATTGATGACTGAGTCTCGCGATGAGACTCCAGACGCCAGACATTTATCTTCCGAGGCTAAAGTTTCGCCTCTTATTTGCACTACGCGACGTAATTCTGCCTTCGCATCGAACTTCCCAGATAAATCCAATCCGCCGCTTCCGTAAACCTAATACCATCAGCCGACTAATCTCCAAAACAGTCGGCACTTCGAGACCCTTAGTGCTCTTGGTGTCAATAGGACTTTTATCTCGCCACGTGTCACGCTCTCCCTTCCGGCCTTCCCCAAAGTTCAGGATCTTTGTCCCAAACTGTTGGATTTCTTTGTTTCGCTTCTCCGCTTACTGTCGTCCCATAGGGAGAATCAATCAAGACCCACAATTTTCAGTATTATCAACGCATCTTGACGTTCTATGAAGAGAGGCAAGGCTGATACTTGGATGACCCGGATGACTCGGATTGCATGCGATGTACATGAGGCTGGCACAAATTTGAACTCTATTTTTTCCCTTTTCTCATCATTCAATTATCTTCTTGACAGAAAAAAAAATTGTCGCCGAAGCTGCGAGCGGTCAAAAAATATTTAGAGGTCCCTCAAGCATCCCAAAAATACAAATTTTCATTTGAAAAATCGATTTTTTTTTCATCCACTTCTCACCCGTGAATTTTAGGCTATATAATGTTTGAATTAACCTCGCGAAAGCTTTAGCCAACCAATGAATATTTAGTGGTCGCTCAAGGTTTTTGAAATTTACAATTTCCACCAAAAAATAAATCTCGCGTGCACTATAATTTCTTGCAGCATAAAAACAAAATAAACAGGCAAGTGTTACGTCTTTTGAATAATTTATTATAATAATTTGCAACAAACATCAATCATTTGTATTATTGTATTATGGCGACGCTCGTCACAGAGTACAGATTGATCCGCAGTTTGACTAACGAGACCAACTGTGGGACATATTACCCCCCATGGAAATTTATGTATGTAAAATATATGCAGAAAGTATATGCTACATATATATCGGTCGCATATATAGTGACGAAAAATAGAATAATACGTATATATTCAGTATATATGCACCAAATATATGACGCATATATGACCCATATATTTGCGGTATATTTTTCTGACCAAAAAAAATACATGCTACGTATAAACACTATATATGATGCATATATGAGGTATATACGACGCATATATTTTCGATATATTTTCAATCTATTTTTTTGCCAGAAAAATATATCAAAAATGTACGCGTCATATATGACTCATATATGTGTCATTTATGCGTCATATATGACGCATACATTTTTGATACATATTCCTGACAAGAAATATATGCTGTGTATAAACACTATTATAGTTAAACTTAATAAAAATTAAAACTTAAACTTAAAAAAACTTAACTTACAGTTAAAGTACACTGTTACATATAAACACTATATACAAAATATGCTACGCATATCTGTATATATGTGGCATATATGTACCATTTATGCAGTATATATGTGGTATGTATGCAGTGTGTATGCAACATATATGCTAAATATATGTGGTATATATGCAGGGTAGATGCTACATATATCATTGATATATGATACATTGATATACAATAATACCACGCATATACATCTCATATATAAAAACGTTACGAAAATCAGAATTTGGCACATAAATGCAACATATATATTTTCAATTTATGGCATACATTTCACATATATTACAATTATTAATAAAATAAATTTGCAGTATATTTTTGCGTATATAAATTTCTATGGGGGACGATGCGCGGAACATAGCTGTCATTTCCGTACTACGAATAAAACGACCTATAATTTTGTTTACGGACAAGAGCTTTAAAGAATTATTTTATGAGAACAAAGATTATAATTCTTGGGTTAGAAGTGTGAGGCAAATTTAAAAAATCTGTTTTTAAATAAAAAAAGGATTAATTGTTTTTAAAATTTTACAAAGCGTCAAATTTATGAGTGAGAAAAGTTTTTAAAAAATTGGCGAAAATTGGTAATTTCGAAGCTCTTGAGCGACCACTAAATATTCATTGACGGGCTAGAGCTTCCGCGAGGTTGATTGAAAAATTATAAAGCGTAAAACTCATGGGTGAGAAGTGGACAAAAAAAAGAAAACGATTTTTTAATGAAACTTTGAATTCTTCGGAGACTTGAGCGACCTCTAAATATTGTTTACCGCTCGCTGCTTTTGCGACAATTTTTTTTTCTTCAAAGAAGATAATTGTATGGTGAGAAAAAGGGAATAAAATAGAGCTCATATTTGTGCCACCCTAATTAGGCATTAGGTAGTTGCATATGAAAGCGCCTGCTGGCAATAGATGGCGTTGGGGACACTTTTTTCTCAAATTAAAGTTAGCAATGTACGTGATGATAGATCCACACAGTCCCACTAAAACACCATAGGTGACGTTTGTGCGAGGCGTTAAGGGACTACAACTACCTAGAGATCCGAAAAAAATTGCCAAACTGCGAAATTTTTTTTAGGAACGGTTGGTGAAAAAGAAACGCATTTTTTAAACACAAAGGTACATATATCGAGTGCTTTTAAAAAATAACGAAAGAAACAGAAAAACAACAAAAACATGGCCACCGGTAGATGATGACATTTTTTCGCGACATTTTTCGGTGGACGCTTTCCAGCTCAAACGGTCCGTCCGAAACCGAAAAACCAAACAAGTTATTCAAGTTAACATTAAATACGAGTCGTTGACGATCGCTGATTTAAAATTTTTTTTTTTCAACAACGTTGCGACGGATTGAAACCCGAGCATACAAAATATATGAAAAAAGTCGTCATTTTTACGTAACTATAAAAAAACGAAAATCGAGTTGAAAAAAGAGAGATCGTCAACGACCTTTAAATATTTCTCATCACAACTCCTGTAAATTTGGAAACAATCCATTGAGTGGTTCTCGCGATATCATGTCCACCAACTTTGAAAACAGTGTTTAGAGAAAAACATGTACAAGGGGCTATACCAGTGTGAACGTTGAAAATTTGGGTGATTTTCAAGATTTTTTTGGAAGATAAGTACTCAATTAAATGTTTCGAAAAATTAAGATTATATTTGGCTATATTTGACCTATATTACATAATTTTTTCATAGAAAAATATTGAGATCCAAGCGACTTATGCGCTGCCTTCGGAGGCGCCAAAAAAAAAGTTCCTCCACTACTGACATGATTCCGGCCGATTGAGCAGCTGAAACCGAAAAAGGAAAAAAATGTCGTTAAACTGAAAGGTACTTCCTGTACAATAACGCAGGATTTTCGAAAAATATCAAAATCTAACAAGATGGCCTATTTATGAAAAAAGTCTGTTTTCTTGCCTATAAAATGGTCGTTTTTTTCAATGCCAAATCGTCAATTTTCATCCAATCAAAAATATCCTACGTCATTGTAGAGTAAATATATTCAAGAGTACTTAGTTTAAATTTCAAGTCAATCGGATAGATGCTCTTTGAGTTACAATGTCAGCAAATTTGAAAAGTCTCATTTCGAGAAAAACGCGTTTAAAGTTTTAACTATCGATTTTTGCAAGATAAAATGACATTCACCATAAAAACTGCTAATCAGCTATACCTAAAAAATAGATTTTTTGAAAGCGTCGACTTGGTATAGCTCCTTAATGTTACAAGTATACGGTGCTGCTCCCGTTCGCCTGGCCGATTTTTAGAAACTCCAGTTAATTCCATTTTAGGAATATTTCAATGAAGTTTTCCGGGAATATAGCTAAATGGTGATACTATCGATTAAAAATATTTTCGGAAAGTGGAATTTTACGACCCACCTAGGTAGATGTAGCCCGTTGACACAATTTTCAATTGTCTTTACAATGGCAAGCTTTGTTCCAAATAAGTCAGATTTGGAGGAAGTTATGCTTAATTATTCCCTGGGAAAGAATTCGGCGGTGGAAACGCATTGTTTGCTATAGGAAGACTATGCCGAACATGCTCTATCGAGTACAACGTGCAAAGTGTGGCTTCGCCGCTTCCAATATCCTGATTGCTCTGTGGACAACAAGGGCCGTAGAAGCCTCCCCAAGGAGGGGTGTCGTGTGTCACGAGCTGCTGAAACCGTCCGAAACCATCACTGGCTACCGTTATCGACCGCAACTGACGAGTTTGAAGCGAGCTCTGCACGAGAAGAGGCCTCAATGGGAGGATCGCCATGACAAGTTGATTTTGCAGCACAACGCCAGGCTGCATGTAGACTCAACCGCTTAAGGGTTTACCTCCACTTGCGATTTTGAAAAAATCGATTTTTTTATTGCATTTTTTTGAAGTATAAGTATCTGAAAATATGTCCTGAAAATTTCAAGTCGATCCGAACAAAATTGACTGAGATATGAGCGCTGAAAGAGAAGAATCCGTTGTGTAAACGACCGGAAATTGAAACTTTGAACGCGTTTTTCTCAAAATGGCATTTCTGAAGTCGGTGACCAAGATTACTCGAACACTAATGAACCGATCTTCTTGAAATTTTGCAGGCTTACTTAATACATAAAAATGTAGTCTTTAATCGTTCGATTTTTTTTTTCGAAAAAAATTGCCGTTTTATAGCCAAAAAACGGCCGTTTTTTTCGTTAAAATCGAACGATTAACTTTGACTGTCCGCCATTTTGTGAAAAATGAATATTTTTTAAAATCCTTCGATTAAAGACTAGTTTATACTTATATTTGACTAAATCCATCCGCATTTTTTTTTCAGATGATCCACTTCGCCGCAATGTTGGTCACCGCAAACCGTGTATATAAAAACATTATTTCATTGACGGCCATTTGCCACTAAACAATGTAATATTTTTCAATAAAAAAAATTACTGAAAGTTCTTCAAGATGTGTTCTTTAAGATGGTATATTGATCGATTAGAAAAGTTTTGTAGTTTTCTTTTAAAAAATTCATGAAAAAGGCCTTTTTTGCGCTACAAGTGGGGGTAACGCCTTAAGAAGTACTTAGAAGGAACTGGGAAATCCTACCCCACCCGCCATATTCCCCAGACGTCGCTCCCTCCGATTAGCATCTGTTCCGGTCGATGCAGTCAGCGCTTACGGCTCAGCACTTTACCTCCTCGGGGGAGTCAAAAGAATGGCTAGATGACTGGGATTGCCTCTAAAGAACCCGAATTTTTCCTACTCGAAATCTTTTCTTTCGCTGAAAAATAGACGGCGTTATATGGAACCACCTAATATAAAAAATATGCACGTATGTGTGTGTGTGTGCGAGAGAGTGTTACCTAAAGGGTCAGCTAATGTACCAAATAGTAATTATCACGTACAGTGCTGAATACACGATCCTTTTGTTTTTAAATAGCACGTGTTCGTAAGTATTCCATTTGTTGTGTATACATATAGTATATACAGGTTGTCCTGTTATAGATGAATAATCCTGCAACCGTTTTTATGTTATTTGCAAACGGTTTTATGTTATTTTTTGAGAAAAGACATCTGCTTTTGGTTTTTCGTCATCTTTTTTCATAAAGTTTCCTTAACATTTAAGGTTAAAAAGAAGACTTTTCTAGATCAGACAAATAACCAAGTGAATTAAAAAAAAACCGGGTAAAAAAAGTGATCATTTGTAGAAATTATGCAAAAAACCAAAAGTAGATGATTTTTGTCTCGAAAACCGTGGGACTTTTACTAAACTGAAATTTCAAGCATATAGTAGGACATGATCTGACTTATCGACAGTTCTAGGATTATCCATTCATATCAGGACACCCTATATATATATGTGTGTGTATATGCATGGGACATTCCACGTCATTTCACCTAGCCCGTGACCCCGATCACTTTTGGTTCTTCTGATTTTTTTTGTACAATTGTACCTCGCGAAAGGAATATCCACACCAATTTTTAGATTTTTATCTCTTCTCTTCTAGGAGGTATAATTTTTTTTAATGTCGATTCCGTAAGTCTCGAAAACGTTTGGAAGTTGATAACTCCTGAACTATTTGAGATATCGACAAATGTCACTGTATAATTTTGTCTTCATTTTAAAGCATACTTTCGATAGAATTATGAAAAAACTATCAGTTATCAATATCAACGTTTTTCCTGCTTCTAAAGTGAAAACTATTTTTTTTTAAATTGATCACCTTTTTTAATGTTTCTCAAAAAATGCTCTAAAATAGAGTGAACCATTCTATGATTTTTAAGGCTAGTCTCATCGTGGGCCCATTTTTCCTTCTATTTTTTTCGACTTAATCATATTTTTTTAATAAGATTTTTATCATTTTAATGTCCAATAATGCTAGTAAGGATTTAGTGATTTCCAATTTGGTTTAGACAGGCATGCAACGATTTATTGCTTATTTTTGCTGAATTTAACGAGAACAAAAAAATGTTTATTCAAAATAATTTTCTTTCATTAAATTCCGCACAAATCGGTTAAGTTCCGCGCCCCAAAAAGAGAAGAAATAAAAATCTAAAAATTGATGTAGATATTCCCTTCACGGGATACAATTTCACAAAAAAAAACAAAAACCAGGAGAACCAAAAATGGTTTTTGTCACGGGCTAGGTGAAATGGCGTGGAATGTCCTATATATATATATATAAATCTTTACCTTACAATCAGAATAGTACATGCTGCAACATTATCTCCGAGGCTTGTGCTGAATACGTAGGAACAAACACGGGGGACACGTGTTGTGTGTGTGTGTCACCGTAAAGTTTCTGCAAACAGCAGCGTTGGGAGCTTAAACTCGGTGGATATCGTGCAATGGTTGCACAATCGGAAGTTCGTGTGCATATCGGAGAATGCCCGGAGGTGCAATGGTCCGCCAATTCATTCGTATGCAGATGAAACTTCAGGGAAATAGCGAGCATTCACCCATTCAACGTCTCGGTAGGTGCTCATTATCCGTCTCAGCTTTTGTGCGTAGGCTCTGCGCGTACTGGCGAACAATAAAACGTACGCAGCTAGGCTTAAAGACGAAGCGACGAAAATTGCGACGCAAATTTCCCTCAAATTTCTGTCTTTATAATGCAGAGATAGACGAATTTAATTAATTTACCTATTAGGGATTATTAGTTGGTGAACGTCAGTTTGGGCATCGCAATGCATTTGCTGAATTAATTTTGCCAACGTTGATGTATACAGGTTGGGCTGAAATGTTACCTATGTGTATGTTCTATGATGTTTTTTATCTTCGAAAAAAAAAAACACTTTTTAGTATTTCTCTTTTGTGCATGTATTTTTCCAGTGATTTGTTTTACTTGTGTTAAAAACTATGAAGTGCACTGGCGAGCCATAAATGAATGGCCAAATGAACACTGACGTAAATGGCGTAGATTTTTATCAAAATTTTCAAAAATTGATTTGAGAATTTAGGTGATAAAAAAATATTTATACTAGTTCAAGTGACTCCCAACTGCTTTAAAAATATTCTAAGAGGAAAGTACATATGGAAAAGAAAAAAATGGAAACAATGCTACAGGAAAACTAAAAAAATGGTTAAATCCTTTTTTCTTGAAAACTAACAAATATTGTAGTAGTATATGTAGTATTATAGTAAAAATATCCTTATTCATCGAAAACTAAAAGATATTGTAGAACATACGTGGGGATGATTCGAGGCGACTAGATTTACGTTTTGGACGTCACTTTTTAGTCCAGCCTGTACGTGTATCTATATATGCCAGCCAAAAGTTTTCGGACACTTCAGATAATTGCAAAACTTTCGATCACTGGATAATTGCCTCATAATGTTACGCTAATATAATTAATTTAATTCGTTATTTTACAAATATACTATATAGCTCTATATAATGAATTATATTATTCTAATATAATTTCGCAATTATCCAAGGTAATCGAAAGTTTTGCAATTATCTGAAGTGTCCGAAACTTTTCACCGGTACTTTATATATTCTTAAGGCGGGACACCACTCTGACGGGCTAAAAATATTGCATTTTCTCAAAGTATACATATTCAAGAAAACGTGAAAAAAAAATCAAGGTTAAATATTGAAAATCGACCAAGTTATAGACGATTTAATGAGAGCAGGTAGCGCAACGATTTACGTATACTAAAATGTTCAATCGCGTTTTTCTCGACCTGACCGGAATTATACCTCTAGCTATAATTGTCCGATTTTCAATTTCGAAAAACCAAATTTTCCGTACTTGCAGTAGCTATCTTTGCACGTAGCCATTTTTTTTTAAATGTAGTATTATTTAAGGAGAGATATATACCTAAATGGTCGAGGCCGAGGATTTAGAAGCTATGAACATTCCGTCGACCGTGGAAGACCTACACTATAGGCCTGGTATCGATGATTCCATGTAAGTTGACAAATTTCATGATTTATTCATTCCCAAATTTTTAAACGCGTTTTTCTCAAAACCACGTTTTTAAAATCGGTACGCGAAATTTCTCGAAAACCAATGAACCGATTGCTTTGAAGTTTTTTGTGGTTATTCTATACACCATTATCTAGTACTTGTCATAGGATTTTTTTTCCGTTACTTAGTTTTTGTTTTATAGGCAAAATAATAACTAATTTTTGGCCCAAAAATCACTATTTATGTTCAAACGTCCGCCATTTTGTCATAAATGGATATTTTCAAAATCGGCTATGACAAGTACTAGATTACAGTATCTAATTTAATAATCTTTTTGGTTTTTTTTTCAGATGATTTTTGCAGAAACGCCAGTGGGTAGC
This sequence comes from Ophion obscuratus, assembly GCA_964007375.1. Classification (NCBI taxonomy): domain Eukaryota; kingdom Metazoa; phylum Arthropoda; class Insecta; order Hymenoptera; family Ichneumonidae; genus Ophion; species Ophion obscuratus. The sequence goes on from OZ023320.1 coordinate 9,696,890, forward strand.
GTATACGCAGATTTTTTCACGACGCACCAAGGATCATACAATATCCTTGTATATTTTTGATATTTTTAAATAAAGAAAATGAAACATATTTTTGAATGTATATACTTTTAGATAATTAAAACTCCAATCTGAAATTTCAAATAGTTTTCCTTGAAAAAATTCACAAAAATGACCTTTTTTCCGGCTCCTAGCTGTATATCTCCCCTTAAGCCCCCGAATGTAAGTAAAAATTTCGCCAAAATTACGCTTTTTTTTGTCTACCCGTTATTTCGTGATTTTTTTTTTACTTTCGAAAAAACGGCTACCTAGAACGAGAATTACATTCATATAAATGATAAAACTTTTTTATTTTTCAGACCACGCGTTTTCAGGTTATCGATCTGGCAATTGGGCCACATTTTTATTCAAATGCTCCATTACACCTCAATAACGTTATTAATTTTTCATTATTCAAAATAAAAATTTACACGAAATATGTTCAAAGTACGCTATATAACATACCTTTTCTTTCTAAATTCCAAATAAATAATCTCGTAAACAAAAAAAAATCGGAAAAACGACCTTTTTCGACCCGTCACAATGGTGTCTTCCCATAAGCTTCTTCCGAGGCGGGAATAGATGCGCAATTTCGTTAAACGTGCAAAATGAACGAAAAAAAAAAATGTTCAATAATTATTCTCAATACGAGCATCAAATATTGCGATTTCACAACAGTCACGATTTCTTTGTTTACAGTAACACAAATAAATTGAAATAAATTGAAATGTTTAATATTACCACGTACATTCCCGCACGTATTCATGTAGCGGCACGAAAGAGCGTTAGTTATCATTATGCGATACAACGGGAAAAAGTTTTCGTAATTAAAATGAAATTATCATTCGTGGCGTTCTACATACGAGAGGATGTGAGAGGAGCCATTTTGAATTTCAGAAGTCTGCATAGTGAAGTCGCCATTGTGGTCTACGGGTCAACAAGGATGTCGAGTACCAATCCGGGTCACTGACCGGAAGCTCGAACTCGTTTATCATCTCTCTCTCTCTCTCTCTCTCTTTCTCCCTCTCCCCCCCCCCCCCTCTGCAACTTCTCTGAGGGAGGGCTTACCATAGGAAGGCGGAAGGCCTGTATAGAGAGGTTGTGCTTTCGACTTAGTTAATGGAAAAGGTTGCCGGGTCTACATGGCGCCCATTTCGCGAGAGCGAGGGAGAGAGAAGGGATGAAAAACGAGCTGCAGTTTCCGACCAGTGCCCCGGAACGCCGCTCGACATTGTTGTTGACCACTGCTGACACTATGCGCAGTTGCTGGATGTCTTCCAGCTGGAATGACGACGAGAGGACTATGAATAGCGGAATAATCGTGACGTAAATATACGCGCTGTTTGCATCGATTTTTTTAAAATTGTTAAATAACAATGGCGATTATTGCTTGAGTTTTTTCGTACGCACCAGCGGTCTTTTCCGGTACCTCGATTTTTACCCCACGTTTTCCACGTCCCTATTTCCAAAATCGCGTTCGCAGGAGGGCACGGGGAAATTGTGGAAAACCTCCGTCGATACAGGCGGCTGTATGTCCATAGAGTTTCGGTTTCGTCCACGAAAACAAACCCAAACATGGTAAATATAGCGGTCAAGGTAGTAGGGGCGCGAGCCGCGGCTAAGCGGTCACCCATCCAAGTAACGGCCCAGACCGATGCTCTTTGACGAGGGAAATCGGGTGGGAGTCGAAATATCGATGGATCAATATTCGGATGGGCTGAAATATCGAATTAAAAAATGTCGAATGTTTGAATATAGATAGATCAATGTTCGGAGGGTTTATATAGTCGTAAATAATATTTTCGAATACGAATATCTCGAAGTTGAAATATAGCGAAAAACAAAAACCGATTTAAAAAATATTGAGAGACATAATATCGAATTGCTTATATAAATAACACCAAATAATTCGAGAAGACGAATCTTCGAATTGTAAATATAGCGACGGGTCAAAAAACAGAAAGCATTAAATCGAACGGCCAAAAAGTCGAGTGGTTAAAATAGCGAAGGGTCAAAATGTCGAATGGCCCGGATGGCGAAAACTTGTGATCGAGGCAGATAGCGTTAGCGGTCGTCCGGGACGGCATCCATACCATGTTCGCCATTTTGGCATTCGCCATTTCGGACCATCGATATTTTGCGTCTCGATATATTGCTTTTCGCTATAGGCGGTATTACGAATATTAGATACTTGCTTTTTTCTGTTTCGGAGATATGGATGTTATAGATTGTTCCAATCTATATTTGTATGTCTCAAATTGCAGACGATCTGAATATACGTTTTCAGATAGGGTGGGGGACCAAATGTCGAATGGCCAAGTATAGAAGGGCAAATATTGCGAAAGGACGGAATTATGAACTCTCAAAATAACGAAGATTTATTATTCGAAATTTTATCCTGCGAACGATGACGAAATCGAATGACTATTACACCATAGAATTATTTATCAAGAGCTCATTTATTCGAGAATATACATTCAGATCGTCTTCAGTTTGAGTCATACAAATACAGATTCTAAAAATCTAGAGCATTCATACCTCCGAAATAGAAAAAAGTGAATGTCTAATATTCCCAATACCATCTATAGCGAAAATTGATATATCGAGACTACAAACTCTGAATATGTAGATCTTAGAAAGACAAATGATCGATGGTCCGAAATGTCGAACACAGAAATAGCGAACATGGGATGACTGATCACTAGCGCCATCTGTCAGGTTCCTTCTGAAGCGCAAGCAACGTATTACTCGAAGCTTTCGCCTCTGACTGTTCGTCTTTTTAGCCCACCGCGAGTCCCCAATGGGGAATACCCAAATAGCGAACATGGGATGACTGCCTTACCCGACTGACAACTAGCGCCGTCGGCTGTTAACTTCCCTCTCTGAAGAGGAAGCGACGTATTACTCGATGATAAGCTTCGCTATCCAGACTGTTCGCCTTTTTGGCCCGTCGCGGTATTTTAACTGTATTTTGTTTCGATAAAAAAATCAATGTCCTACCTCAAATTCGCCGATATATCAGCAATCATGATGAATGAACGTGTGAAAGAAATTTCCACGTTCGTGTAGTTCTCTATAAGACTTATTCTCTTGCACACAAAATTTCGGTTGAAACAAATTTTCTCTCCGGTACAAATTTCGGTTTGGAACAAATTTTCTCTTCCGTACAAATTTTCTGTTCGGTACAAATTTCGGTTTGGAACAAATTTTCTCTTCGGTACAAATTTTCTCTTCGGTATAAATTTCCTCTTCGGTACAAATTTTCTCTTCGGTACAAATGTTCCCTTCGATACAAATGTTCTTTTCGATACAAATTTTCTGTTCGATACAAATTTTTTCTTCGATACAATTATTCTCTTCGATACAAATTCTCTCTTCGTTATGCCTGGTACAAAATTTGTACTGAAGAGGTAATGTACCGAAGAAAAAACGTCTATTCATAGAAATTTTTCCTTTGCTGCAAATTTTCTCGTCCATCCATTCGCCTTCGGTCCCAATATCCTCTTTGATAAAAATTTACTCTTCGATACAAGTTTCCTCGTCGGTACAAATATACTCTGCAATACACATTTCGTAGCGGACAAATAATTGGTCAAAAAAGGAAATTTGTATCGAAAAGAAAGTTTATATCGAAGAGACAATTATAGCGAAGCGAAAATTTATAGCGAGGAGGACGTTTGTATCGAAGAGAAAATTTGTAGTGAAGAGAAAGTGTTTAGTGAACAGAGAATTTGTATCGAAGAGAAAATTTGCAGTGAATAGAGAATTTGTATCGAAGAGAAAATTTGTAGTGAAGATAAAATTTGTTGTGCAGATAAAATTTGTATCGAAGATAAAATTTGTATCGAAGATAAAATTTGTATCGATAAAAACATTGGAGAGAAAATTTGTATCCAACAGAAGTACCAAGAGGAGATTTGTTTGGAAGAGAAAATTTGTGTCTGCTTTGGAAAATTCTGGACAAGATAAATTGAACCGAAGAAAAAAATTGTACCGAAGAGAACATTTTCATGCGAATAAATGTTTTCTTCACAAGCGAACATTTGGCTGGAAGAAAACATTTATATCCAACACAAAATTTCTTTGGAAGAGAAAATTCCCATGCATAGAGATTACCTATTTGATGCAAATTTTTTCTCCTAAAAGATGTTTTTTGCTTTACGACAAATTGTGTTCCGCAGTAGGTTTCTTTTTAGGTTTTTAGATAGGAATATTTTTAGATAGATAGGAACTTTTTCTTCTTAGATAGGAACAATTAACGTGTATATAAAATATTTATTATCGATGGCTAGCCGCCTAATCAAATTCTCCGTAGAGGCTCCGTTGCTTCAGTCCTGCGTTTCGGACAGCGTCGATCTCGCTGAACGTTCCATAATATATCTGCGCATGAGGCGTAGCAGCAGCAATGGCCACATGGCAAGAATATGCGGGTGGCCAAAAATAAAAAAATGCTATCTTTGAATACCAATGATATGCATATCCTTTTACTCCATTCTGTTTGGACAAAAAAGTAATCAATGTCCTACCTCAAATTCGCCGATGTATCAGCGATCACGATTAATGAACGTGCACAAGAAATTTCCACGTCCGACTAGTTTTCTATACGAGTTCCATACAAATTTTGTTTTAAAAATCAAATTTTCTCTTTCACACAACATTTCGGTGTGGAACAAATTTTCTCTTCGGTATAAATTTTCTCTTCCATATGAATTTTTTCTACGGTATACATTTTTTCTTCTGTATACATTTTTTCTTCGGTATAAATTTTCCCTTCGATACAAATTTTCTCTTCGATACAAATTTTCTCTTTGATACAGATTCTCTATCCGGTAGGAATTTGCTTTCCGAACTAATTTTATGCCTGGAACAAAATTGTACTGAAGAGGGAACTTGTAACGAAGAGCAAATTTCTATTGATAGACATTTTTCTTTCACTGCAATTTTTCTCGTCCATGCATCCGTCTTTGGTCCAAATTTCCGAATTTGATAAAAAGTTCCTCGTCGGTAGCAATATTCTCTGCAGTACAAATTCCGTAGTGGATAAATAATTGGTCAAAAAAGGAAATTTGTGTCGAAAAGAAAGTGTATATCGAAAAGCACATTTAGAGTGAAGAAAAATTTGTAGCAAAGAGATAGTTTGTATCGAAGAGAAAATTTGTATCGAAGAAAAAAAATTGTATCAATGAGAAAATTGGAGAGAAAATTTGTATCGAACAGAAGTGACAAAGAGAAAAATTGTTTGAAAGAGAAAATTTGAGCCAACGAAAAATTCAGATTAAAGAAAAAATTTGGCTGGTCAAGAAAATTCGAACCAAGAAGAAAATTCGTACGGAAGAGAAAATTCTAGTGCGGAGAAATTTTTTCGAAAACTAGAGAACATTTGGTTGGAAGAGAATATTCATATCCAACACAACATTTCTTTCGTAGAGAAAATTCCCATGCTTAGAAATGACTTGTTTGATTCAAATTTTTTCTCCTGAGAGACATTTTTTGCTTCACGATAATTTTGTTCCGCAGCAGGTTTCTTTTAGATAAAGCTCCTGAAAGAAAAATAATATTTTCAAAATATCGGATGGGTGTATCAGGGAAAGAATAATCAACGTGGATGAAATTTTTTTATTAAAGATGGAAAATATTTATTAATCACTAGCCGCCCAACCAAATTCTCCGAGGAGGCTCCGTTCCTTCGGTCCTGCAGATTGGACAGCGCCAATCTTGCTGGACGTCCCATAATGCGTCAGCGCATGAGGCGCAACAGCAGAAATGCCCACATGGCAAAAATATGTGGGTGGCCCTTTGCAGATAACATATCTTGCAGGAAACTGTAAAAAAAATAAAACCAAGAAGTACACACACATTTTGTATTATATCGCCGACAATTAGTGCGAACTGCGTGCCAATAACGTTGATGTTTCAAGAAAGAAGAGCTTGAAGTTATTGATCATTCTCGAAAAGCCCTATAGACTCTTAAACGTGATTTGAAAAAGCTGCGGTTCCAAAGAAGTATGAATGCCTCATTCTCATTTAGCGTTTGCACGAAAGACCGGTGATAATGCGGGTCACATTAACTCAGAAGAGAAGTGACCCTACGAATTACCACCACTTAGAAAAAAAGCCGGTCTCACCGTGGGCTACGTTGTCTTCGAAAAGAAGCGACCATACGGATATGGTGGCTAATAGCAAGATAAACTGTGAGCGCTCCACTCTGCGAAGCTCACATTTGGCATAAGAAGTGACTTTTATTTTCTTATTACAACGTTAAACCATGTTCTTTTGGTTGTTTGGAAATTTGTGTACACTTATCTCCAAATGATTGTGATTCCCTACTCGAAAATCCAAATTAATCATGGTGTTGAAGTTTGCATCGTTGGAACGCAACGAAAGTTTCGTTTTACATTTTATTTTCCATATTTTTATTGTTATGGGTGATCTTTTTTGATACATTCATAATATAGATCGCTAAAAAAATATCTTAAAAAATAATTGAAGAACTTTTGTCGGTGAAATGTGCCAAATGAAATTAAATTCGTTGCAGTCCAACGATGCCAACTTCAGCATCGTAATTAATCTTTGTATTGTGCTTTCCGCTTTTCCGGATTGTTGAAAACATACAAGGGTGGGAGACGTCCATCATTTGATCTACTCCTACTTTATCGGCAATGATATAATGGAGACGTTGTTCAAAATAAGAATGTAAATCCAAAGAAGTACGAATGTTTTATTTCCCTCCGGTGTTTGCAAGAAACAGCGACGATAACGCGGGTCACGTTAACTCAGAAGAGCAGCGGCCCTACGAATCGCGGGTCACATTAACTCCGAAGAGCAGCGGCCCTACGAATCGCGGGTCACGTCATCTCCGAAGAGCAGCGGCCCTACGAATTGCGGGTCACGTTAACTCCGAAGAGCAGCGACCCTACAAATCGCGGATCACGTGAACTCCAAGAAGCAGTGGCCCTACGAATCGCGGGTCACGTTAACTCCGAAGAGCAGTGGCCCTACGATTCGCGGGTCACGTTAACTCTGAAGAGTAGCGACCCTACGAATCTCCACCATTTCGAAGAAACGCCGGCCTCACCGCGGGTCGCATTATCTTCAAAAAGAAGCGACCCTACGGATATGGTGGCTAATGGCAAGATAAACTGTGAGCGTTCCACTCCGTGGAGCTCAGATTTGGCATAAGAAGTGATTTTTATTTTCTTATTACAACGTTAAATCATGTTCTCTTGGTTGTTTGGAAATTTGTGTACACTTATCTCCAAATGATTGTGATTCCCTACTCGAAAATCCAAATTAATCATGGTGTTGAAGTTTGCATCGTTGGAACGCAACGAAAGTTTCGTTTTACATTTTATTTTCCATATTTTTATTGTTATGGGTGATCTTTTTTGATAGATTCATAATATAGATCGCTAAATAAATATCTTAAAAAATAATTGACTTTTGTCGGTGAAATGTGCCAAATGAAATTAAATTCGTTGCAGTCCAACGATGCCAACTTCAGCATCGTAATTAATCTTCGTATTGTGCTTTCCGCTTTTCCGGATTGTTGAAAACATACAAGGGTGGGAGACGTCCATCATTTGATCTACTCCTACTTTATCGGCAATGATATAACGGAGACGTTGTTCAAAATAAGAATGTAAATCCAAAGAAGTACGAATGTTTTATTTCCCTCCGGTGTTTGCAAGAAACAGCGACGATAACGCGGGTCACGTTAACTCAGAAGAGCAGCGGCCCTACGAATCGCGGGTCACATTAACTCCGAAGAGCAGCGGCCCTACGAATCGCGGGTCACGTCATCTCCGAAGAGCAGCGGCCCTACGAATTGCGGGTCACGTTAACTCCGAAGAGCAGCGACCCTACAAATCGCGGATCACGTGAACTCCAAGAAGCAGTGGCCCTACGAATCGCGGGTCACGTTAACTCCGAAGAGCAGTGGCCCTACGATTCGCGGGTCACGTTAACTCTGAAGAGTAGCGACCCTACGAATCTCCACCATTTCGAAGAAACGCCGGCCTCACCGCGGGTCGCATTATCTTTAAAAAGAAGCGACCCTACGGATATGGTGGCTATTGGCAAGATAAACTGTGAGCGTTCCACTCCGTGGAGCTCAGATTTGGCATAAGAAGTGATTTTAATTTTCTTATTACAACGTTAAATCATGTTCTCTTGGTTGTTTGGAAATTTGTGTACACTTATCTCCAAATGATTGTGATTCCCTACTCGAAAATCCAAATTAATCATGGTGTTGAAGTTTGCATCTTTGGAACGCAACGAAAGTTTCGTTTTACATTTTATTTTCCATATTTTTATTGTTATGGGTGATCTTTTTTGATAGATTCATAATATAGATCGCTAAATAAATATCTTAAAAAATAATTGACTTTTGTCGGTGAAATGTGCCAAATGAAATTAAATTCGTTGCAGTCCAACGATGCCAACTTCAGCATCGTAATTAATCTTCGTATTGTGCTTTCCGCTTTTCCGGATTGTTGAAAACATACAAGGGTGGGAGACGTCCATCATTTGATCTACTCCTACTTTATCGGCAATGATATAACGGAGACGTTGTTCAAAATAAGAATGTAAATCCAAAGAAGTACGAATGTTTTATTTCCCTCCGGTGTTTGCAAAAAACAGCGACGATAACGCGGGTCACGTTAACTCAGAAGAGCAGCGGCCCTACGAATCGCGGGTCACATTAACTCCGAAGAGCAGCGGCCCTACGAATCGCGGGTCACGTCATCTCCGAAGAGCAGCGGCCCTACGAATTGCGGGTCACGTTAACTCCGAAGAGCAGCGACCCTACGAATCGCGGATCACGTGAACTCCAAGAAGCAGTGGCCCTACGAATCGCGGGTCACGTTAACTCCGAAGAGCAGTGGCCCTACGATTCGCGGGTCACGTTAACTCTGAAGAGTAGCGACCCTACGAATCTCCACCATTTCGAAGAAACGCCGGCCTCACCGCGGGTCGCGTTATCTTCAAAAAGAAGCGACCCTACGGATATGGTGGCTAATGGCAAGATAAACTGTGAGCGTTCCACTCCGTGGAGCTCAGATTTGGCATAAGAAGTGATTTTTATTTTCTTATTACAACGTTAAATCATGTTCTCTTGGTTGTTTGGAAATTTGTGTACACTTATCTCCAAATGATTGTGATTCCCTACTCGAAAATCCAAATTAATCATGGTGTTGAAGTTTGCATCGTTGGAACGCAACGAAAGTTTCGTTTTACATTTTATTTTCCATATTTTTATTGTTATGGGTGATCTTTTTTGATAGATTCATAATATAGATCGCTAAATAAATATCTTAAAAAATAATTGACTTTTGTCGGTGAAATGTGCCAAATGAAATTAAATTCGTTGCAGTCCAACGATGCCAACTTCAGCATCGTAATTAATCTTCGTATTGTGCTTTCCGCTTTTCCGGATTGTTGAAAACATACAAGGGTGGGAGACGTCCATCATTTGATCTACTCCTACTTTATCGGCAATGATATAACGGAGACGTTGTTCAAAATAAGAATGTAAATCCAAAGAAGTACGAATGTTTTATTTCCCTCCGGTGTTTGCAAGAAACAGCGACGATAACGCGGGTCACGTTAACTCAGAAGAGCAGCGGCCCTACGAATCGCGGGTCACATTAACTCCGAAGAGCAGCGGCCCTACGAATCGCGGGTCACGTCATCTCCGAAGAGCAGCGGCCCTACGAATCGCGGGTCACGTTAACTCCGAAGGGCAGTGGCCCTACGATTCGCGGGTCACGTTCACTCTGAAGAGTAGCGACCCTACGAATCTCCACCATTTCGAAGAAACGCCGGCCTCACCGCGGGTCGCGTTATCTTCAAAAAGAAGCGACCCTACGGATATGGTGGCTAATGGCAAGATAAACTGTGAGCGTTCCACTCCGTGGAGCTCAGATTTGGCATAAGAAGTGATTTTTATTTTCTTATTACAACGTTAAATCATGTTCTCTTGGTTGTTTGGAAATTTTTGTACACTTATCTCCAAATGATTGTGATTCCCTACTCGAAAATCCAAATTAATCATGGTGTTGAAGTTTGCATCGTTGGAACGCAACGAAAGTTTCGTTTTACATTTTATTTTCCATATTTTTATTGTTATGGGTGATCTTTTTTGATAGATTCATAATATAGATCGCTAAATAAATATCTTAAAAATAATTGAAGAACTTTTGTCGGTGAAATGTGCCAAATGAAATTAAATTCGTTGCAGTCCAACGATGCCAACTTCAGCATCGTAATTAATCTTCGTATTGTGCTTTTCGCTTTTCCGGATTGTTGAAAACATACAAGGGTGGGAGACGTCCATCATTTGATCTACTCCTACCTTGTCGGCAATGATATAATGGTGACGGTGTTCGAAGTAAGAATGTTAATCTAAAGAAGTAGGAATGTCTTATTTCCCTCCAGCGTTTGCAAGGAATAGTGGCGATAACGCGGGTCACGTTGACTTAAAAAAGGAGCGACCCTACGGATCTGTTGCCTGATGGCAAGATGCCCTGCGGCTAATCTCCTCCGTCGAGTTCCGTTTTCGACCAAGAAGCGAATAATTTTTTTCATGAAAACTCTTATAATCAAACTCGGTAATACAGAAGAAGCCACTATTTTGAAGATTGGTTCGATTTGTTTTCTTGAAACATCGACGTTATGTTGCATATGAGCCATTCCATATCGAGTTGACATGAAAAGATACCATTGCCATGGTGGCTTCTTATTAAACTGAGAAATACGTTTAAGTCTACTCAACGTGGAATGACACATAGTCAAAAAAATGTGTAGAAGTAATAACATCATTGCTATTTTAATCGTGACTAAAAATAACCTTTAGGAAGAGTGAAACGAATTTTCGATTTTAGATACCACGATGCCTGAAATTCTCCGAAAATATTTAAAAATCAGAAATGTAACAACCAAAACTTTTCCACTTTTCCAAAAGTTGAATTTTTGCTGAATTACTATAAACTCTAGAGCTCAAACTTGGTAAGTTCTTGAGTTATGTAAACTTGAACTTGAAATTTATTAAAAATAAAAAGATTCCGATGTCTTCTGCTTTTATAAATCCCTCTGTATTGAAGCAATGATATGAAGAACGCTTATCTCAATGAAAGTGCGGATAATATGTAATAGTTGGGCATTAAATGAATGGAATCTGTTTACGCCTTAAAGTAAAAAAAGAATTGAATAATTTGTTTGGTTGTAAGCTACTTCTTGTTAATCATCCATCCGCATGATAAACTTTCTTACGTTTCGTACATTACTTCAGTTCGACTTACTGCGATTCACAGTAGTAGAATGCCTTCACAGATCCATTTTTGACTAAATTACGCCTTCTTTAACTATAGACTATGCACAAACATTAAAACATATAAAAAAGTCCGATATTTTTTAGCGATGTTCATAAGGCTGACTAATGTGAAAAATTCTCGTACAGGTAAAAAAGCAAATCAAAGCTTGAAGTTTCTCGTTTTGTGCTCCTAAGGTCAAATATTTTTTTCATTTACCATTATAGAGTAATCGTGTAAAATCAACGGGGAAATAATTTTCCAAATTATTGCTTGCCTTTCAAAAGGTTCACAGGCACCAATATTTTTTTTCTGTCATTTCACCTAATAAACCTTTTAGATGATTCTTTCTGAATCATATCGAGTCTTATTCGCGAAACTTTTCTTAACAAGTTTTTCGCAGAGTACTGATTTTTCCTCTTACGTCTATTTCAACTTATTTTCTACCTCGCATATTTTTTCCGTTGTTGCTATCCAACATGTTTTCTTTTTTCCTTAAACTAATTCTCCCGTCCACACCGGCCCCGTCCCGTTCCCTGCTTTTTGCACACTTTCTCTATTTCCCTACAATCCAGACATATCTCTTTTTGTATTTTTCCACCCAACATAATTATATTTCCCCCCTTTATTGTCACCATAACCGTTCCTTTGATCCTCTCCTCTGCTGTATTTTTTGCTTTTTCTGTAACAAGCTCCAAACATTTTTTTACGTATTGACGATGTTTAACGTCTCTCATTTTATCATTTTCTACAATCTAAAAATGATAAAATGACAAATGGTAAATAGAAATAATATGTATACTTTTATTGCTCATTATACGTTGGTTGCGTCATTTTCTCCCCTTCCTTCCTCGAAGTTTCCCTCTTTTAGCTCGCCTATTCTTTCCATTTCTCTGCGTTCCCTTATAGTTGTTAAAATATCTTCTATACCGATATCCCTTATAACTTTCTCCAAACTCCCCCCCTCGATAGGATTCCGTTCACAATGGACCTTATTTCCTCACATAAGCAATTTTTTGCTATGTTCACCCCCCCCCCCCCCGACACTGAGCATTTTTCTTGTTGATATCTACTCGCAATGCCATCTTGCAACGCCATCTATTCTGCATTCGTTCAAAAAGTCTTATTTCCCATATTCCCCACATCTTAACACCATACATTGCTCCTGCTTTCCTTATGAACCCTAACAATTATAGATTCTCCACCATCAAATCGTTCCTCGCCTTATTTCGTATTCCCCACGCCATATTTGTTGCTTTTCACGTTTTCCCTGTCACTTTTTTCACGTGCCCTGATCGAGATCGTGCATGGAAAACTCCAAGTATTCAAATTGCTTTCCTAGCTGATATTTTTCTCCTTTGATTTCCCGTTGTTCTTTCTTTTGGCTTATTCTCCGTTACTAAAAATTCTTCTTCGCATTTATTTTCATCTCAGTTTCGTGCCCTCATCTTCCTACATTTTAGAAAGCTCTTTCCCCTTTCCGCCGTAACCACTGTTGCCGCAACATCGTCTGAATACTCTAATACCAAATGTTTTTCCTTTTTCATTATCCACCGCTCTCAATTCCCCACGTACCTTCTAAGTGATCTATACATAAATTGATCATCACCGCACTCAATGCGCGTCTGTGCCTCCCCCTTTGGCTGTTTCCGAAACGTTCTGTGATTTTCCGTTATCTTTGCACCTCTGCTCTTGTCTCCTTGTGAATTTCCACTATTGTAACCACCATTCTTCCGCCTATGCCTTTCTATTTTTATTTTAAGATTACTTTTCCCTACATACTCTACTAAGAGTGATCTTAAAAACCGCTAAATCAACGTACAACTTCCTTTCCTTTCATTTTAATCTCTCATTGATTACTGCATTCAATGCAAATATTTGAACTCTCGTTCCTCTACCTCTCCTGAATCCTGCATGACTTGTCCGCAATTTTTCTATTCTTTCCGATCCACTTGTTTAATAATTTCATCATTATTTTTGTTGCCAATTTATACTCCACATCCAATAACGATACCGTTATTACAGATTGACACAATTCTTGCTGTTTTCCACCTTCTCGCGATTCTTCCTCCTAGTAATACACTATTTCAGGTCTTTCTTATCTTTCAGGAAAGCCTTAACTTAAGTGGAGGTACACAGGCCCTGCCCGAGGCTCTTTGTGCCTCCAGCAGGGCCTTCCAGGAACACTCCACAAATCCCATTTCCCTCGCCGCTTTTTCATTTTTCATTTTCTTCAGAGCCCCGTTTAGAACTTATTTTTTCAACTCCTCGTAAAATTCTTATTGTTTTTCTTGTGTCCTCATTTATTTCTAACTTTCCACTATCCCAAACCCTTTCTTCCTTTACTTCCATTTCCTTTTCCCTGACTGGCCACTTCAGTAATTTTTTGAAATGTTTTCTCCGTTCTCTCTTGGTTATTTTATTGAAACTGATCCTCTTCTCTTGTTCCTTTCTCATGCAAAGTTGTTATCTTTGCACCTCTGCTCTTGTCTCCTTGTGAATTTTCACTATTGTAACCACCATTCTTCCGTCTATGCCTTTCTATTTTTATTTTAAAATTACTTTCCTACATACACTATTAAAAGCGGTCTTAAAAACCGCAAAATCAACTTACAACTTCCTTCCCTTTGATTTTAATCTCTCATTGATTACTGCATTGAATGTAAATACTTGATCCCTCGTTCCTCTACCTCTCCTGAATCCTGTATGACTTTTCCGCAATTTTTCTGTTCTTTCCGACCCACTTGTTTAATAACTTAATCGTTATTTTTATTGCCAATTTGTACTCTACATCCAAAAATTATACCGTTATTTTAGATTGACACAATCCTTGCTGTTTTCCACCTTTTCGCGATTGTTCCTCCTAGTCATACACAATTTCAAGTCTTTCTTAGCTTTCAGGAAGGCCTTAACTTAAGTGGACGTACACAGGCCCTACACGAGGCTCTTTGTGCCTCCAGCAGGGCCTTTCCGGAACTCTCCACAAATCCCATTTTCCCGCGCCCCTTTTTCATTTCTCATTTTCTTCAGAGCCCCGTTCAGTTCATCTTATTTTAACTCCTCGTAAATATTTTACCACTTTTCGTGCGTCCTCATTTATTTCTCATTCTTTTCATTCCCAAACCCTTTCTTCCTTTACTTCCGTTTCCTTTTCCCTGCCTTGCCTCTCCAATAATTTTTTGAAATGTTCTTTTCGTTCTATCTTGGTTGTTTGACTGACGACTGATGATTTCTTTTGTTGCTAAATTTATTAGTCGAATCTTTCACATTTTGCTCTGCTGTTTTTTATGATTACTCTAAAATGTTCAATGATCAAAATATTTAATCCCAGAATCCCAAAACCAGCGACTTGAAAGCTTTGATATACTTTTTTGCACTACGACCATTTTCCACATACTTACAGCCTTTTGAAAATCAGCGATAATTTGTTGTGTATTTCCAATTTATTATCATCATTGTTATCAATCAATTCATTTCATTGTCATATAATTAGATTTAACTTGGTCAAATCAATATTCGGACTGTTATAGTAGTAGCGCTAATTTTTTAAAATTGACAACGGAATCCCAGAGCAAACAAATTATATATCCCTATTACTCTCGTAAAAAAGTAATGATGTTATTACCGTCATTTTCGGCCATCTGCAGCCTACTCTCTGCTGTCTGCAATTCGGTTCTTGTCTCCTCCAGCTCACTATGCAGCACGTTTGTTTCAGCGTATTGCAGTACTCTTTCCCTCAACCGAGCACGGGCTCTCCTGATCATTACTGTAATCAACCGTAATTAATGTAACATTCCTGTTTTTTATAATTTGGAAAGTCGTTTTTCAATTTTCATCGTCTATAATATTTCACCTTTTCTCCGCTTATTCCGCTTCCGTTTTCCATTTGTAGCCGGCTCCTCGGACGCTGCATGGCGCTGCGAGGTCCTGCTTCGCGTCCGGTTCGGGCTTTCTATTTAAAATTGTACATCATGCATTACATTTCATGTGATCTCATAAAAGAATTGTAAGGCAACAATGCACTGTTACAATTCCGTAGACATGCATGATACTATCAACGACTTGCCGCGCCGTCAGTGCGGTTCGTTGCAGATACTCAATCATTCGTTACCTGTTAGACTCCGGATCCTCAGTTGAGTTGCACCGCTTTCGGGCGTATTATCGCCTACTTCATTCACTAAAACAGTTGAAAACATTTTTCATATAGGGGATATATTTCATTAATGAGCAGCTTTAATCGACAGACTCGATTTACTTTATCGCATGTTGATAACACTTACCAGGGACGACAGAGTCGCGTGCGGCACCGTCCAAGGAAGCACGATCTTCTACACGGCAACATTTGTAAACATACGTTATATGGAGAAAATAAATTTATGATTTTCAATCGCATATGATAGAAATAATCGATTTCCAAATTACCATTCAGTGGTGGCGATTGCTGTGCGGTCTCCTCGGATGGCACCGGATATTGCTGGATCTCTCCTATACAAAAAAATTATAAAAAAGTATTTCCAACGATGCAAAGAATTAGTGGAAGGAATTGGAAAAGTGTTATAAATAAAAATAATAAATCGTAAATGAATTTCAATAGAATTTCATTGAAAATATACGGTTTCATCATCGATCTATTAATCGAATAAGCTACAAATATTACAATAATACCTGTTGGATTTACAACCTCCTTCACGGACTGGTCGGAGCAAACAAATTATATATCCCTATTACTCTCGTAAAAAAGTCATGATGTTATTACCGTCATTTTCGGCCATCCGCAGCCTACTCTCTGCTGTCTGCAATTCGGTTCTTGTCTCCTCCAGCTCATTATGCAGCACGTTTGTTTCAGCGTATTGCAGTATTCGTTCCCGCAACCGAGCACGGGCTCTCCTGATCATTACTGTAATCAACCGTAATTAATGTGATATTCCTGTTTTTTATAATTTGGAAAGTCGTTTTTCAATTTTCATCGTCTATAATATTTCACCTTTTCTCCGCTTATTCCGCTTCCGTTTTCTATCTGTAGCAGGGTCCTCGGACGCTGCATGGCGCTGCGAGGTCCTGCTTCGCGTCCGGTTCGGGCTTTCTATTTTCAATTGTACATCATGCATTACATTTCATGTGATCTCATAAAAGAATTGCAATGCAACAATGCACTGTTACAATTCCGTAGACATGCACGATACGGTCTTGCCGCGCCGTCAGTGCGGTTCGATGCAGATACTCAATTATTCGTTACCTGTTGGACTCAGGATTCTGAGTTCAGTTGCTGTGCTTTCGGACGTATTTTCGCCTACTTCATTCACTAAAACAGTTAAAAACATTTCCCATAAAGCCGATATATTTCATTAATAGACAGCTTTAATTGACGGACTCGATTTAGTTTATCGCATGTTGATAACACTTACCAGAGATGACCGAGTCGAGCGCGGTACTGTCCAAGGAAGCACCGTCTTCTACACGGCAACATTTGTAAACATACGTTATATGGAGAAAATAAATTTATGATTTTCAATCGCATATGATAGAAATAATCGATTTCCAAATTACCATTCAGTGGTGGCGATTGCTGTGCGGTCTCCTCGGATGGCACCAGATATTGCTGGATCTCTCCTACACAAAAAAATTATAAAAAAGTATTTCCAACGATGCAAAGAATTAGTGGAAGGAATTGGAAAAGTGGTATAAATGAAAGTGATGAATCATAAATGAATTTGAATAAAATTTCATTGAAAATATCCTGTTTCCTCATCTATACATTAATTGAATAAGCTACAAATATTACAATATTACCTGTTGGATTCACAACCCCGTCCACGGACTCGTCGAATAAATTGCCTGACGACTCGTCGTCGACGGCATCATCGGTAGGCACTATATACATTTTTATTTAATAAGTATTTTTTTATTGTGGAGTGAGGCTGATTTGACAAAGTTTTATACGTTTAGCAAGAAATTAATTTACTAAATAGTTCGTCTTTCTATGTATAACATATTGGTCTTCATTACCATTTCCTGCAAGCTCTTGAGCTCCTTCTGCGTTGTCGGCGAGCCAGTCAGGCCGTTCGTCGGCGAAGAGCTCTCGCTCGTAATCAGGATCGCGATCTAGTTACGAATCAAAGAAAACCGTGAGTACTTGCACTCACGCATGTAATTTCAATCAGCTGTATCAAAATGTGTCAATGGAAGTAAATTAAGAAAAAGTATTGCTATACAAACTAAGTGAGGCTAACGTCTCGAATGATTCTCTTGAAAGAAATTCATTATTGACTTTATCTTATCACCAGTAGGATTGTGAAAGTATGGATTATAAAATTTTACCCAACGGGACTTGGGCCGGGGGCTCAATGACGTCATCGTCGTTGATGCCGTCCTGCCGTTCTAAAGCGATGAGCGCCTCTACGTTTCCCTTCAAGGCAGCCGCCATCTCTAGAAATTCGGCCGCCGTAATCTCATGAAGATGCAGCTGCTGCCATGCTGAATTGAATACAAATTCGTACGCCGTTATTTTAATCATAGAACATATGACAAGAGTAGACATAGTCGAATTTTTGGCACAAGAGGTTAGAACCGATTCAATACTCTACATATATGTGAAATTACGCATATGACAAAATTGAGACTATACTTTGAATAAACAACTGTTGTATTAATGCCAACCGATTCTGTTCGTTAATTTACAGATGTCGTCCAAAAAGAAGCAAATAATAAATAAACCCACTTGAAAGTTGACCAAACTATACTGATAATCCCATTTCGCTTTGGAGTTTCTGTTGAAACATGCTCTCCGCCTATTCCAAATTCAACTGTACTTAATAGCGCCGAGAAGCTAACCTTTCACCAATGCCCTTTGCTTGAATATTGTTGCATAACGTGCTCGTCTACTTATTTGCCCGTTATTTCTAAGGCGTCGAATATCCGCCCGAACGCCCGACTGCAATTTGAGCAGCTTGCCTGGTGGAAAAAAATTAATTTATATCACGCATTGAAATATGATATCACCTTTTAACGTTCAACCATTATTGATACTTACACACGAAATCCCAGGGACCGGGGCGCCTTCCCATACTGGATGCTAATTGGTTATGGTAAGATTCAATGATATTATTTGTACGGCGACTGAGTCCGTATACGCTGAAGCCTAGTGGTGTCACTGTCCGCAGCCAATAGCGGGAATAATATTGGTGGAACCTGTCAAAGCGTTGTTTCTTTGCTGCCGACAAATTGCCCCAAAGTCTCTGGTACTGGACATCTACCAGTTCTGCTGGCAAATACGCCAAAGCTAAGACTTTTTTAAAAAAATCTTTCCCTTCCGCGTCCCTTTGGACCGAAGTCCCCAGTCCCAGAGCCTTCGCTTTTCGATAAATAGCCTAAAACATGATAATCTATTTACATTTTCTTTTCCATAATAAAAACTTCTGCAGGATCAATTTATGGTTAACAAGTTTTTGTCAATTTATATTTAAATACACAATTAGAAAAACTTACGCGATCGTAATGGGTATTGCAAGCGGTGCTGTGTGCCGTTGTAAAAACCGTTGCGATGGCATTTCGTAGTGCACGCTCGAAGTCGCTCATTACCAGGGCAACGGTGTTTAGGAATAGAACACGTTCTCTGACATGCTGCAATACTGCAGTATACGCGGCCTCAGTTTTCTGGCTCATAACGATCCATGCTAGTGGAAAACCCTACATAGTGCAAAAATGAAATAAATTGGAAGAATGAGTCACATAATAATGGTTACCTACCACATGAGTTATTGTGAAATCACGAAGATATTAGCATTTACATTGCCGTGATTTTTTCTATGGTCTCTACCTATTATTCCGCATATCCTACATCTGAACATGCACACAACCTATACCCGAACGTGCCCACGTTTAGATTCCAAGTACAGCAACACGTTTTTTGAAATAGCACTAATGTTGATATTAGAGTGTGGAGTTATTTACAGCGTCACTGAGGACTTTAATCAACGTAAAAATGGTGGATGCGAAAAATTCTTACGTGGTTGAACTTGATGCCCATGACCGTTAACAGCTGATACGCTCCATAAATCAGCGGTCTTGAACTAAAGGTTGCGTCGATCAACAATTTAGAGACGTCAGTCATCTCTTGCTGGACGAAATGGTGATCGACAAATAATGCGTGGGGAGCACCATTTGTGTCGGTTATTAAGTGGACCGTAAGACTTCCAGTGTCATATTCTAAAAGACCCTCATTTTCCGGATTGGTCAGTTGCGTAACGAACTGCGGAATGTCGTGCGGGCAGGGAGGGTAACGCCGCCTTCGACATTTTTTCATGAAAGCCCGAAGGCTTTCATACGGTTTCAAATCCGCAGCTTCGGCGTGGCTACATAGAAAAATTAATCTGTCGTGATGATAGGCTGCAGCTTTGGCATAAAATGATATTAAGATGGACACTTCATCCGTAAGTAAGGCATAATTTCATTCATATTTTCATTTCAAGTATACTAGGATGGTACATCGTTTACCTTTTTGGAATTTTTTCAGCTTTTGTTAATATTTTGAGGATTTATACCTTTACTACAATCTACAATGTAGACATGCAAAATACGATTTTCGGTACTAAGGAAAGTTAGGATTGAAAAAAAAATCGTTGCGATCCAACGATGCAAGGTTGGAGCCCATTTATTAATTGAACTTGGCAGGTTTATTAGAACCTGCTACTGTATACCAAAACTACGAAATAACTTACACTGCTGCCAACGAATCGTACAAAGGCTTTAGTCTATACCAATGCCGCGACAAAGCCTCTGCCAAAGCTTCTTTGAAGCGGGCAATATGCTCCTCCCTGTTATCCGGCAAGCAGAATTGCGAATGGGCATTCAAATCATGAATACCGCCATTCACAATTTTTGCCGTACCCTGGCAAATGGTCCGGTTTCGGCATCTTAAATAACTGAAAAATGGAACAATATTTTTTTGTTCAATTCGATTTTTTGCTATCAATATTTCGCAAAGGAACGCGGCATGTCATAAATTTGCGCATAATTTTCTCCCCTGTTTACTTCATTCTAACGGCTTCTTTATCAAAAGTACGCTGATCGATTCACGTTCCCTCATAAAAGAAACTTCGAACGATGGAAAACGAATGAAAAGTATGCAAATCTCCAAGTCACGTTACGGTAAATTTCATAAAACACTTCTTTCGAAAATTGTAAATGTGTACTTATAAACAAATGTATTTATGTACTTTCATTTTGAGACTGCTTAACTTAAATTTTATTTGATTTGCCATTGTATGTACGGAATCTCTCTCTCTCTCTCTCTCTCTCTCTCTCTCTCTCTCTCTCTCTCACACACACACACACACACACACACACACACAGCACGGAAAACGGGGAAGATGCCGCGATGTTCTACTCGAAGCGCACGGGCCCATAAAATGCAATATTTCAAACCGAGATTCTAAGACCGCTACTGTAGCGCCATCATCTCCCTCTAACAGCAGATGAAGATGTTCAATACACAACAACCCAAGTTCGCTACACCGGTATATTTTTCTATAACCTCAAACATGCCGAACTATGTGCCTACGAACTACGATTCGCGGACAGCATTGACTTTCTGTTATCAGTTTAAGAAAGCTGCTGCAGAATGGTATCGAATGCTTATCGAAGCTTACGGTGAACATGCTCTTGGTGAAACCCAGTGTTTCGGGTGGTTTAAAGAATTCAAAAGTGGTGATTTTGACGTGAGAAACGCAGAGCATGGGAATCCACCAAAAATTCGCAGACAACGAATTCCAAGCCTTATTGGATGAAGATGATACCCAAAGTCAACAAGAACTTGCGGATCAATTGAATGTGACTTTGTAAATAAAACAATAATAGAATAAAATATTTTTTATCATTTTCAAACAACAGACGGGTAATTTTTACAAAAAAATCCCGTTTCATATCTCTACACCTGGTAGGATTCGAGGATTTGAACACCCTATCAAATGTCACCTTAAATTACCTCAGTAGCGCTGGTGTCGCATATGCGCTTTTATAATGTATTTTATTTTGTAATTCGTAAACATGCAACAATTAAAAAAGTTGTGAAAAGAAGAAAATAGTTTAAAGACTACAGTATTGAAAGGATTTCATTGCTAATTACATTACTCATAATAATCAACAGATTATAATATTGTCTTTTTATAGGTAATTATCAAAAAGCTATTACTGCGTGAAAAATGGTTGCACAAAAAAAAAGAATTTTCATGCTTCTAGTTTTTAAATTAGAAAGGAAAACACTTTTATTGTTGACCGTTTTTGAGGAATCATAAAAAATACAGTAATTCCAAATTTTGGTTTACCCTTCAAACGTTCCATGAACTTAAACAATTTGTCTTTTTAGCCTAGGAGCTCACGACACTAAACCTGTCATGATAGGTATCCCAAAGTTCCTACATATAATTCGTCATGTCATTCACAGGGCAACAGAAAATGGCCCTGCTGTCATGTCTGAGACCGAATTGAAATGTCAAATTCGGTTGCGAGGAGGGCGACTTTAAAACGCTGCTGCCGCCGTTTTCTCCACTGTTTGGAAAAGGCAGCAGTGGTTTTTCTTACACAAAAATTGATGATCTTTCAGATAAGCTTTTGTTTTTTGAGGAGGTCAATGATGATAGACATCTGTGTGCGAGGTGTCGCATATCTCTCGGTAGCAACTGATACAGCTTATCAGGGAGGCTGGCCGCACTGCCTTTTCCTATAGTCCTACCCCTCTCCTGTCTCGAGGAACAATCAGAATACGGGAGACTTAAAATGTCAGAAACCTAGAAAAATGATTATTTTTTATAAATTTTTTTTTAGGCGTTGAGCGGTCTCATACATGGCAGCAGAGCTATTCTGTGTTCCCCTATGAATGACATGACGAATTATATGTATGAACTTTGGGAGACCTATCATGACAGGTTTAGTGTCGTGGGCTCCCCTACTATTTCAATTTTACTTATCAGCTCTTTAAGCTATTCATCTACATTATTCTTTTTCGTTTCTCTACGACGATTACTCGCTGAGTTATGAGTTATTAATGAACGACACTTTTGACTTTGATGATCCATAACTCGAGTACTAATGGGCGTACAAAAAATTGAAGTATTGTCGAAGACTTTAAAATATCTTCTATAAACTTCAAAAAATAATTTATAGGTGAAACCATTTTTTTATTCAAAATTCCGTTCGGAAAAAATTAAAAGTGTGGTTTTTCCGATTTTCTACTTTTAACCCCAAAGTATCCCAACAAACCCTCCCGTGTTCAAATCGCTGCGACGTTTTTTTCGATATAATCTCTGAATAGGCCATCATAGATTTTTTTTTCACAAGGGATAATCGTTTTGTTTGCTATTAACAATAACGATTTCCCTTGTTAAAAACATGTCCGTTATTAAGGGTATAAAATCCCAATCATAACTCAAATAGACCAAACATTTTATTTAATTATAAAAGGATTTTGTTTAGTATGCATTGTATGCATACTAAACAAAATTGTTTAGCATTTTGCATTATTTAGTATGCATTAGTATGCATTGTGGGTATCCCTCTAAAAACAATAAACAACGATAAGACGAACCTTCATCGATTTTTGACTAAAGCGTATATTTGAACCTCTTAGATCACAACGAAAAAAGTTGTAGCGGTTTAAATTCCTAAGGGTATTTCGGGACACTTTGAAGTTACAAAAACCAAAAATATTCTTAGTTCATTGATTATTTTCAAAGATATCGTAAGGTAAGTAAACAATTGAAAATCCCAAATTTTCAACATTTTTTATAATGAAATTTTTTAAAATTTTTGCCCGGAAATAATTTAAAAAATGTATAGAGTATATTTTTAAAAGTTCAGAACTCGTTGTCAATTTTTTCGGAAATCGTTGCCAATTATTTCGTATCTTTCCTTAGGTACTAGAAATGACCTGCGTAAATAAAAAACTGGGGATGCCATTACCGCCCGAGATATAGATATTTTTTCTTCCAAGCCCTTATTAATGATGGATACTGAGGCACCAATATTTTGGGACGTTTTGTATAGTCGCTATAGATATTCTGGAGTCAAAAGGCGCCCGAAAATAATTAATTAAAAATATAAAAGAAATATAAAAAAATTTGTTGGAACCCAACGATGGAAACTTCTTGTCCATAGAATCTTGGCATCAGCTTTTCTCTTAACTGCTCATAATTGTGAAAATGCATTATGGATAGTGTCTTGAAGATGAACGAAATGCCTTGTGTCAGTGCTTATATCTGTGTATATGGTGACAACGAAACCTTGCACTTCGTAGTGTGCTCTCTGCGCTTTGCAAGAGACAAAAGCTCAGCGAATACATTGGTCTTGCACACAAATTTCTTCAATGCGTAATTCAAAGAAACGTTGTTGTGATATAAAAATTGGAGAAAAATCGCCTTTTGCTGTGCTCGCAATAGTGTCCATCCGAAGAACTACGAGGTATAAAAGCAATTTTTTGTAAGACTTTTTCCACAGTTCGGGCCATGTGTAAACAATTTATAATTTTCTTTAGAGGGATTCAGTGAATGATCAGAAAATTTTGCTCACAACCGAACAAGATGACAATTTTAACAAGCAGTGGGGAAGCGAAATACTTGCTCAGCTGCTTATTAAACTTGTTATTTTATTCCCCGGCGAAATAAATATTCTGATGATTCACTAAATCCTTGTAAAGAAAGTTTTAAAATGTTACTCAGAGCATTGCACATAAGCAAAACACAGAGTTGCACAGAATTTTGCACAAAATGTCCCGAAATACTGTGGAGAAATTAACGAATTATTGCTTTCATCACTTGTCGTTCTTCGCATGGACACTATTGCGAGTACAGTAAAAGGTGAGATTTGCTTAATTTTTTTAACGCGAACAAAGTTTGTTTATCCTCATGATGTCGAAATTTGTTCGCGACACAAAAGTATCTGCGTATCTGCTTTTTAATGTCTATTCATAATAACTATCGTTTTATTATCGTAAGAAATGTACAATATCGAATTAATATTCTTTTTACCGCGCTTACAGGTACCTAACGATCTGTCATCTTGCGGCAAAGGCGGAAAACATTTATTGTAGCCAATAAAAATATCAATGCATTTCGTTTTTTTCCTTGCTTCATTCAGGACTGAATATGGCGAAGCTTCTATCTTGTAAGTCACACATTAATACGGTGGAATATTTAAACTGATACTTGTAATTTCCTAGTGAGTTTTCTAATTGAATACGGTAATTTTACTTGTTGACGAAAATTTCTGAATATATATAAACTATATCTTAATTTATAAGCATGACTTCTAGGTTACTATCACATGAGTCTTTATACTGTATCTTTCCTAATTTAGTAAGTTCAAATTCATGATGATTGTTTATCCAATACATTCGTCTGTATCGTTTTAATTTCATATCTGATAACTCGAAGCTCGTTTATTGCAGCGTATTTCTCCGTAAACTAACAGGATCCAAAGAAATTATAACTACAGAAGATGAAGCGGAAACAATAGCACAAAAAATTGACCGAGAAGTTAAGGTTAATGATATATTATACAATAAGTGTCGGCTCATTGTCAATAAAATACATTTACCTTCTCCAAACATAGACAATAATAGCGAAGAAGAATCAGAATCAGAAAAGCCAACGGAACCATTATCAAAATCATTTTCCCATTTATCTACATATTCAACAATAATATCCTTACAACCTGCCACTGGCGATCCAAGTTTTGTTATTGCTGAACATCCTGATAAAGAAATCGATTACGTGGAAATGATGTTTCGAAGAGTGATATCTTCTCACAAATACTGCTGCTTTGTAGAGCAACAAAATGTATTATCAATGTATCATCTAAAGCTCGCGTTCAGACTTTCATCAAAAGAAGGACGTTAATCCCTAAAAAGAGCCAATGTTGCAAAAAACATATTACCAAAGACAGATTTAATGACACGGTCGTCGATAGCTTGAGTATTTACTCTCAGACCAGCACATTTGGAGTTCAAGATCTAGAAAAACTTATGAGTGAATTGCTTATCTCTAGCGACTCAGTAATCCTTGATAAAATAGGTGATTTTGCCATCTCTGAAAAAGAGCTTAATATTTTTATGGTACTCAATTGGGAAAACATTATATCAAGCTTCGTGACATGATGGAATCCGTGCGTAATTCGGAATCTCGGAATGTGACACAAGCAATCATTTACTTATGCAAATTACGTACTGGAAATTCTGACAAAGTAATACCTGCTATTCTTGGATTAGGGCGTGAGCAGGCAATGTCAGAATATTCAGATTCAATAATAAAATCATTTGAAAAAGATATTTTGCCTGGACATTTTGGTGTAAATGATACTTCAAGAGAAACCATTTTATATAGTTCTTCAGAGATGGCGAAAATGTATGAGTTAAACGATCAGCTCATAATAATATGCGACGATAGCGCGTAATAGATATGATCGGACCAGACGAGGCTAGTTTGAACGATGATACAATAATGAAAACTATCATGAAAAATCCAAACGGTATCCAATTAACCAAATTAGTTAAATTGCTTAAAGCAGGCAAGAATTTATTATTTATCATATGCTCGATACTTGGACGAAATTGTTAGAGCAGCGGAAATTCTAAGTCGTCTTTTTAATGGAAATCATAACATCGTAGTCATTGAAGAAGACAGCGATGATCATTAATTAACTGTATTTTTAATTATTTTTGTTGGATTATTGTCAATAAATTATTTTTAGTAAGAAAATTATTGTTTTTTACTTTTCTTCTAATATTTTTTTATTTTTTTTACGAAAATAAATTATTACAATTGTAATATTGTAATAATTGACAGGTAATTATTATTTTTCAGTGGAACAATATTATTACTTGATACAATTAAATGGCAACAATGTCATTTGAACTATAAAATACACGTAAAAAAGTGAAAGTAGTGAAAAAAACCGGTTTTTATTTTATTCCCCAATGTTGCACAAAATCAATAAAATTGAAAAAAATTGAGAGTGAAGGTGGCCAAAAAAACCAATATTTTGCGAAAGTTTTATCATTGTACCCTAAGAGGAAAACATTAAAATTGCCATTTTCAATTTTATTTTCGTTCTAAAAATTCGAGTTTAGCTCTGAAATATTTGAAAAGCTATTTGATTGATGTGTTTTGTCGACAAGGAATTTAAACAAAATCCACAAGGGTCCATCATAAACATCCAAGTTGAAAAAAAAACATTCTTTTTGATTGCTCAGAAAATAATTGGGTTAGAGAGCAAAAATGTTGAGCATAATTTTTTCTTTTAGTAGGAATACTATAGGTTGTATCAGTCAACAACTCGGGGGGGGGGGGGGCAGTTTCAGTAGCCTTACTTAGCTGTGCCCTTTATCACCCCAAATATTTTGCACGTAAATTTCTTTACAAAAAACAGACAGTGATAAAAATTAATGTTGCCGTTTAAAAAACTTGAATACACCAATATACCAATTTAGAAAAACAGAAATTTCGTATTAAAGCCTTAGGCCGAAGTAACGAGTATAAAATCATGTACGAATTTAACAACGTTTTTTCGTATGAAAAAGATAGGCCCTCATAAAATAAATTACACATCTATTTAGTATGAATATCAATCTGTTAGAAAATATATATATATATATATATTTCGATGGACGAAATGGCCGACTACTCGAAACTTCTCGAAACAGCTGTTTTCCAATTGGCGTCACAAATAACTTCAACAATTTTACTCGATTTACTTGGAATTTAAAAGGTATGTTCCTAATTGCATTTCGCAGAGAAGTACGTACGGAATTTCTGATTGTTCGAAAACTTTTCATTTTATGAGCAGTTTATGAGCAGTTATAACGAAATTTTTCACTGAAAATTCATTTCATAAGTTCAAATATCTACAACTTTTGAATAAAACAATATTATTTAAATTTCGTATGTACTTCTCTAGGTATTCTAATGTACATTGAGGAGAATTTTTGTTTTTTGTTCTAGGTAAAAAATTGAGGATGCTAAATGTCACGCCGCGAAGCGCTTAAAAAAAAGATAACAAAATAAAATATTAGTAGTTGGCCATTTTATACATCGAAAAAATATATATATCTTCTAACAACTTGATATTCATACGAAATAGATGTGTAATTAATTTTATGAGTGAATTACTTTTTCATACGATGTATAAATGTTAAAGTCGCACATGATTTTATACCCGTCACTGTGGCCTAAGGCCTTAAAGAAATATTCGAAATGCATGGTGGTATAAAAAAATGTAAATACAGTTCATGGGTCAGGCAAAAACCGAGTCAAATAATGGATTCTTTTACTTTCAGAGCACGGTCAATTTCTGTGGTAAGATAAATGTCCCAATTATTGAACAGCTAGGGATCTGGGGGATTGAATTCGGTGAGAAAAAAATATAAAATCAAGAAAAAACCATCGCTTTCAGGTTCAAATGATGCTTTGATATTTTTACATTCGAAAAATCACCCTTTAAATTATTTTTAAATGATTTCAAATGAAAAAAAAAGAATAACAATGTGAAGCATGCAAATGTCCCAATTATTGAACACTGGAAGTGCCTATGTCCCTAATATTGAACAGGCATGTCCCTGTTATTGAACATTCTCGAGAATTCTTTGCCGTTCTGAAAATATTATTTTTGGTACAATATTAAGAAATAAAAGCAAAATCAAACACTTAAATAATATTTCATTAATCATGGAAAAATACAAAAAATATATATTTAGTCTCTTTTGACGGGTTTTTGGTTCATTTGCATTTGGTTTATTTTTGCTTTTCAACTCGAACTTTATTTTATTTTTATTTTCAGCTTCCTCGTTTTTATGTTCTGTTTTTGTTTGATGTTGTCGCAGCTTGGCTCTCTAAAATATCGGAGAGCAAAAAATATTGAATATATTCTCCTTTTACTTTTCTTTTCACGTTTATTGCACGAAAATACATATAAAAAATATATTTGACGATCTTAAAGTTATTATTAAAAGAATAAAGGTAAGTTTATTCAGGAACTTACAGCTTTTGTTTGAACAAATTCGATTCACATGATCTGTTACACGTTAACTGTCTCGATGTTTTGATGGGTTTAGTGACGCCATCTTGGAGAATTCGAGTGTTCAATAATTGGGTCCCAATGATCGAACACCGCATTTTTTAACAAATAACCAATTTAATTTTTTTTTAATTGTTCTTTGTGAGAAATTTTCTGAAGAACCTGAAACGCCTTTACTTTTTGAGATGCGACAGTTTTTGAAATTTTTATGCCCTTATGGATGAAGCGACGCGTCTTAGCAAAAACGATAAGCAGTTACTACGAGACGTCAAATCGGGTCACCGTTGCTGATTAAATAATTTCTTTCTCTTAATTAAAGCTTTTTGTGCATACGTAAGGTAACATTTCGATAGCTAAAAGTTAGATATATGTAATGAAATTTTTATAAATAAGTAAATGCATGCAAGTGAATGAGAAATAATAAAAATACAAGAGAGTGTTCAATAATTGGGACATTTACCTTATTAGTCATTTTCTAATGAGAAAATGACAAACGAATATTATTACACTTTCAAAAATGAGAATAAAAATTCACACTGCTGAAACAATTGCACAGAATATAAAAGTTGCCAATTTCCATAAGCGAAACGACCGTTCTACGTAGCAATCATATGTACTGACGAAGAGGTATCGAATATATCGTATCTACCGATCATATCCGTGATCGAGGAAAATTACAAAAATCATTGTTTAAACAATTGTTTTTACGTTATTTTTACCGTTCTTTTTTGCAGCGCGTAAGCAGCAATCATATTTGCTGACTGAGAGGAATGGGCAATACCGTATCTACCGATCATACCCGTGATCGAAAAATAATGAAAGAAATGATTATTGGAACAAATATTTTTGCGTAATTTTTACCGTTGGTTTTTGCAGCGCGTAAGCAGCAATCATTTTTGCTGAAACGTATAGGAAGTACCGGACATTTGTTAATGTGATACATATTAAAAATAATTAATTTTTAAAAATAATTATGAAAAGTAATTATTAAAAACAATTAATTTTTAAAAATAATTATGAAAAATAATTATTAAAAATAATTAATTTTTAGCCATTATGTCGCTGCAGAATAGTGCGAGCCGCTAGCAAGAACTGTTCTGCAAATGTGAGATTTTCCAACCAAGAAAACCAAATTCTTTGTCGACACCTACCGTTGGTCAGCGTGTGGGTATATACGTGTATATATACCCACACGAGGTGTGTACTCGTTGCGAATAGTCAGCATGCGGGAAGAAAAAATCTGCAACCGCGTGCGCCCGACATAGCGAATGCCACAGGCACACGCGGATACACGTTGCATCGAGGCACAACAATACAATGTACGCGTCGACGCAAGGAGGCCCGCAACCCCGTCGCAGCGCGCGTTCGTGACGAATGCGCGCTGTGACGAGCTCTACCCTACCGACTCGAGCCGGGGCTGCGTCGAAGGTTTGCTTCGGTATCAGTCGCCAAAAAGTGGGAAAACAAAATTCTACTGTATTTCTTATGATTTGTTATGAGTGATGAACGATACAAATTCTTGGCTTTGAAAATTGGAAACTCCAGTCCTCAATTTCTTTGCTGTACGATTATTTTCAGCGAGGCAACAGCTTCATGAAAATTATCCGAAAAATGTAGAATTTTTTTTGGTCGCTTAATTATCGTGAGTAGTCTGGTTAGCAATAAATCCTTCCTAACATTATATCCTTTACATTATTCTCGTCTTTTCAGAAATTTTCAAATTGTTGCGTATTTTCCACTTACAAAATGAAATACATTATAAAATAGCGCATAAGACACCTGCGCTACTGAGTTAATTTCAATAGGGTATTCAAATCCTAGAATTCTAAGCCTCGGTTTTGAATATTGCATTTTATCGCCCCGTGCGCTTCAAGTACAAAATCGTAACATCTTCCCGGGTTACCCGCGCTGCGGCACAAGTGGATTGTATGCGCACGCGCTGTTACAAGTCAAAATGTAAACAAACGGACGGATCGTAAAGAGGTTCGATAGAGTCCCCTTCCCGTCTTTTTCTTTCTCACTAGCAGGTCGTCTCGTGTCGCTGAAGGTGATGAAGGGGTGCACGGTATCGCGTGAGTGTGAGAGAGAACATAGTAAGGAACAGCGCTATGGAGAGAGAGAGAGAGAGAGAGAGAGAGAGAGAGAGAGAGAGAGAGAGAGAGAGAGAGAGAGAGAGAGAGAGATAATCTCCCTTAATTCTCGCGAGATACCTGTAGTCTATCTCTCTCGCACTCACGCCATTGCCGGGTCGCCGTTAAGAGAAAAATGAATTTGAAATTGTAACACCGGCCAATGCAGCGCAAGAAAATGGTGACTACATGGCTAGAATGCTGATTTGAATTTTGAATTTATTAACTGTCCATCGATCATCGTTTTCTAACAACAATAACAAGGGATACAAATTCTTGGCTTTGAAAATTGGAAACTCCAGGCGTCAATTTCTTTGCTGTACGATTATTTTCAGCGAGGTAACAGCTTTATGAAAATTATCCGAAAAATGTAGAATTTTTTTTGGTCGCTTAATTATCGTGAGAAGTCTGGTTAGCAATAAAACCTTCCCAACATTATATCCTTTATATTATTCTCGTCTTTTCAGAACTTTTCAAATTGTTGCGTATTTTGCGCATGAGAAACCTGTGCTACTGAGATAATTTCAATAGGGTGTTCAAATCCTCGAATTCTAAGCCTCGGTTTCAAATATTGCATTTTATCGCCCCGTGCGCTTCAAGTAAAAAATTGTAACATCTTCCCGGGTTACCCGCGCTGCGGCACAAGGGGATTGTATGCGCACGCGCTGTTACAAGTCAAAATGTAAACAAACGGACGGATCGTAACGAGGTTCGATAGAGCCCCCTTCCCGTCTTTTTCTCTCTCGCTAGCAGGTCGTCTCGTGTCGCTGAAGGTGATGAAGGGGTGCACGGTATCGCGTGAGTGTGAGAGAGAACATTGTAAGGATCAGCGCTATGGAAGAGAGAGAGAGAGAGAGAGAGAGAGAGAGAGAGAGAGAGAGAGAGAGATAATCTCCCTTGAATCTCGCGCGATACCTGTAGTCTATCTCTCTCGCACTCACGCCATTGCCGGGTCTCCGTTAAGAGAAAAATGAATTTGAAATTGTAACACCGGCCAATGCAAGAAAATGGTGACTACATGGCTAGAATGCTGATTGGAATTTTGAATTTATTAACTGTCCATTGATCATCGTTTGCTAACAGCAACAACGAGGGGAAATAAGTTCAAAAGCAACAAAAAAATAAACAATCAACGTACCCGAAAAAATATAAGTTATTGTTTTCACTTACATCGTTGTTC
Source organism: Ophion obscuratus (assembly GCA_964007375.1). NCBI lineage: Eukaryota > Metazoa > Arthropoda > Insecta > Hymenoptera > Ichneumonidae > Ophion > Ophion obscuratus. The sequence goes on from OZ023320.1 coordinate 9,728,605, forward strand.
CGTCGCGGGACTCTCCACTCTTCTGATAGGTTCTCCCGTTCTTGATTTTTTCTGATGCCGGGATCCGCCTATGCGCTCTGCGCCCACCAGGCATGTTTACTAGTTGTTTTTTACAGCACCAACACTCGCGGAAAAAATAGTTCAGAACGTTCGAAAAACCACTTAACCCCTTAGCAATATACACCTTAGCAATAAACTTAGTAATAAACGTAACCTAGTAATATACAACTTAGCAATAAACTTAGTAATAAATGTAACTTAGTAATAATACTAACAATAAAAACTGAATATAAAAATAAAAGAAAAAAGATTAGGTATGAATATTGCTATGGTTGATTGTTAAAACGTTGTAAACAACTATCCAATGAGATTAGTAGCGAATCTAGAACGAAACGTATTGTAGAGGATTCACAAAAATGTGTCACACTATCCACTGCGTTTCGTAATACTGAAAGAAAATAATAATTCCGCGGCGCGACGCGGAAGAATAATTCCGCGGCCGATGGAGGGGGTATGCATAATGCTATTCGTAAAACTGCGCAAACGACACCCTTGCTTGCGCCGTGCATGCGCAACAGAAACAGGCGCCAAATTTATATTATTTTTCACTCTACCTTATTCTGACATCAATCCGATGACCCAATTTTTCAATATTATCATCGGAATTTTCAAAGTTCGATGAACAAACAATACTTGTAAAATTGTTTTATGTAAACACAAAGTATACAAATTAATTACGAGAACCTATGGCGGCATAGAATTCAAACGGCCTTCATGCAATCTTGGTCTATTCATACAGGCCCCACCGTGAGAAAACCAAAACCGAAACAATGTGTATGAAAATTAGATCTTCTTAGCATTGTGGCGAAGAAGGGTTTTTTGAAAATTTGTTCGTCCAATGCTATGAATGGATTTCTCAAAACTTCCATCTTTTTTATCTTCCTCTTCAATCTTTATCTCCACTGCACTGTATTAGCACTAACATTAATAACATTATCAGTACATTAACTTTATCACTACAGCATTGAGTCTGAAAATAAGTTCAAATCTTCATATCCACAACACTGTGGTTGAGAGTGTTTTCAAAATTTTGCCTTCGCTGAGCTGTTCCCAGTGATATTTTAAAAATTGCGTCTTCGCAGACAGCGTCTGGAAGAAATTTGCAAAAATGGTGCCTGTGCAAGGGTGTGTCTATGAGGGTATTCATAGAACTATATATTTGCAGCGCTGTATCTTAGAGCATTATCACAAATTTTGTCTTTGCAGAACTGTGTTCGAGAGTATAAAACTTAATCTGCGCAGTGCTGCGTCTGAAAGTACTTTAAAAATATTATCTTAGCAGCATTGTTCCTGAGAGTATTTTCAATATTTTCGTCTTCGCAGCGTTCTACCTGGGGATACTCTCAACGATGCACCTTCGCAGGCTGTGTTCGGAATAAATCAATATATACAGTAATTTGCAACGCTGAGTCTTAGAATATTATCAAACTTTTTGTCACCGCAGCCACTTTTTGTCACTGCGCTTAAGAGCGTTCTCAAGACTTTATCTCCGCAGCACTGTGGTTAAGAGTGTTTTCAAAATTCTTACCTTCGTACCACTGTGCCTAGTAATATTTTCAAAAATGCAACTTCGTAGACCGTGTCTCAAAGAAATTTCCAAAAATCATGTCTTTGCAAGCCCGCGTCTGTGAGGGTATTTACAGAACTGTATATTTGCAGCGCTGTGTCTAACAACATTATACAAACAATTTTCTTTGCAGCGCTGTGTTAGGGAGTATAAAACTTTATCTGCGCAGAGCTGCGTCTAGAGTAATTTTCAATGTTATCTCCGCAGGACTGTTCCTGAGAGTATTTTCAATATTATCGTCTTCGCAGCGCTCTACCTGGGGATACCCTCAACGATGCACCTTCGCAGGCTGTGTTCGGAATAAATTATTACAAATAGTAATTTGCAATGCTGAGTCTTAGAATATTATCAAACCTTTCGTCACCGCAGGCACTTTTTGTCACTGCGCTTAAGAGGATTCTCAAAACTTTATCTCTGCAGCACTGTGGTTAAGAGTGTTTTCAAAATTCTTACCTTCGTACCGTTGTGCCTAGTAATATTTTCAAAAATGCAACTTCGTAGACCGTATCTGAAAGAAATTTCCAAAAATCATGTCTTTGCAAGCCCGTGTCTGTGAGAGTATTTACAGAACTGTATATTTGCAGCGCTGTGTCTAACAACATTATACAAACAATTTTCTTTGCAGCGCTGTGTTAGGGAGTATAAAACTTTATCTGCGCAGAGCTGCGTCTAGAGTAATTTTAAAATTTTATCTCCGCGAGACTGTTCCTGAGAGTATTTTCAATATTATCGGTCTTCGCAGCGCTCTACCTGGGGATACTCTCAACGATGCACCTTCGCAGGCTGTGTTCGGAATAAATTATTACAAATAGTAATTTGCAACGCTGAGTCTTAGAATATTATCAAACCTTTCGTCACTGCAGGCACTTTTTGTCACTGCGCTTAAGAGGATTCTCAAAACTTTATCTCCGCAGCACTATGGTTAAGAGTGTTTTCAAAATTCTTACCTTCGTACCGCTGTGCCTAGTAATATTTTCAAAAATGCAACTTCGTAGACCGTGTCTGAAAGAAATTTCCAAAAATCATGTCTTTGCAAGCCCGCGTCTGTGAGGGTATTTACAGAACTGTATATTTGCAGCGCTGTGTCTAACAACATTATGCAAACAATTTTCTTTGCAGCGCTGTGTTAGGGAGTATAAAACTTTATCTGCGCAGAGCTGAGTCTAGAGTAATTTTAAAATTTTATCTTCGCAGGACTGTTCCTGAGAGTATTTTCAATATTATCGTCTTCGCAGCGCTCTACCTGGGGATACCCTCAACGATGCACCTTTGCAGGCTGTGTTCGGAATAAATTATTACAAATAGTAATTTGCAACGCTGAGTCTTAGAATATTATCAAACCTTTCGTCACCGCAGGCACTTTTTGTCACTACGCTTAAGAGGATTCTCAAAACTTTATCTCCGCAGCACTGTGGTTAAGAGTGTTTTCAAAATTCTTACCTTCGTACCGCTGTGCCTAGTAATATTTTCAAAAATGCAACTTCGTAGACCGTGTCTCAAAGAAATTTCCAAAAATCATGTCTTTGCAAGCCCGCGTCTGTGAGGGTATTTACAGAACTGTATATTTGCAGTGCTGTGTCTACCAATATTATACAAACAATTTTCTTTGCAACGCTGTGTTAGGGAGTATAAAACTTTATCTGCGCAGAGCTGCGTCTAGAGTAATTTTAAAATTTTATCTCCTCGGGACTGTTCCTGAGAGTATTTTCAATATTATCGTCTTCGCAGCGCTCTACCTGGGGATACTCTCAACGATGCACCTTCACAGGCTGTGTTCAGAATAAATTATTATAAATAGTAATTTGCAACGCTGAGTCTTAGAATATTATCAAACCTTTCGTCACCGCAGGCACTTTTTGTCACTACGCTTAAGAGGATTCTCAAAACTTTATCTCCGCAGCACTGTGGTTAAGAGTGTTTTAAAAATTCTTAGCTTCGTACCGCTGTGCCTAGTAATATTTTCAAAAATGCAACTTCGCAGACCGTGTCTCAAAGAAATTTCCAAAAATCATGTCTTCGCAAGCCTGCGTCTGTGAGGGTATTTACAGAACTGTATATTTGCAGCGCTGTGTCTAACAACAGTATATAAACAATTTTCTTTGCAGCGCTGTGTTAGGGAGTATAAAACTTTATCTGCACAGAGCTGCGTCTAGAGTACTTTTAAAATCTTATCTCCGCAGCACTGTCCCTGAGAGTATTTTCAATATTTTCGTCTTCGCAGTGCTGTTCCTGAGGATGAACTCAGACCTTCGCAGTCTGTGTTCAAAAGGAATTTTTACAACTAGTAATTCGCTACGCTGAGTCTTACAACATTATCAAACTTTTTGTCACCGTAGTCACTTTTTGTCACTGCACTTAAGCGCATTTTCAAAAGTGTATCTCTGCAGCACTGTTGTGGTCAAGAGTGTTTTCAACATTGTTATGTTCGCACCGCTGTGCCTAGTAATATTTTCAAAATCGCATCTCCGCAGACAGTGACATAAAGAAATTTCCAAAAATGATGTCTTTGCAAGGCTGTGTCTGAAGCTATTTAGACAATTCTATATTTGCGGCGCTGTGTCAACATTATCTAAAAAGTGTTCTTTACAGCGCTGTGTTAGGGAGTATTAAACTTAATCTGTGCAGTGCTGAGTCTGAGAGTACTTCGAAAACTGAATTTCGGCAGCACTGTGCCTAAGGGTGTTTTCAAGATTGTCGTATTTGCAGCGAAGTATCTGGGGATGTTTTCAACATTGCACTTTCGCAGTCTATGTATGAAAGAGATTTTTACATATAGTATGTTTGCAACGCTGTGTCTGAGCATTATTAACCTTTTTGTCACCACAGTCACATTTTGTCACTGCGTTTCAGAGTATTTTCAGAACTTTAGTTTTGTATAAGGATATTTCTAAAATTGTATTTTCGCAGTCTACGCCTGGAATAATTTTTTGAAAACTGTATCATTGCAACGAAATGTCTGAGATAGTATTTGCAATACTTTATCTTTGCAGTACTGCGTCTAAAAGCGCTTTTAAATTTTTTGGTTTCCACACCAGTGTCTCGGAGCGGATTTAGAAAGATTTATCTCCGCAACGGTGTGTCTGAGAGTATTTTACAAACTTTGGTCTTTGCAGTGCTATAAGAGTATTGCAAAAAAAAAGTCGTGTAAGAAACTTCTAAGAATTCAGCTTTAAGAAGACTCATACGTACTGGATGTGAAATTACATAAGTTCTGTTTATTATGAAAAGGAAACTTATCGTCAACAAAGCATACAAAAATGGCAAATTCGGCAAAAGGAGAAAAAATGTCGTAAACTACAATAAAATGGGGCACAGATTATATAGGTTCCTGTTAATAAACGCATTGTGATGTTAATTGAACATTGTGCAATATTAATATCGCTCATATATAAACATTGAAGATAGTTTTTATATAGTAGAATTCACTTACCTGTACAAACTCAAATGTTCGATTTTTCTTCATCCTGTTCAACTGATAACTCTTAACCGACACTTTCAGTATTATTTGGAATATCAAATATATTACAGTTTAGAAGATTAAACGTTCAGTATACAATAATGCCTGGAAACGTTAATAAAGATTAAATACATAAAATGGGCTATGAAGCATAGTATTTCAGCGTTTACATCGTACGGCTGGGACGGTTTGAAGACCGTGATGCAAAAACGTAAAGGCGCACTGTAACAAAAAATTGGTTCTATTTTTGCTACGTATTATTTTAAAAAGCGGACACATTATACGAGCGTATTTTATACCTTAATCATCGTTTAGTGGTGGTTGCGTATGGACAGAAAAATGTGCGCGAATGACATATATGAGGTTAAGATATGCGAACTAGTAAGAAGAACATAATGTTAGACAGTACAAAAAAGTTACAAACGACGAATGGAAATATTTGATGATGTAAACTGTATATAAGGATTCATAGTGTATGTAACAATAACTGTTGTAATGGCCATTTATAATGTCACCTACGATTTTTGTGGCTTGATCTCTTAAATTAACGTGTATTATCAAATTGAAATTTGTGAAAAGGCAAAGTCCTTGCTGTCTCATGAAAGAAACTTCGTTTTTCTTTCGAATGACCTCACAGAATGATAGCATCAGTTGCTGGGTCGTACCATCGAAGATTTAGATAAGAATTCTGTTATGTCGAACTTTTATGCAGGAGACGTTTGACTTAATAAATTGCCCTCTACTTACCTGATTAAGTTATTTTCCATCTCACGAATAAACACTATAGCGTCGAATCCGTCATAAATTTTATCACGTAAAAAACGCAATATAATTAAAAACTTCGCTTTAAAATATTAACGGCTGTTTGACTAGAAAATTTTAATTAACTTGAAAATATTTTTTATTTTATTTCAAACAATGATTTTATTAAGACTATTACTTTTTCAATTTAATCATACAAAATAAGTGAAACATATTTTTATGAAAATTCCAAGCTAAAATTATTTCCGCGCATTTAAATAGTTGACGAGGTATCGATTTTGAAAGTTTATTTTTTAGCCCGTACGAGAATATCTCTATCGATCACCGCGAACGATTGATATCCACCCTTCTCTCATTCCGCCGGTGGCTGGACGTCCTTCGCTATCCACAAATAGATTTTCGAAAGATTCTTACGGTTGATGTGACGGAAATTTCACCCCAACAGTTCGTTTAATATATAAATACTCTAGGCACAGCAATTAGAGGATCAGAAAGACATCTCAATGTTTTTAGGTGATTTTCAGAAGGCAAAAAATGGTAGTAGAGCAACAAAAAAAAGCAAATTACAGCTGGAAGTCTCTAGTTTCGACATCTGTGGGTCAAATATTTTTATCCACAAACGTTTTTGAGTTAACTCAAAGAGATCGCAAAAGAAAAATTGTGCCCATTTTTGAAGAGGCGCACGGGCTTGGGTAAATTTTTTTCAGCAATGTAACTATGATGCTTGTTTAGTTGGCTTCTTCCGCTTTAAATGGAGAGGTTTCTCCGCTTTGTACGACGATTTTTCGCTGAGTTATCGTAGTTCGAAGCGAAAAAGAACTTTTTGGCTTTGATAATTCATTACTCGGGAAGTAATGATCGTACAAAAAATATACGGAAAGTTGTGAATACTTCAAAGTATCCTCTAAAAGGTGTGATTAGTATTTTTTAATAAACATTTTTTTTCAATATGAAAACCTTGAATGAAAAACAGGTAAAAATCGCGTTTTCACAGAGTTTCACTAAACTTGAGATAACTCAAGAAATAACGCACAGACTGAGGATAGATTTGGTCTTTTTGTAACCTCAAAGTATCCAAAAGAAGCCCTCATTTATTTAAACCGCTGCGATTTTTCTTCCACTGTAATCCAAACGACTGAAATTTTCGCTTATGTGAAAAACGAATTAAAGGATACATTTTTCACCTCTTACTCATTTCTTTTAATTGAAGATTTTTCCATTTACCACGTGGAGGTTGTGCGGATAGATTTCCGCTTTTTTGTGTGTGTGTGTGTGTGTGTGTGTGTGTGTATGTGTGTGTCATTTTTTAAAGAGAACACCCGCGCGTGCACACACACACACACACACACACACACAAAGAAGCGTAAATCTATCCGTACAATCTCCACGTGGTACGCTTTGGATAATGCTGATGTCGGTGATAAAAAAATGACAGCATCTTTATAAAACGAACGATTTTTTTACTGACTGTGTAATTTGCCAATATTGTACAGATGAAATGAACAATTAGGTTATCAAGGAACATTTTTAAAAAATTATTTTTTGATTTTTTTCCATGTCACACATTTTTTTATAAAAAGAATGTTGATTCTTGCGAAAAAAATCTTCAATTTAAAGAAATGAGTAACAGGTGAAAACGTATCCTTTATTTCGTTTTTCGTAAAAGTGAAAATTTCAATCGTTTGGATCACAGTGAAAGAAAAATTGCAGCGGTTTGCATACTTGAGGGCTTCTTTGGGATACTTTGATGTGAGAAAAAAACGAAATCATCCTCAGTCTATTCGTTATTTTATTAGTTATCTCAAGTTTAGTGAAACTCTGTGGAAACGCGATTTTTACCTGTTTTTCATTCAAGGTTTTCATATTGAAAACTAAATGTTTATTGAAATACACTAATCACACCTTTTAAAGGATACTTTGAAGTATTCAAAACCCTCCGCATATTTTTTGTACGATCATTGAATCTTCCCGATTAATGAATTATCAAAGCCAAAAAGTTATTTTCGCTTCGAACTACGATAACTCAGCGAAAAATCGTCGTACAAAGCTGAGAAACCTCTCCAATTAAAGCGGAAGAATCCTACTAAACGAACATCATAGTGACATTGCTGAAAAAATTAACCAAGCCCGCGCACCTCTTAAAAAATGGGCAAAATTTTTCTTTTGCGATCTCTTTGAGTTGACTCACAGACGTTTGTGGATCAAAGTATTGGACCTACAGATGTCGAAACTAGAGACTACCAGTTTTAATTTGCTTCTTTTTATAGCTCTACTTCCATTTTTTGCCTTCTGAAAATCACCTAAAAACATCGAGATGTCTTTCTGATCCTCTAATTGCTGTGCCTAGTGTACATTCCATAAAGTGATTCTTGACGCATTCGAATGGTTTACGAGATATAAAATTGTGAAGTTTGTTTTTAGCCCGTACGAGTACTTTTTACGCACACGGTGTCCCACAACTGATGGTAGCCCCTGAAATAGGGGTCGGGGCTGAAATTCTGAGACAATTCATATATGCATGGATGGGTTTGAAATCAGACTATCGATTATTGTTAATTTTTATGAAGGCGGGTCAATTCGGTGCGCCCGATGAATCGGCGTACGTCGGTAAGCGATGCGCGCGTCTAGTAGTCCAGTCGAAAGTGGCCAAAGTTGAAAATGTTTGCGACCGCTTAATCAAACACGTATTCCTATGTTAATCGACCCAGGGAATCAGAATTTCTAAGAATTTTAACTTTTAACAACGAAGAAAGGCGTTAAATACCGAAAAATGTGCATTATTTCGAGAACGAAAGGGAAATCGCAAAAAAGTTTCGAACAAAAGTTGTAGAATGGAAGATTTTACCCGGTGTATACGATGTTTTTTCTCTATCTCCAATAGCTTAGCCGTAAAATTGAAAAACATATTCACACCAATACTATCAACGCCCGAGGTACACGGACGTAACGAAATCGAGAGGTATGAGCATCGCTGGTACCTTCTCTCTCTCTCTCGCTCTTGCACGGCCGCAACCGCGCTTCGTTCGGGAGTGCCCGACGTTCGATCGGGTATTTTCGGTAGCCCAGAGGTACGTCAGTGGCTTCCCCTCTCTCTGGTGCGACGCGCCAACCTGCAGCTCGGCTCGAGAGTCCCCGGGACCAATCGGGGATTTTCGAGGGAGTTAGATAGGGCATGGAAAATGACAAATCCGTTACCGGCTAATATTTCGTACACTGAAATAAGAAGAGCGGAAATCGAGCATTTCGTTAAAACGACGTACAGAAAAGTATATTTTTTAAAGGTCAAGCCCTATTAGTGGAAACGACTGTAGGGAAAGGATGGTTATGGGAAATTTTGTTTAATAATGATTTTAACATAATTTGTTTTCTTTGTGTATAAAGTTCTTAGTACAGTAAAGACATAAGATTGATTGATAGAAACTCTAAATTCTAATATCAATAATATAATTTGTGCTAACATAATAACATAAAATTATTATTGATGAAATAGCTGATTCTCTTATTAAAGTTAAATGTAAATATCCTGCAAATATATTTGCTGTTCATCGAATTTATCAAGTAAAGGACAAATAATATTTCTAGTTGTTTCAATTAAAACTGTAAAATGTATTAAATGAAAGTGGGTCTTTTGTATTGTTTAATCGAAGGAAAATTATTAAACCAAATCAAAATAAGAGGGAAATATAAATTGAAAAAATTAAATGTCTTGACATTGGAAACATATATGGGACTTGTGATAAGATATATAAAATTAGTTCTTAAAATTAATGTAAATAAAATAGTGAAATAAATTATATCAAAATCAATAAATTTATTCAATAAAATAATGATTAATTCTTTGAATAAAGTTATTCAAATAAAATTTCAAAAAATAATTAATCGAGAATCAATTACTCAAAAAAATATTGGAAAAATACCAAAATTTGAATAGAAGAAATTCAATTTAAATCGACTATTGCATTGGTATTAGAATCAAAAACAGAAAATAAATTTCTTATCATTTTAAGATACATTTTTTCTACTTTTTGTTATTATGCGAATTAATATGTTTTTCAATCTAAATAAAATTACATTTAAAGTTAATCTATTGTATAGTGATAGTTGTGGAATATAAAAATATTAATGTTAATAATTTCAAAATTACATTTTAATGTTATATTTTCTCATTGCTGTCATTAGAGGTCATTTTAATTACAATATATTGATTTAAGAGATCAAAACTTTAAATTCAGTCATCCAATGAACATGGATAAGAAATAACGAATTCTATACATTTTTCATGGTTAGTTCTTTCAATTGCAATAGGTATAAATCTATGAGTTATACGACACATTTCAGAACATTGTCCATAATATAATCCAGATAGATTTATATTAATTAAAGTTTGATACTTCGGCGAGGGATAGAATCAATTTTCACACCTAATGATGGAACAGTTTAGGAATGAATTACATCTGAAGAATTAATCAATATACGCATTTGATTTTTATATGGAATAATTATATTATCATCAACATCTAACAAACGAAATTTAATTTGATTAAAATCTGAATATTCATAAGATCAGTTACATTGATGTCCTATAGATTTAATTGTTAGAGTTTATATATAAATTTCATCTGTTAAATATAAAACGTTAAATGAAGCAATTGCTAGATAAATGAAAATTAATATCGAAATTAATGTTCAAACAATTTAAATATTTTGATTTTGTTGAATAAACTTGTTATTCAAATAATTAATTAATGAGGGAAAATAATATTAATAATTATAATCGTCATTAGCAACAACATTATTAATGAATGATCATAAATTTGTTTTAAGTTTTCTATAAATTGTGAATTAGCATCTTATATGTTAATGATTGATTATGTAGAAATTTCATTAATTGAGAGTGAATTAATTATGATATATTAAAGGAATTTGATTGCATCTATGATTTAATGAGGGGTAAAATATTCTTAATCATTCAATTGAAGAAACTGTATACATTGAAAAAACATTTAATCGTTGAGGTGATCTTCGTTTTCATATTGGAAAAATAAAATATATAATTTTTAATATTGAAATTCAAGGTTCTATAAACGAAAAAATATTTTAAGTTATATGTGAATTAGGATAATCAGAATATCGTCAAGGTACTCCATTTGACCGAAAAATCGTTGGGGGGAAGAAGTTAAATTAGCTCGAAAAATATTCTATACAATCGAATTTTTTATATTTTTTTATGTAATCATAGTCCGTTTGTTAATGGATATCGATAAATAAAAACTCCTATAATAGCAAATACAGCTCCCAGAGATAATACATAAGGAAAATGAGGTACTACATAATAAGTATCATGTAAAGTAATATCACTTGATGAATTATCTAGAATTACTCCAGTTGATCTTCCAATTACAAAAAAAAAGGAGGGAAAGAACAAGTGTACAGCGGTGGACATATAAGTAGTGGAGCTTTGTAAAAATCCGAAGAGGCTGTGCAAGTAAAACTTGAAAAAAAAATTAATCATGAAAATACAATAATTTGTTGAAAAAAATATGAATCGTGAAAATACAATAATTTGTTCAAAAATAACATTTAACAAATAACAATATAAATTGTTATTTGTTATTTAACATCATAAACTTATTACCACAATTTATGATTGTGGTAATAAAATTAATTGCTCCCATAATATCCCATAATATCTAATGATATTCCTTCATGATATAAATTAATAGATGGAGGTAAAAGTGAAAATCGCAAATAATTTATGCGTGGAAATGATATATCTGGGGCTGCTAATATTAAGGGAATTATACAATTGATAATTATTAATGAAGTAACCAGGGTTACCGAATTCTATACGAATTGATAAACTGATCCTATTATACCAGATAATATTGTCAAAATAAAATAAAGAATTCCAATATCATTATGATTCGTAAAAAAAAATTATTGAATATTTAAATATATATTAGTTATAAAATGTTAAGTAATGTGTCCGATTTAAGTAATAAATTGCAAATTCATTGAAAACATTAATTCTTTACTATAATATTATTAAGATTAAGAACTAAATTTTTATTTCTATTTTGAAGATTAATAGTTTTTTTTAACTTAAAATGTTAACTAACTCAATTATTTAACATTTATAAATTTAATGAAATGATAAATAAAGTTATGGATAAATTATTTATATTATTAATATTAAAATAGATTAATTTTTAAGATCATTGTTTCATAAGCCTAAATAAAGAATAATACGTCTGTAAAATAAAAATAAGATTGATATAAGTATTAAAATGAATAAGACAATAAATGTAATTTATTGTTAATTAAAATATTAATTGAAGATCAGGAAAATAAAAAACGGTTGGGGCCACGGCTTAATTTTCATTCCTTATCATAAATAAAAAATTATTATTTTGGTATATCAATGTTTCATTGATATACACAATTAACAAATTTATATACAGCGGTATTTCTAGAATTCCTATCGCTCATTTTCTGGTTCAGTCCGTGCCGAAGAGCTGTCAGGTGAAAAACATAGTCCCGATGGATTTCGTGCGAAAGGAAATATAGACAGTAGCGGAGTCTTCACAATCCGACAGCTTAGATATATATACTAGGCTGCCGAAGATACCCGTTCGACTTTCGGAGACCGTCGGCCCAAGCACGTGCAGCACGCCGGCGAGAGAGTAAGGGGCGGTTAGGTACCAGTGGTCTTCACTCTCCTCGATTTCGTCACGAGCGCGTTTATAGTATTGGTGTGAATTGGTATTTCTAAATTTACGGCTAAGTTATTGGAGATAGAGAAAAGAATCGTATACACCTACAAGGTAAAATCTTCCATTCTACAACTTTTGTTCGAAACTTTTTTGCGATTTCCTCTTCGTTCTCGAAGTAATGCATATTTTTCGGTTTTTAACCCTTCGCTTCACTGTTAACAGTTAAAATTCCTAGAAATTCGAATTGCCCGGGCTGATTAACATAGGAATACATGTTTCACTAAGCGGTCGCAAACATTTTCGACTTTGGCCACTTTTGACTGGACTATATTTCCGCTCTTTTTATTTCAGTGTACGAAATATTAGCCGGTAACGGATTTGTCATTTTCCATGCCCTATCTAACTCCCTCGAAAATCCCCGATTGGTCCCGGGGACTCTCGAGCCAAGCTGCAGGCTGGCGCGTCGCGCCGGAGCGAGGGGGAGCCGCTGACGTACCTCTGGGCTACCGAAAATACCCGATCGAACGTCGGGCACTCCCGAACGAAGCGCGGTTGCGGCCGTGCAAGAGCGAGAGAGAGAGAGAAGATACCAGCGATGCTCATACCTCTCGATTTCGTTACGTCCGTGTACCTCGGGCGTTGATAGTATATTGGTGTGAATATGTTTTTCAATTTTACGGCTAAACTATTGAAGATAGAGAAAAAACATCGTATACACCTATGGGGTAAAATCTTCCATTCTACAACTTTTGTTCGAAACTTTTTTGCGATTCCCCTTTCGTACTCAAAATAATGCATATTTTTCGGTATTTAACGCTTTTTTAAGCTGTTAATAGTTAAAATTCCTAGAAATTTGGATTCCCCGGGTCGATTAACATAGGAATACGTGTTTCACTAAGCGGTCGCAAACATTTTCGACTTTGGCCACTTTTGACTGAACGGTGATAGCAAGCGGTGAAATGTCACCACCCATGCGTAGGCTCGCGCTCATCGGTGTAAACGCCTGAATGCGGTAGTACGCTTCTCTATGCTTTTTTTTCTTTTATTCTCTTCGTCGTAAAAAAAGATAAATGTTTTTTTTAAACATCTAAAAACCAATCAAACAATTGAATCGTTTAAAAATTACCGAACCGAATACATTTTCAGGGTATTTTGTGATTTTTATCATTTCAATTGCAATAAAGGTTTTAAAAATCACGACATACCATTAAAATGTATTGGGGTGATTCGTTAATTTTGAAACAATTCAATTGTTTAATGGTTTTTTTTTATTTTGCTTAAAAAAAACATTCATCTTTATTTCACGATGAAGAAAATGAGAGAAACAAAATATGAACGGAAAAGCGCATTACCCAATTCGAACGATGACACCGATAGTGCCTTTTCCGTCGCATCCATACAACGAGTGGACGTAAACAGAGATCACTACGCACTCAAACGCTCACACCGACGAGCGCGAGCGTCGGTGCAATAGCATCACGGCAGTTCCCAGCATTGCTACACACGAATCTGGCTCACCGACTGTCCGCCGGCTCATTGGGGGCGCTACTGGTTGGCCCGTCTTCAAAAATTAATAATAAACTTAGGAGTTGATCTAAGACTCATACATGTTGATATGAATCGACTTAGAATTTCACTCCCAAACCCCCATTCAGGCACTACCATCAATTGCGAAACACCTTGAATACCCTTTGAAAAACTTTCAAAATGTGAAAAAGAACGCGAAGCCATTAAGAAATCTCCCGACAATATTTTTATTTGTAGTACCTTATAAAAAAATTCCGATTTACCTTATTATTATTTTTTGTTAAATTTAAGTGGTTTTATTATGTTTTATATATTAATTAAACATATAAAAGGAGTAAAATATTTTTTATGAGCCAAGCGAGTTAACTAAAAATGTTGTACAAAAAATTGTTGCACCTGTGAAATAAGGTTTCTTTAATCATTTCATTACGACTAAAAAAACATATCACTATAATGATCAAGAATTGCCGCGTCGTTAAATAAGAACCTGTCTATATGAAAATTGAAAAGCCTCCGAAGTGGTCCTGCTGAAAAGAATAAACTGAAGGACCGTCACATGGGATGACGGCCTTATGATATACCAGCCGAGTGACTGCCAGCGCCATCTCTCAGCTTCACTCTGAAGCGCAAGCAACGTATTACTCGATCCCAAGTGTTCGCCATCCGGACCGTTCGACATTTTGGCCCGTCGCTATTTTAGTTGTTCGACTTTTTGGCCCTTCGCTTAAATGAATTCGAAATTGTAAACCGTCGTCATATTTACAATTCGATGACTTGACGCCTTGATTTGTTTCGTGTATTTATACAGACAGTTCGATATTATATCTCTCGTTATTTTGTTAAATCTGACATTTGTTTTCGCTATAAAATAACTTCGAGATATTTATATTCACAATTTTCATTAACGATTTTACAGACTATCATAATATTGACCTATCTATATTAAAACGTTCGTCATTACTGCATTCGACATTTTGGACCGTTTGAATATTGACTGTTCGAACTTTGTGCCCCCACCCTTCAGATAAATGAGCTCTCGAATAAATGATGCTTTGCTTTATAGTCATTCGATTTTTTCTTCGATCGAAACATAACATTTCGAATAATTAAACCTTCGTTATTTCGAGAGTTCATAATTCTGTCGTTTCGAAATATTTATCGATCTATATTTGGTCCTTCGATATTTGGATCCCCACCCGGGAAATCGCCACAGCCGCACCCCTCCATTATTGTTCGTATGTACACATGGAATAAGTTCCGATCGAAATACCGGAAGTTCTGTATGGTGGCGGCTCTTCCCCCCTCTCCAGGCCCGCGGTATAACTATACGAACGGTTGCAACACACGTATGCGGGCAACATATAAGCCGGGAAACACGCGACGTAACTTTTCGTTGTCGCTCGGCTTTCCCTTCCCACTACAGCGTTTATCGATAGTCCCGTATACAATATTAATAGTACAGCTTGTGTATAAAATGACCGACGGCTATGGAGCTCCCTATATAACGTTGTTTATTTTGCACACGATCCAGATATAATATCCGGTGTGTCCGATGGATTTTTAGCTGCCATACGGATAAACAATAAAACCAAGGAAATCTTTAGTTCAAACGAAATTTGAAAATTACGGAATGGAAATTTTTAACAGAGCGAAAGAAAAACAAATTAGTGCACAGGTAGGATATACTTATGAAAATGGAGTGCCGATCGTTCTTTTGAATTAAGGCCTTGGTAACGGGTAGAAAAACATGTTCGAATTTAACAATTTTTTTCGTATGAAAAAGTGATTCACTCATAAAATTAATTACACATCTATTTAGTATAAATATCAAGCTGTGAGAATATATTATTGTTTTTTTTTTTCGATGTACAAAATGACCGACTACTGATATTTTCTTTCGTTATCTGTTTTTTAGGCGCTCCGTGACGTGACATTTAGCATCCACAATTTTTTACCTAAAACAAAAAATAAAAATTCTCGTCAATCTACATTGGAATACCTAGAGAAGTACGTACGGAATTTAAAAATATTGTTTTATTCAAAAGTTGTAGGTATTCGAACTTAAGAAATGAATTTTCAGTGAAAAATTTCGTTATAACTGCTCATAAACTGCTCATAAAATGAAAAGTTTTCGATTAATCAGAAATTCCGTACGTACTTCTCTGCGAAGCGCAATTAGGAACATAACTTTTAAGGCGTTACCCCCACTTGTAGCGCAAAAAAAGGCCTTTTTCATGATTTTTTTTAAAGAAAACTACAAAACTTTTTTAATCGATCAATATACCATCTTAAAGAACACATCTTGAAGAACTTTCAGTAATTTTTTTATTGAAAAATATTACATTGTTTAGTGGCAAATGGCCGTCAATGAAATAATGTTTTTATATACACGGTTTGCGGTGACCAACATTGCGGCGAAGTGGATCATCTGAAAAAAAAATGCGGATGGATTTAGTCAAATATAAGTATAAACTAGTCTTTAATCGAAGGACTTTAAAAAATATTCATTTTTCACAAAATGGCGGACAGTCAAAGTTAATGGTTCGATTTTAACGAAAAAAAACGGCCGTTTTTTGGCTATAAAACGGCCATTTTCTTTTCGAAAAGAAAAATCGAACGATTAAAGACTACATTTTTATGTATTAAATAAGCCTGCAAAATTTCAAGAAGATCGGTTCGTTAGTGTTCGAGTAATCTTGGTCACCGACTTCAGAAATGCCATTTTGAGCATTTAAAGTTTCAATTTCTGGTCGTTTACACAAAGGATTCTTCTCTTTCAACGCTCATATCTCAGTCAATTTTTGTTCGGATCGGCTTGAAATTTTCAGGACATATTCTCAGATACTTAGACTTAAAAAAAATGCAATAAAAAAAATCGATTTTTTCAAAATCGCAAGTGGGGGTAATCCCTTAAATTTGAATTAAATCGAGTGAAAATTGTTGAAGTTATTTGTCACGCCAATTGAAAAAAAGCTGTTTCGAGAAGTTTCGAGTAGTCGGCCATTGTGTATAACGAAATTTTTTTTTTTTTTTACCAGCTTGATATTCATACTAAATAGATGTGTAATTGATGTTATGAGTGAATCACTTTTTCATACGAAAAAATGGTTAAATTCGCAAATGATTTTATACCCGTTACTGTGACTCAAGGCCTTAAAGCGGTTCCCATCACACCCTAAACTCACCTCACTGACCTAAGCTAACGTCTTAAGGGGGTAGTTTAAAGGCACCTTTAGGCGAGAAAAAAATTGCTGATTTCTATGATGTTTTTTAAAGGAAAGATTTTTTCGCCATTTTTGAGACTTAGGGTATGTTTTATTACTACTTTTGGCTGTTACATGGTATATTTGTTATTAATCTTAAAAAATAGCGGAGGTATAGCACGGTTTGTGGCGATAAAAAAAACTATCAAATTGGCGTGATTTAAATTTAAATGAAAAAACAACACCCGTCAAACGGATGGGGACACCGGAAATGGTATCATACAAGGGTAGTTCACCCCTCGAACGATGATTAAAAAAAAACAGGTATCTTCTACGTCTTTTAGCTCTGCCAAATACCAATGGATTTGTTGAAATATAAAGACTACTTTTATGCCATAAAATGTTGTTTCGACCCATGTACATTTATAACAGTTCATCCCCTTTTTATTGTAAAAATCCGATTTTCATAATCCGCCAAAACCTTTATCCTCCAGTTGGTTTCAATTAATCAACTCGATTAGAAATATGGGAAACTGCAAGAATTATACTAAAGTGTCCGACTTTGAGGATGAATTTCACACGTTGGAACCGTTTTTCCGCCGTTAAAAAAAAATCATGTGTCTCATGGATTTCAATGAAGAATAGCATACCGCAAACTGAACGAAATCGGAGCGGGACACTCGAATTCTATCGTACAGGGGTAGTCCATCCCTCAAACGGGCTTTTCCGTGAAATACAAAAACACGTATCTGATATTTTGTTGACTCTCTCACATGCAATTGGTTCCGTTAAAATATAACGAAAAGCTTTAAAGTTATACAAATTTGTCGACTTTCAAACCCTATATATTTGTATCACTTAACCCCTTCGGAATCGAAAAAAGTGCGTTTTTCATTATTCACCATAAGCATTATCATCCGATTGGTTTCAATCTCATATCTTGACTGGAAATATGCGAAATTGTACAAATCACTTTGAGGGTATCGAACTTCAAGGGCGATTTTCACACCTCAAAAACGTTTTTCCGCCGATAAAAAATATACGTGTCTCATAGATTTCGATAAAAAACAACATGTCAAAAATTGAACGAAATCGAAGGGGGACCGTGCACCGGCTGAGCAGTCACCGCTCCCAGTATCGGCCATGCAGACTGCGGTCGTTAACAAGATAATACAATCAATGCGAATCACATTGCAAGCGTGCATTGAAAGTGGTGGTCATCACTTTGAGCACCTTTTATAGGACTAAGTGTTTGCACCGCTTTTTTCACCGATTGTAAACTAAAAACAGTGGCATTTTTTGAAATCGGTTTTTATGCTAAACATTGATCGATCATCTTGAAATTTGATGTGGAAACTTATTTTTACTTTGTAGTGAAAAATAAAGAAAGAAAAATATAGTCGCCCATTTTAAAACATGGAGGTTATCTTAAAAACTCCGAAGCGTCTGGATGAACCTCCTAGGCACCTGGATAATAGTCCACTTAAAGAGACGAAAACCCAGCACTTTTTAGCGTAGAATATGAATTTTTTACTGAAGGTAGACGGTTGCATACCGAAAGTAACCCGAATAAAATGTTGCCGCTCAACTCGCTCCAACCCTAAGAAATAGGGGTTGAAAACTCAAAAATCGCCGTATCTCGATAATTAATAGCCCAGTCAAAAAATGTGTCAAACAAAAATTGTTTGGAATAATAAAATACGTATAAAGTTATCTGACCCCCATTCCCCCATCTTTGAAAATAGCGGCACACAAACACGAAAGCACCACTGACACAGACAAGGACGCAGCGGTGTGTCTACCCTGCTCGCACACGCATCAACCCCGAATGTTCGAATCGTTTTTGTGCCGCTATTTTCAAAGATAGGGGGTTGGATTTTAGATAACTTTATGCGAATTTTATTATTTCAAACAACTTTTGTTTGAAACCTTTTTTGATCGGGCTATTAATTATCGAGATACAGCATTTTTTAAGTTTTCAACCCTTATTTATTAGGGTTGAGGCGAGTTGAGGGGCAACATTTTATTGGGGTTACTTTCAGTATGCAACCATCTACCTTCAGTAAAGAATGCATACTCTACGCTAAAAAGTGCTGGGTTGTCGTCTCTTTTATTGAACTATGAACCTCGTAGCCACCAGTCGATGAGCCCCGTCGAACTATACAACTTTTGTAGGAAAAGGATTCTTCTAAGTCTGATAGGCTACTGCTCATAGTGTTGCCTTACCCGGTGTGTATGTGTGTGTGTGTGTGTGTGTGTGTGTGTGTGTGTGTGTGTGTGTGTGTGTGTGTGTGTGTGTGTGTGTGTGTGTGTGTGTGTGTGTGTGTGTGTGTGTGTGTGTGTGTGTGTGTGTGTGTGTGTGTGTGTGTGTATGTATACATATATATCCTGAATATATATATATACATATAGGAAACAATTATAAACGATTACGATATATACGATATATCAGGTATTTCCTGATATATCGTGTATATATATATATATATATATATATATATGTGTGTGTGTGTGTGCGCGCGCGCGCGCGCGCGTGTGTGTGTGTGTGTGTGTGTGTGTGTGTGTGTGTGTGTGTGTGTGTGTGTGTGTGTGTGTGTGCGCGCGTGTTTGTATGTATATATAATGGTAGAAAAGATGAAAGGACGGCGAATATTCCGAATACACGAGACTATTGGTGACGAAAAAACGAGGCTAGGGTTTCCGGGCTCCTCGAGACTCGGAGAAAATCCTCCAAAAGAATTCCAAAATAAGGGAAGAATTCTTATTTTCTCCTTCGCCGTATTTTTTTTTTCACGCAAAAATACTCCTTTTCTTTACCGTCGTCAGAATGTTCTCTCATGTTCATACACGTATTACAAATGGAATGTGAGGGGAAAAAAGTAAATGACAGCTACGAAGCAATGCATTTATACATGACCACAACGAAAAAAAGCAAACAAACGTCACCAGTTATTTCTCAACGGAGGCTTCCGGGATACTTCAGCTCCATCCGGAGTCGTGGCCACTTTGAAATGAAGTTCGAAAAAAAAACCATAAACTTCTTTGCCACGACCAAAAAAAATGTCAATTTTATAAGGATTCCGCCTGTTATTTTTCGCATACATCGATACGGCGAATACTTGGCGAATATATATAAAAACATGAGAACACGGAAACGGGACCTGTGAAGGACGAATAATTCGATTCGATGTAATAAAATATTGGAACGAAATGTGAGCGATGCTCTCGACGATCAGAGGGAAAGAGGACCTAAGAGGTCTCCCACATGCTGAAAGCATCGATAAAAACCGTCCGTAAGAATATAGCGAATAAATAAGCGGGTCGCGTCTAGATCGTAAAAATAAAAATATTTTGTCCACCTTTTCTTCTCTGTCCAAATTTGGTGCTATCATCGTGTGTATAAGTGTATATGGGGAATTCCATTTCATCTGGCCTGGTGTCTAAAATTCGTACGATTTTCTGGGATCAGGAGCACATCGCCTGGGCATAAAATATTGGTGCCAAGTTTTTACGATCTCAGTTCTTCCGGTTCGCATAAAATACTGCGAGAATTTATTTAGTCCGATGACATTACGATAACTCGAAATCGGATTTTAAGTCCTCCGAAAAAACAATTCCTATTATTTGATAATCATTCTTAAGGGGCTATACCAGTGTGAACGCTGAAAATTCGGGTGATTTTCGGGAATTTTTTGGAAGAAAAGTACTCAATTAAATGTTTTGGAAAATTAAGAATATATTTGGCTATATTTGATCTATATTACATAATTTTTTTATAGAAAAATATTGAGCTCCAAGTGACTTATGTGTTGCCTTCGGAGACGCAAAAAAAAGTTCCTCCACTGCTGACATGATTCCCGCCGATTGAGTAGCTGAAACCGAAAAAGGAAAAAATGTCTGAGAACTGGAAGGTATTTCCTGTACAATGACGTAGGATTTTCGAAAAATATTAAAATCCAACAAAATGGCGTAGTTATGAAAAAAAAATTTGTTTTCTTGCCTATAAAATGGTCGTTTTTTTAAATGCCAAATCGTCTATTTACACCCACCAAAAATATCCTACGTCATTGTAGAGGAAATATATTCAAGAGTACTCAGTTCAAATTTCAAGTCAATCGGGTAATTGCTCCTTCAGTTCCAATGTCAGCAAATTTGAAAAATCTCATTTCGAGAAAAACGCGTTTAAAGATTTATCTATCGATGTCTGTTTTCTTGCCTGTAAAATTGTCGTTTTTTCAATGCCAAATTATCAATTTTCATCCAATCAAAAACATCCTACGTCATTATAGAGTAAATATATTCAAGAGTACTCAGTTCAAATTTCAAGTCAATCGGATAATTGCTCTTTGAGTTACAACGTCAGCAAATTTGAAAAATCTCATTTCGAGAAAAACGCTTTTAAAAATTTAACTATCGATTTTTGCAAGATAAAATTATAGAGATACGGGCTTGAAATTTTTCCAGGATGTTCTTGAAAGTATAAACTTTCGAAAAAGGCAACAAAAAAACGATTTTTTGGAAGTGTCACACTGGTATAACCCCTTAAGACGGGAGGACCATTTAGAAGGTAACAAATTAGGGCATTTTCGTGACTTTTTTTTCACGTCAACAATACTCATGGAAATTTGTAACATTGTGTATTCTTTATTTGATATTTTAAGCATGAAAAAAAAAAATTATTTTTTTAAAATGCAAATTGCCAGTCGTGCCCATCGATGTTCAGAGGAAGCCGCTCAAAAAGTTTCCGCACTGCTGAAGTTCTCCCTCGCGCTGCAATTGTCTGAAAGAAAAAAAATGATTCTTAAAAGTAACGCCCGTACGCTGTCGGTGAAGCAGGATTTTGGAAATATATGCAAAATTCACGAAATGGCAGCTTAATAAAGTCAATTTTGTGATTCTTCATTAAATGTGTGCTATATTCAAGGGCGAAAGTTCGTTTCATTTTTGGAGTTAAAATATGATTTAGGTTCACCAACAAACTGATGGTGCAAGGAAGATGTGTGACAAATTTCATCAAAATCGGTTGAATAGTTTTGAGTAATCATTCCAGCAGTTGGAAAAAAATACAGTTTTGAGAAAAATGCGCTCAAAGTTTCAACAAGGCAAAAAACTTGATTATTTTGATGTTTTACCGGCTAATCCGCGATTCCAGCGCAATACAGGATTCCTTCGGCTTCCTCGTTGAAACGACTTTCCTGCTGCTGCTGCTGCTTTCTACGGGCTTTCCGACCCAAAATTCAATAAAACCGATAGGTCAACAGCGGATTCCAACACACTTCAACAGAGCTCGAACTATAAAGTTTTTTGGCACTGGCACTTTGCCTTCCGTTATTTTCCGTATTACGATTAATATGTTGGTTTCCAAAAAATATTCCCTTCCGTGAAGGTCCCTTAGGTGTTGCATGAGGACCTCTTGGGTACGCGGACATTTTGAGAAGCATTAAATTCACAACTGGCCCCTGGTGAATTTTTAGGTACCTGCGACGCTCCGCATCGACAACGAAAAATAAAATATCGGAGCAAGACGCAATATAAAAGGGCGCATGCACCCCCGTCTGCGGCCGCACACTTGCGTCTGCTGAGCACGAACGCTCCTGAAGATTTTCCGCGAAAACTCATGCAATTCTTGGAATTTCGCCTTAAAAATTGGACACAATATTCTTAAGACATTAAACTATCGATTTATGGAAAGAAAAAATAATCGATTTTTTTCAAATTTGTAAATCGTCTTTCCCCGTTAAGAGAGGATAATAATTATTAAGGAACTGTGACGGTTCGATAAAAGGTCGTTTTTCCGATTTTTTTCTAGATTATTTATTTAGGATTTCAAAAAAATGATACATTATCAAGCATACATTGAATTAATTTCGTGTAAATTGTTATTTAAAAAAATAAAATACTGACAACGTTGATGAGCTACAATAGAGCCTCTGTATGAAAAATGTCGTCCAACGATCGGATCGATAACTTCACAATGATTGGTCTGAAAAATACATACAAAAAGTTTTATAATCTATATAAGTGTAATACTCCTTGTACGTAGTCGTTTTTCGAAAAACAAAAATTTCACAAAATGGCGGGTGTTCCAAAAAAGTGTAATTTTGGCAACATTTTTACTTATATTCGGGGGCTTGAAGAATACTAAATTTCAACAACAAAAAAACGGCTACGTACAACAATAGCAACTGCAAATTCGGAAATTTTTGTTTTTTTAAAATGAAAAATCGGACAATTATGGCTAAAGTTATAATTCCGCGAATAAATAAATAAAACGCGATTGATCGTTTTAGTACACGTGAATCGTTGCGTCACCTGCTCTCTCTGAATCCTCTGTATCTTAGTCGATTTTCAATATTTCGACTTGAATTTTTTTTCACGTTTTCTTGAATACGTATATTTTGAGAAAAAAAAATTTTTTGTTACCTGTTCAGTGAAGTCCCACTTTTAATTTTTTTTTAAGTGACAATATTATCTGCTACGATGTAGCCTAATTTTTCAAATATGATTTTTCAGGATCGTTCAAAAATAAATTGACAACTTTTTTTTATGGAATAAAAAATAACGAAAGGAGCGGAATTGGGTTAACCCTGTTTCAATTAACTCCGGTAATCTCGTACATAACGATGTTTCTCTTTTTTGCTCTTGGTTCCGGGACGTGCTACGCGCGGATAACGTACTTGATGTTCTCGTGCAACGAGATATCCTAGTCGCAATGCGTACAGCGCCCAGCCACGACGAAATAAGCGCGCTCTGGCGAGATTGCAAATTAGAAAGAGAGTTTCGAGATTCAGTTCACGATGAGACAAACTTCTCCTCTCTCAACGCTGTTTCTTCAATTGAATGCAGAAGGATAAAAAGCACCCGTCGATGAGACTTTTTCAATTAAAGTGCGAATAACGGAGGGTCATTTTTCGTGAAACGGCGTAAAATTGGCGGTGAAAGAACAACGGTTATCATTTGATAGTAAGAAATGGTATATTTTGTAAACAAATTGTTTTACGATCGTACAAGCTTTTGCTTGGCATCGTCCGTTTCGTCAGCTATTGTTTGGCTTCGTTTGGTTTTTTTTATTCCATCAACGTGCCGTTAACAATTATTAAACGCTAAAAAATGACTTAAAAGTAATTCATTTTGATTTTGTGACGAGCTGTGTCGGTGGCCATTTGTGGGGATTAATCCACGCACTGCTCGCTTTCAACAATTTTCAAGGGACTCTCCAGTGGCTCCGGATCGGCAACGCACGATCCTTCCAAGCACATCTGAAACATGGGTACATTTCAAGCATTTATATAAATATATTTATATATAGTATATTTACATATACATAGTCGTATATATATATATATATATATATATATATATATATATATATATTTACATATAAAACTACATGGAATGTTGAATATCATCACAGTCGAGTTTTTTTAGCACGGTCCTCAAAGTCGCAAAGCTTAAAAATCACATTTTTTCATAATATACAGACATACATACACTACTCCAAAAAATTAAAGGGACAGAACATTTCTTCAATTTTCTTAGCGTTTTTTGAAGCGTTGTATCTATGTGAAAAATAGTCGTATCGAGATGAAAAAAAAAACATTATAAAACTTCAAGTTTCTAGTTTCGAGATCTTTTGAAAAACATTTTTTGTGAGCTACGATTATCGCGCAATGATAATAAATAACGGGCGAATGTTTTTTCCAATTTTTTTCTTTTTTTAAGGGTCCACGAGCTCGGGAATTTTTTTTTGCAGGTAAATAATTGTGCAGGTCAGTTAGCTTGTTTATTCAGCTTCAATTTGGTATTTTTTTGGTCTCTCTACGTCAATTTTTACTGCCATATCCGACTTTGAATGAAAAAAGATCCGTTTGTCTTTGATCATCGATATCTCAGCAACCAATGATCGCACAAAGAATTAAATGACCGCTTTGAAAACTTGAGTAAATCTACTACAAGATCCTTCTATTAACTTTTTGAAAACAATTTTTTTCACCTTTGACATTCATTTTTAAAAAGTGAAAAAAATGACTTTTTATTGTTTTTCAGTAAATCTACCACTACTTTCCAAATGTTGATGGAAAGACTAATGTTGCCAGGTATTTTTTCATCTTAATATAGTCCCAATAGCCCTGTAAATTTTCAAATTGATCCATCGAACTGTTTTTTCGGACCGATTGATCAAAGTTTAAAAAAACAAAGGAACCAGTGTATCGTTCATAAACATTGTGGAATCATCATTAAAATGAAAAGACCAAGCCTTTTTCGACTTTTTCACAACTTTGCACTAGTTGCTTGTTAAATTTAAGAAAACAAAATTCGAAAAATTCGATGAATATATAAATGCGAGGTATTATATATATGTAAATATATATTTATATATATATATATATATATATATATATATATATATACACACTGGAAAAAGCTGAGTATGATTCTTGCCGTTTACTTTGTATAAATATAGAGCTATGACAACATTTCTCACAATTGGAAAGGGCGCCGTCTTTTTCTCTAAATAAGTATGAATATCGATACATTTTTACTGCAATTATTTTTTGTTTACTACTTCACGACTTAAAGTGTATTAAAGATTATTGTTTTAAATTCTATATAAAGGTGTATATACTCTCGGCTAAAGTACGAATGAAATCCCTTACCTTATTGTCCCCGCACCAAGTTCCATCGAGCGCCGGTCCAGATTCTTCACCAGAGGGTATGTCGCCACGGTTAGAAGTACAATTCAAATCTTCGCAGAGCAGTTCCGGGTCTTCGGGCTAAACGGCAATTTAATGTCTCCATATTAAACGATATACTTTTCGCACAGGGGAAGTGTAAAAAAAGTGCCGATAGAAGCTGAGCGATCACCCATCCGAGTCTTGGCCCCGACCAACTTGACTCGGACGAGTCCAACGACCGTGCGTCCATTATGGTCCAGTCGGGGTTTTTTCAGTACAAGCCATTCCATTTCTTCAAATTTCCCTGATTTTTAATATTTCAACTTCAATTTTTTGGAGGCAGTACGTCTTCTTCAGTACTTCAACTTCAATGGCAGTTCTTGATAGTACTTCAACTTGAATGGCAATACTTGGCAGTACTTCAACTTGAATGACATTACTTGGCAGTACTTCAACTTGAATGGCAGTACTTGGCTGTACTTCAACTTGAATGGCAGTACTTGGCTGTACTTCAAATTGAATGGCAGTACTTGGCTGTACTTAAACTTGAATGGCAGTACTTGGCTGTACTTCAACTTGAATGGCAGTACTTGGCTGTACTTCAACTTGAATGGCAGTACTTGTCTGTACGTCAACTTGAAGGGCAGTACTTCAACTTGAATGTCAGTACTTGGCAGTACTTCAACTTGAATGACAGTACGTGGCACTACTTCAACTTGAATGACAGTACTTGACAGTGCTTCAACTTGAATGACAAAACTTGGCAGTGCTTCAACTTGAATGACAATACTTGGCAGTACTTCAACTTGAATGACAGTAATTGGCAGCACTTCAACTTGAATGACAGTACTTGGAAGCACTTCAACTTGAATGGCTATACTTGGCAGTACCGCCGCTTACCGTGCATATCGTGACAAAGTATCCGGCCTTTCGGTCCCGACATTGCTGCTCAGGTGTCGTGTATCGTCCCGGCAAGGCGTCCCGACGAGTACGGGAGTTCACAGCTCCGTCTAAATCGTAAAACAATCGTGTAGCCTTCAATCGTACTACGTAAGTTCACCGGGAAAACTCCGCAGACGATATCATTTGGCACCAAGCTCTGACTCGAGGCATTCGAGTTCGTATCGGCTCGAAGTAATTGGCCAGAACTCCACACCAATTAAACTAGTACAACTCCTCAACTTCAATTTAACTTCAATGAGATATCTGCGCATCCTTACCAGACCCAGCTCCGCCAAACTCGTCGCCATGAATCTGCAGATGAGCAAAAAAAGTGCAGTCGAACCGAAATACACCTTAAAATAGTACATTTTTTTGCAACCTAATAATTGTAATTTTTCCTTACATTGGCAGATTCGGAAAACGTCACTGCCACGATCGCCAACAAGCCGAGCACAAAGATAGGAGACATGTTTCCCGCCAATAACTAGAATGGTAACTCTTGAAGTGATTGATCGAAGTCTTGAGGTAACTGCTCGTCGGGACTCTCCTCCCGGTCTTAAATACTCGATAGCTCAACGAAAACGAATGAAAACAAGGAAATCGTAACTTTTTATGCGTATATGTAAAATAAATATGTACATATGACAATGTGGTACTTGATTTGACGTCACCAGGCACCCTGCTATCTGCTCATTTGCATATTGCGACCTCAATAAACGTGACTTTACTCCGAGCTTTATGCGCTCCAGTGAGGCGTGTCTCGTTATCTCTGCTGAACTTAAAAATCGCCAAGTGTCGTTTTGATTGTCAATATACATATATATGTGTTTGTTTACACGCTCGAGGTCACGTGCCATATTTTATTCAACATGCCGATTGAAAAATAAAACCGCCAAGATTTTATTCCCCAAGGTCTTCGAATTCAGCCCAAACGCTTCCGCCTCAGAGATTTTTGTTGCGAATTTCTGTACAAGTACAACAAATCGATGGCATACTTTGACCGACACTGGTGGATGAGCGATTGGAGTTTGGCTCGCGTGGTGCCCGTGCAGAAATTTGTTTGGGTGTCCCTAGATCCTACCTCATCTCTATAGGGATTTGAGAGTGACGCTGCACGCAGGGAGTTCACATTGGCATCCAAGTGGATTCCGCGCTGGTTCCTGATGGACATCGTTTGGGAAAACTCGTTTTTACTCGTTGAGTAATATTATACCCCATGAAAGAAATATCCACGCCTATTTTTAGATCTTTATCTTTTCTCTTTTAGGAGTGAGAATTTTCCAACAAAAGTTTTGGAAACTTTTAAGGGGCTATACCAGTGTGAACGCTGCAAATTTAAATGATTTTCGAGAATTTTTTGGAAGAAAAGTACTCAGTTAAATGTTTCGGAAAATTAAGAATATATTTGGCTACATTTGACCTACATTACATAATTTGATCATACAAAAATATTGAGATCAAAGCGACTTATAGGCTGCCTTCGGAGGCGCCAAAAAAAAGTTCCTCCACTCCTGACATGATTCCGGCCGATTGAGTAGCTGAAACCGAAAAAGGAAAACATCTCGTTAAACTGGAAGGTATTTCCTGTACAATGACGTAGGATTTTCGAAAATATCAAAATTTATCAAAGTGGCGTAGTTATTTTAAAAAGTATGTTTTCTTGCCTATAAAATGGTCTTTTTTTCAATGCCAAATCGTGAATTTTTGTCCAATCAAAAATATCCTACGTCATTGTGGAGTAAATATATTCAAGAGTACTCAGTTCAAATTTCAAGTCAATCGGGTTATTGCTCTTTGAGTTACAATGTCAGTAAATTTGAAAAATCTCATTTTGAGAAAAACGCGTTTAAAGATTTAACTATCGATTTTTGCAAGATAAAATGATATTTGAAATGAAATGAATGTTTCACAGGATATGCTTGAAAGTATAAATTGTCGAAAAAGGCAAAAAAATCGATTTTTTGAAAGTGTGACTCTGGTATAGCCCATTAAACGCTGATAACTCCTTGAGTCTCTCAACTCCTCGCTGATAACTAATTGAGATATCAACAAATGTCAATATATAATTTTTTTCACTTTGAATCATGTTTTCGATAAAAAATATGAAAAAAATGATCAATTATCAATGTCAACGTTTTTTTGCTTCTAAATTGAAAACTATTTTTTAAAAGATAATTGCCTTTTTTTAGTTTTTTTCAAAAAATTCTATAAAATAGAGCGACCCATTCTATGATTTTGAAGACTATAGTCTCATCGTGGGCCCATTTTTACTTCTATTTTTTTTAAATTAATCATGTTTTTTTGAGAATATTTTTATCATTTTAATCTCGAATAATGCTATCAAGAATTTTGTGATTTCCAATTCGGATTCGATAGGCCTGAAACGGTTTATTTTTAATTTATGCTTAATTTAACGAAAACAAATATTTTTTATTCAAAATATATATATTTTTTTTTCATTAAACTCAGCACAAAAAAATTAACCGTTTCAGGCTTGTCGAAACCGACCTATTTCGTTTAGAAAATTCAGCATATATTATAATGCGAAGGGATCCATCCAAAATCGTATGGGATTCTGTTCGATAATGTGAAATTCTCTAGGAATTGGATTACGGATTTACATTGGAACTCAGGAAATATAGTTAAAAAATGGAATATTCAGACGGTGTTGTAATGCGCGTTTGAACCGTCAACGACATTTTGTTGACACTCCCGATCAGCTGTGCACGCAATACGATGTAGAATAACAGCGCGGAGACGTGTATTCCAACTACAAAAAATATTTTTTTTCCTCTATTGTGAGTGTCTCTAAGAAAAGTTTCGTAATCGGATGTTTTTAAGGAAAAGTAGATCGCGTCGGTTTTTCAGTTGGCATTAGTCTCAAGGCTCTGGAGAGAATGTTTTGACAGTGTAGAAAAAACGAATCAGCTATCGTGCACGATAGTTACGTGGGTACAGGGAATTCGGATATTTTCGTTCGAATATATCGACATTCAGGACAAACATTTTTAAATGTTTTTTTTTAAATTCTATATATATATATATATATATATATATATATATATAAATTTAAACTGAAAAACAATCTATAATTAAGTATATATATATATGTATGTATATACAATCTTTACAAAATGGACTGTAAAGATTGCAATGCCACATACATCGGCAAACCAAAAGATACCTTGAAACCAGAGTGAAAGAATATAAAAGTAGCTTAAAACACACTACCACAATACATACAGCCTTAGCACAACATGCAATAGAACAAAAACACGACTTTCAATTTGACAATGTTAAGATTTTAAACAATGAAAACTGACTCAAAAAAAGACTAATCGTAGAAATGATCCAAATTAAGGCACACTCCAACGCCATGAATTTAGAACTGACATACAAAAACTAAGCTCGATCTACAACTCTATTATATAACTATTAAAACATTGTGCAATACTTTACCTGACATAACAATTTTTAAATTATCGACATCATAAGTTAATTAATATTAACGGTTTTATAGGTTTATTTTTAAATACTCCTAACTTGACACACCAATTTTATTTCTCTTGACACGTCACTGCTTAAATGATCTTTCTCCCCCGATTCGCAGAATAACGCCTCTACTAAGCTTCATTAAATTAATACACCACTCAGTTTCTCTTGAACTTTCTGTGATCACACAACTCAACATGTAACGGAAAATATTGTGCATTTCGAGTTTTTGCTTATTTTGGAAAGAAGGGAATTTTTTTTTAAGACCTGAACTCAATAGGTAATCATCACAGTTATTTGATTCTTTACTAAAATTTCTTTGAAATCAATCACTTACATTAAATTTTCACAAATAAAACACAAAACTTTTCTATAATTATTTATCCATTACAGATGATAAAAATCGCTAAAAAACGATAAATTCTTCTATCTATTGAGTATACTCCAACTAAACAGTATTTACTCCCATAAATACTGCCTTTCGAAATAACCTCCCAAATATATGCAAAAGCCAGAAATATCAACAACATCGAGGTTAGTCATTTCTCATATTTCATCTCTTTATAAATCCACAGTATAATAAACCACTCTCTCACACATCACGCATTTCAAACACCGATACATAAGAATAATTAACGCAATATAAGAACTTATTCATATTATTTTAATATAGCTATAACTAAAACAGAATAAACATAACAATTATACAAACGATACAACAATTTTATAACACAATCATAACATAAAACATTCATGTATTTAATTCCTTCAAACGTGAATTGTAAAATTTGTGTATCATAATTTATAGAGAAAATTATATTTTCTGAAGAGGACCCGAACCAGAGGGCCGAAACGTAAAAGAAAAACATCATTTATTTCCATCGCTGACCTTGGAAAACCTCTATTGGCCGGACCGAAGCCGAATCTTCACTATCAACTTGTCATCTACACGGCCGCACACATCTTTGATTCAATATATATATATATTCTAAACATTCAGATTTTTTTTAAATCATTGAAAATAAAAAATCATATACATTATAAATAAATTTAAAAAGTATGTATATATATATATATACACACATACTTTTTAAATTTATTTATAATGTATATGATTTTTTATTTTCAATGATTCAATGATTCAATGATGACGAAAGGACATCGAGAATTAAAAAGAAAAACAGCCTCAAAATAAATTGAAAAACATTTTTATTCTAGACATTCAGATTTTTTTTAAATCATTGAAAATAAAAAATCATATACATTGTAAATAAATTTAAAAAGTATGTGTATATATATATATATATACATAATTTTTAAATTTATTTATAATGTATATGATTTTTTATTTCCAATGATTTAAAAAAAATCTGAATGTTTAGAATAAAACTGTTTTTTTTTCAATTTATTTTGAGGCTGTTTTTCTTTTCAATTCTCGATGTCCTTTCGTATGCCCTCTCAGGCCCTTATGGCATTACACCCTTAATGTTCACCCGGCAATTGTCAACGCATCGCTGCACCGTATTCGCACCAGGGCACAGGGAAACCGCGGAAAACCCGTGCCGATGCAGGCAGCCATATTTGGCTGAGTTTCACTTGTTCGCCATCGGTAGCTCGCTACTGCCTCCCGCTTAGTACCCAGTGACAAGCCAGGGCGCCGCCAAGCGGTCACCCAACCAAATACCGAACTCCGCTGCTTGGCAATCGAAATAAACGCGCTCACTGTGCTACTTTTCTGACAATTCCATTCGAAACTTCCACCAAGAAAAAACAGCATCAAACAATCGTCGGGCCGCCTAATCGAATTACAAGCTTCAACGTGGCGACTCAAATATTTGGCAATCTCCTTGAGTGCAATATACTTTTTCGAATGTCCCGTCCGGAATAAAAAAAAAATTAACAATCCGCTCTCGAAGATTCTCGCAGCTTTGCTTCTTCCTCTTGGAGACATATCCGTCTCTACGGCTCGGGATTTGCAAAGCTCAAAAGTGTACACGGATAAAGCTCTCCGGGGTGAGCGAGCGTTGAAAATATCTTGGCCCGTACACTGCGGCATTTCTGGCTCCTGGCAGTCTGCACTCAGAGGCGAGTGCACCCTCCCTCTTCGCGACGTAAAGAACCGCGAAGGAAAACGGATTTTTCAACGGCAAATTTTCTCGTGACCCGTGAGAAAAGCTGCGCCGTATAAATCTCATCTCCAGTTGTTTCCACTTTTGCTTCCACAAAGCTTTTTTTTCCCCTCGAGCTCGAGAGATTGCCCCATTGATACACATGGGACGAATAACAGTGGCAATTCCTTGCAAAGTATCGCCACTTTGGGGAGGAAGGTGGGGGGGAGGGGGGCAATCCTGAAGCTCGTCAAGCTTGAGAATTCTTCCGGCGTTCGAATCCTGAAGGCGATCGCGTGAAAATTCGCTGACGTTTCCTCGCAGCCTCCTCCCAATATTGCCTCGGGTTTTATCGTCTATTTTTAGCACCCGCATTAACCCTTTAGCGGCGAGTCTTCTCGTTACGTGTATCGTGCTTGCGATACCCTAGTCACGGGCTCAGTTCCTCGTTCCCTCGAGGAATCCCGAGGAAGGGTACGGTGTCCGATTGATCGACGAGGGAACGGGGCGGTTCGGTGATCTTCGCTCTTCCAGATACCCTTGTCTCGACGTACAGAGTCCGCTCGCCCCATTAGGGCTTGCCTTTCAGACCCCTGTCTTAATCAGCACGTCTCGAGAAACAGCTCGACAAAGACGCAGGTGTATCGCCAATCGCTGATTCCCCCGCGCCATTTAACGGGTCAGGTCACAGTAACGGTTATAAATGTGCGAATTTAAGAATTTTTTTTTCGTATGAAAAAGTGATTCACTCGTAAAATTAATTACACATCTATTTAGTATGAATATCAAGCTGTTAGAAAAATATATATTTTTTCTTTCGATGTACAAAATCGCCGACTACTAATATTTTTTTGCTATCTTTTATAGGCTTTTTTTTAGCATCCACAATTTTTTACTTAGAACGAAAAACAAAAATTCTCGTCAATCTACATTAGAATATCTGGAGAAGTACGTAAGGAATTTAAAAAACATTGTTTTATTCAAAAGTTGTGGGTATTTGAGCTTAAGAAATGAATTTTCAGTGACAAATTTCGTTATAACTGCTAATAAAATGAAAAGTTTTCGATTAATCAGAAATTTCGTAGGTACTTCTCTGCGAAGTGCAATGAGGAACATAACTTTTAAATTCGAAGTAAATCGAGTGAAAATTGTTGA
Organism: Ophion obscuratus; assembly: GCA_964007375.1. NCBI lineage: Eukaryota > Metazoa > Arthropoda > Insecta > Hymenoptera > Ichneumonidae > Ophion > Ophion obscuratus. The sequence continues at coordinate 9,762,266 of OZ023320.1, forward strand.
AGTTATTTGTCACGCCAATTGGAAAAAAGCTGTTTCGAGAAGTTTCGAGTGGTCGGCTATTTTGTACATCGAAAAGAAAATATATTTTTTAACAGCTTGATATTCATACTAAATAGATGTGTAATTAATTTTATGAGTGAATCACTTTTTCATACGAAAAAAAGGTTAAATTCGCACATGATTTTATACCCGTTACTGTGGCCTAACCCCTTAAACGCGTTATCCATCAATATACAGGGTGGCGGTTGTGAGGTGGCCATGATTTTCGTGATTTTTTTTTGTAAGGGCAGATTTCTTCGCTACTTTTGAGACTTAGGGTATGTTCTATTACTACTCTTGGCTGTTACGTGGTATTTTTTTTATTTTGATTAATCTTCAAAGATGGTGAATGTTTGGCACGTACTTCTGAACGGGTTGCGACGGATGTTTTTAGACGGCATGACACGTGGCGTCGGCGGGATTGAGATGAAAAAATACTAGCGAAGATTTTTCTTTTATTGATACTCATACGTAGAATATGAATCAAGAAAAAGTCATAAATGTTAAAAATCGATTGAATGGTACGCTTTCAAACGAAAAGATTTAATTTTTCGGAAAAAATGGCTATATTTTGCAATCAAAAATACTTTTTTCAAAAACCTTTAGGTTCATATTTAAGACAACAAGATTAGAAATATTTATACCAAATTTCGTCAGACTCGGTTGATTAGTTTTTTAGCTATACGTCACGCCAGTTTCGAAACGGAGTTTCAAAGACCGTGCAATACCTCCGTCGTTTTTAAAGATTAATAAAATAACATCATTTAACAGCCAAAAGTAGTAATAAAACATACGTCTCAAAAATGGTGAAGAAATCTGCTTTAAAAAAAATCATGAAAATCAGCTATATTTTCCTCGTATAAAGGTAAATATAAATATAAATAATAAATATTTATTATTTATATATAAGTAATATATATAAATATTATAAATAATAAATATTTATTATTTATATATAAGTAATATATATAAATATTATAATAATAAATATTTATTATTTATATATAAGTAATATATATATATATATATAAATATTGTAATAATAAATATTTATTATTTATAAATAATAAAGTATACATATTTGCACAAGAGCCCCTTAAGGGTCTGGTGCAAATATTTTGCAAGTCGGAAAAATATGATTGATGAATTTCCAAGTACTTTCCAAAAAAAATATAGCGAATTTTTGGGATAAGTAATAGATGCCAAAAAATTGAGCAGTATGCAAAAAAATCAAGATTACATTTTAAGTTCAGCAGAATGACGATTATTGAGGCAGTAAAATAGTCAAGAAATTGGAAGCGAATTGATTTTTTGGAGGAACTTTTTTAATAGTATAGACTCTTAAGAATATGTTCCCTAAAGGACATTTCGAAATTTCCAATATTGACGCCAAGAAAGAAGACCAGAATAGGATCAACCGGCTGGAGCTATGAACTTCAGAACTATTATTCAGTTCAGTGGAGAATGCATCTGAAAAGAAAGGTTTAAAATTTTGAAGCGACTCGGTGCACGTTTGGCTGTCATGAGTTACGTTTCTAGCCAATGTAAAAAATATGCTTTCGAGAAAATCGCGTTTTCTCTTATTTATCAATAGAAATTTTCGATTTGACGAAAATTTCAAAAGATTCGATAATTTTCGATATTTTCGAACACAAATGTTCACCTTTAAATCTGTAATGCCAGCACCATACAGTACGCCTTCCAAAATAACATTTTTTCTTCCTTTTTCTTTCTGAAAATTTGAAAATCCTCGAGTTGCTTTACCCGATAAATTCCGAATACGAAACACTCCTGAGAAACTTAAAAAAAACGTTCGTCCTTTAAAGTTTAAAGTTAAATTTAATTTTTAAAAATTCTAAGAATATATCCATTCGAAATGGGTGAATTCCATTTATCCATTGTAGAATGCATCTTTGTTAATTTTTTTCTCCACGACAGAATGCACTGAAAAAAAAATTCAGGAGTGTTCCCTATTCAGAATTTAATTATTTTCATCCTGCTGCACTCAAAGTAGAATTTTTTTTCCATAACGCTCAATTTTTTTAGCGACTATTATTCATCCCAACAACACGCTGTATTTTTTTTCGAAGAGAAAATTCGTATTTTTCTCGCCCGCGAAATCTCCTAATATCTTTAAAACTACGCGACCACCTTTTTCTAACCACCCAACAATAACGGCCCTAAATTTGTGGAAAATCGACATGGCCATTCGTTGCAGTTATGAGGCGAACAAATACAATTTTCAATTATTATTATTATTATTATTGCATAAAGTACATTTAACCTCGCGTATTTAGTACGTCGAAATTGATCGCACAATTCAGCCTGGATCGATTTTATTCACTGCATATTCTCATTTTACATTAAAATGAAATACAAATCCGGTTTTCGGAGGGATGCCGAGGTCAGCGAAGCGAACGTAACCGAATACCGGTGCTCCGTGTATGGAAAGCTCTGGCCGGGAGTAATTAATGTATTGTCCATTTATACCTATTATGGTATCGTGTATCACCGCACGTATTTTTTTGCCTTTTTTTGGTCCAGACGTCTAGTCCTGGTGGGAGCATGACAAGGGATCATTCGTTTCGCGAGCTGGTATGCGGTCAGGGCAGATAAGGTGTGAAAGCTTGGTTCTCGTACACCCTTCATTGTCTAGAACCATTTGCTTCTCGTCTCTCCCTCCCTCTTACGCTCTCTGTCTTTACTTTACTCTAACTTTTATTATTATTTTTATTAGATTTTACTATTATTATTATTATTATTGTGTTTTTTTGTATTTGTATTACTATTACTATTATTAATCATAGTAATCAATAATTAATAGTAATTAATTAATGGTAATTAATAGTTGATAGTAATTAATTAATAGTAATTAATAATAGTAAATTACTATTGCTATTAATAATAGTAATAAGTAATTATTTGTATTACTATTACTATTATTATTACTATTTGTATTTTGCTTATTTAGAATTATACAGCTGCGACGTCTATGTTTTTCACCATGCTATTTATCGTTATGTTATTTTCTATGTTAATTTTATATTGTTTTCGTTACGTTATTTTATTGTATTTTTTGTTGTATTTAATTTCTATAGCTTTTCTGCTTACAATTTCCTAATGCTCCTGTGCACATTTTAGCGTATGCAAATTATGATTTTGAGTTGTAAACTTCTTCCAGACGCTCGTTATTTTTTCTATTTTATTTTGATTTAATTTTTGTTATTGTCATTGTTTTTTACCCTTTATTATATTTCCTTACCCTTTATTGCCTAAAGGATTATACCAAGGCATATAATAAACCATCAATCAATCTATCAATCAATCGATCAATGTTTCTCTCTTTCTCTCTCTCCCCCTCTCTCTCTCTCGCCCCCAACTGTCTACAAAAAATATCAAAGGGAAATTGTTTGTCGAGACCTGAGCTTTGAGAATTCCTCCCCCCAGATGCTTCCATAATTAGCAATTATATAAGTTATAAATTAATATGAGAAAAGTTCCCTAACGCGATTCGTTCACGAGCTCTTTTTTCGATGGCTCTTTTCACTTTACGATCTATCAAATTCCAGGGTTGACTGGAAAGCTCGTACGAAAAGCTGCGCCTCAAAAGATTTCCTCTACGGAAGAACATCCGCCTCTGACGCGAGCAATAAAACATTCGAGCTTTTGTACGACGCGGTATTAACGGAGGCCGCTACTGTGCTTTTTCGTAGCACCCAAAGTGTACCTGTTTACTCAAGCAGGATTATACGCGGATAAGTTCTGAAAAGCTCCGGAATGGCGGATAAGAGTGTAATCGCATCGCGGCGAGTGAGGAAGCAAAAAGGAACGACAGATATAATCGAGATGGCTTTCAAGCTGGAGAAAATAAAGCTCGTAATGGCACTCTCAGATGTAGGTATACGATACTAACGGAAGGAGAGCCGTCGACATAGAAAAATCGAATAAACTCTATCCGCACTAAAACAATATTCTTGTTTTTTTATTCGTTTTCTTTCTTTGCAATTGAATTCCAATATGGTCGCGCTTAAATTCCGTTTAGCTTTTTATTTCCGCATGAAAATTGTTTTTCAGCAGCTGAAAATACATCGTATTGACTCGATTTTTCCCAGTTTCCCTGTGCCCTCCTGCGAATATAACGCAGCATTGCAATATGAAACGAAAAGCTAAATTTGGGGGAAGGAGTATCGACGTTACCTAGGTGGGTAAAAAAATTTCATTTTCTAAAAATATTTTTATTTAATAGTATCACCTTGTAGCTATATTTCCTGAAAATTTTACTGAAATATTCCTTACATTGAATGAGCTACGGTTTTTAATAGTCGACCGGGCGAGCGGTAGCAGCACCATACTTCAGACTTTAAACGCGTTTTTCTCGAAACACTGTTTACAAAGTCGGTGGACGTGATATCTCGAGAACCGCTTGACGGATTATTTTCAAATTTACAGGAGATGCGATGAGAAACATTTAAAGGTCGTTGACGATCTCACTTTTTCAAAATCGATCTTCATTTTTAAATAGTTACGTCGAAACGACGACTTTTTTCATAGATTTTGTATGTTCGAGTTTTGATTGGTTGCCGCGTTGTTAAAAAAAATTATTTAAATAATCGAAGACTGTCAACGACTTGGGTTTATTGTTAACTTGAAAAACGGGTCTGGTTTTTAGATTTCTGATGGACCGTTTAAGCTGGATAGTGTCCACCGCCAAAACTCCCGAAAAAATGTCATCTGTCGGCGGCGATGGTTTTGCTGTTTTTCTGTATTTTTTTGGTGAATTTTTTTAGGGCTTATGTGGGGTCGAAAAAAAAAAATGTTTATCTAATACTACAATACGTCTAAAATATTCTTCCAAACTTTTAAGCCAATGGGAGTAAAAGTATAGGAGAGAGAACCTTTGGAAATTCCCCCTGTTGGGAAAGACCGGCCGGGAGCGTTGCAGGTATATCGCATTTTTCTCAAAACACTATTTTTGAAGTCGGTGGACACGATTTCTCAAAAACGAATGCACCGACCTTATTGAAATGTTGCACATTTCTTCAAAATAGCATTGACTAGTGATTGAACGAAGATCTTTTGTTCGATTACTACTAATTTTACAAGGCTATACGTAAATTGTACCAAAAATTGAACTATTTTGCATACAACTATGCCAAAATTTCATATTCCAATTTTTTTTTAATCCTTCGTTCAATCACGAGTTATACTTATCTCCCAACAGAACAAAATTGGTTTTTTGAATTTCACATAAAGCTATCATGAGATATCCTGACCAACACGAGGACACTTTTTGAGGGGTCTCCGGAAACCAGATCCCACCGGCTGAAATTCCCAAATTTTCGGATAAACTTTTAAAAAAATATTGTTGAAATGTTGCTCTTTCATGTGTTTGCCATTTTAAATAAAATCATTTGTATATTATATATTTTTTAATAGAGAAAATGTGCTTTTTGGCTTCGAAACCCACGTAACACCTTAAGGTTCTCAATATATGTACCTTTGTATTGAAAAAAATACGTTTCTTTTTCACCAACCGTTCCTCAGAAGAAAAAAATCGGAATTTGGCGATTTTTTCGGGTTTCCAGGTAGATGTGGCCCCTTAACCCTTTGAAGCATACATTTTTCTTTACGTGCAATTGGCTTGAAATTTTGAACGTCGTTTGATGATCGCGAAAGTTGGTACTCGAGGCGTTCGGGGTCGCTCTTACATGGCATAAGCTCCCCAAAAAAAATAGATCATCAAATTTTGAAAAAAATCCTATAGTTTTTACTATTTACAACCGCCATATTGGATCCGCCATTTTCAATTTGACGGTTCAGACTTGGGGTTCGTATTCAATGGATCAAAAACCACGTTTTTACCAATTTTTTGGTTATGGTTTACCTGCTAGATTAGTCGTAATCAGATTTATTATATAAAAAGTTCGTTTTTTTTGCACTTTCGTTATTGCTGACACCAAAACTGCGTCGATACACTGAGAGAAAAAATTAATTGGTCCAATATCATTGGTGTTATTGACTAAAATTTCGTTGATTCAATTGTAAAATTGTGTAAATAATCGGATTTATTAGTCCAAACAAAACAAGACTTTGATATCATGATAGAATTAAAAGTTTTTTTTTTCATTCAAAACATATATTGTTAGCCGAGAATAATATATTATCGAAACTATTTAAAAAATTATCGCGAAAAAATTATATAGTTTTGAATGCATTTTCTGCAACGAACAAAAAAAGCGTTTCAATTCATAACATGAATATTGTTGATTCGAGTATACAAGAAAAATTGAATTTCGCTCGGTTGATTCAGATAAAATTTCTATTGAGTAAATATGTTATTTAATTTTTTTTCACCATATCAGATATTGATTTCCAAGTACATTATTCGTTAAAATATTAATCTTTTATTTTTATTGAAAAATATTAAGCAAATGTCTGAATTGGTTAAAAAATTATGCGAAAATAAAATTTGTTTCTTGCCCATTTGGTTGAAAAAATTCAACCAAATCATGGCCAAGCGCCACCGAAATTGTAGGTGTGAGGAAACTCGTAGTTCTCGGAGTAACCGCGAGAAGCCGCACGCGCGCTCGTTTCTCGTAAGCGTAGCGCGAACCGAAAATCTACTTAAGGCGTTACCCTCACTTGTAGTCCAAAAAAGGCCTTTTTCATGAATTTTTTTAAAGAAAACTACAAAACTTTTTTAGTCGATCAATATACCATCTTAAAGAACACATCTTGAAGAACTTTCAGTAATTTTTTTATTGAAAAATATTACATTGTTTAGTGGCAAATGGCCGTCAATGAAATAATGTTTTTATATCCACGGTTTGCGGTGACCAATATTGCGGCGAAGTGGATCATCTGAAAAAAAAAATGCGGTTGGATTTAGTCAAATATAAGTATAAACTAGTCTTTAATCGAAGGATTTTAAAAAATATTCATTTTTCAGAAAATGGCGGACAGTCAAAGTTAATGGTTCGATTGTAACGAAAAAATCGAACGATTAAAGACTACATTTTATGTATTAAATAAGCCTGCAAAATTTCAAGAAGATCGGTTCATTAGTGTCCGAGTAATCTTGGTCACCGACTTCAGAAATGCCATTTTGAGAAAAACGCGTTTAAAGTTTCAATTAGCCGATCGTTTACACAACGGATTCTTCTCTTTTAACGTTCATATCTCAGTCAATTTTGTTCGGATCGACTTGAAATTTTCAGGACATATTCTCAGATACTTATACTTAAAAAAAATGCAATAAAAAAATCTATTTTTTCAAAATCGCAAGTGGGGGTAACCCCTTAAACGCCGCGCCGGAGAAACTATAAAAAGTATCGCTTCTTGGCCTGTGGCTAAGATCAAAGTGTAGTATCTGTTCTTATCAGTTGAATATCTGATATTCTCTCCATGGATATTCCATTGGATATATAATATTCTCTCCACTATTATTGCGAATGATCATTCCAATGCTCACTTTTTATTTAACATTTAAAACAAATTGAAAAACTTACGTCCCATGGCATATTCGTTTCGATGTAGTAAATAAATAATTAATTCTATTGATTATATTTTTGTACGAAATAAAAAATGTTGTAGCAACCGCTTAGTTATTTCATCCATACATCTACGGATTGTATATAGAATGATTTCAATAGAATATAATTTTATTTGAAGGATAATGTAGATATTCGGAGAACAGAAGAGCTTTTTCAAATAAAATAATATGTTTTTTAAATCAATCACATTTGCCAATATTTTATAGTATTGTAACAATCTCATATATCGGTAGCACTCCGCAGCAGCATATTTATTTGGATCGACCAATATATTTTTTTGATTCAATTGGTTTTTTTTTCTCAGTGTATTTTTTTTCCACCTACGAGCAATTCACCGGCGATTTAATTTGTACTAGAATTACTCGCGCAACGTTTACTTCCGATTGTTCGGGAAAACAAAAAGCCGGGGCCGGGCTTTTCTCCGCAGCGGGACTCCCATTGTTCGAGCTCATTAGTTTGATTGAGCCTCTGCAGCAAATATGAAGGAGGAAACTACGTAGGTAAACGTCATACTTCCTGCCACGCGCAATGCCTGGACTCGGAAATAAACAGGATAGGCGGAAGGTGAGGCGAATAAGTTTATTAAGAGAAGGAAGGTTGAAGGATTTGGGGTCGAGTTATTCGTAGATTCCGGAACGTTTATTGCCGCGTTCAGTACCGGCACGCTTGCAGATCAGGCTTACAGTGTCAAAATGATTAGAGCCAAGTGCCGAGGGTTCATACGCCCCTCCATGATTTATCTCCGCATATCCCTTCCTTGGTCTTGCTTTTACGAGTGGACGAGATAGCCTCGGATGATATCCGCCCATAAAAGGCAAAACCTCCTTGGAAACGAAGCACGAGCTGGATCCTCGATAGTATGGTACACTGCGTTGATTTCGTCGCTGACTGCTCGGCGAGAGATGATCGCGATGATATTTGCAATATTGGCCACAGTATTCTATCATTGTGATTATTATAAGAGTATTTTATTGCTATTCCGAGACCAACCCCCAGACTCCCGTAGCTGCTTCGCTTATTTCGCTGTGTCGCGAAAGGGCACATCCCTGTCTGTCAAGTTGCAGGAGGGCACAGGGAAAATGCGGAAAACCTGGCCCCCACGGGCGGCTAGGGTAAGGTTCTGAAAACCCCCCCCTCTTCGATCGAGCTGAAATTTTGCGCAAACCTTTCTTTTAATATTTTAAGACAACCCTTAAAGCGATTTTTGGCGAGGCGCGATAGTTTTTGGGTTCGGGTTTATTTGAGTATTTTTCGGATTTTGGACAAAACGGAGAGCGCGATAACATGTGTAGGTATGAATGGAAACGTAGCATAGTCGGCGCGCGTTAAAAAAAATTAAAAAAAAAATCGATTTTTTGAAAATTCTACTGTGGCCTTACCCCTTAAGGTAACGCCCAAAGGGATTTTTAGCGACTCGCAATAGTTTTCGAGATATTGAATTTTAAGGTATCTCGAAAACTATTGCGAGTCGCTAAAAATTCCTTTGGGCGATGTCTTACGGGGTAAGGGCACAGTAGAATTTTCAAAAACTTGATTTCTTTCGCTAAAACGGTGCTTTATCATCATAAGAATAAGTTACTATTCGATTTATAGCAAGACATTTTTTTTCACCGACTTTACCTACAACTTTTGAATAAAAGAATTTTTTTAATTCCGTACGTGCTTCTCCAGGTATTCTAATGTAGGTTGACGAGAATTTTTGTTTTTTGTTCTAGTTAAACAGTTGTAGATGCTAAATGTCACGCTGCGGAGCGCCTAAAAAAAGATAACAAAAGAAAATATTAGTAGTCGGCCATTTTGTAAATCGAAAAATAAAATGTTTTTTCTAACAGCTTGATATTCATACTAAATAGATGTGTAATTAATTTTATGAGCGAGTCAATTTTTCATATGAAACAAATTGTTAAATTCGCACATGATTTTATACCCGTTACTGCGGCCTAACCCCTTAAGATATTAAAAGGAAGATTTGTGCAAAATTTCCGCTCGATCGGAGCGAAGGGGGGGGGGGGGTGGAACCTTATCCGGCAGCTAAATGTTTCCGGCTTAATTTTAATTTTCTTTTATTTATTGTTTTCTCGTTGTGCATCATCACATTTTTGCTCATTTTTATATTTATTTTCCTCATCTTGATTTGTATATTCCTCATTTTAATTTTAATTTGCCTTATTTTCATTATTTTCTCGTTATGCAATCATTCTTTTTTCTTTCTTTCGCGCTGTGTCGCGTAATTTTTTTTTCTTTCAGTCTGAGAACAATTAAAAAATAATTTAATTGTCCGTCCTCACGATCGGAATTTCTCACAGCCGATCGTTGCATCACACCATCCGGCGTTTTCCAATCTCCATCCAATTTTGCATGGGCCCTAAATAAATACTTGCACAACAACACTAGGAGAAATTGTGTGCACGTAATAATTATTTTTCGCCCCCGTAACGAGTAACGTTTCATCGCCGTCGCGGAATTTACCGAGACAAATGGGAGAACTGTTCGCACGCAGCACAAATGTTTGCTCCTTTGCTTGCGAATAGAGGAAACGGGGAGCGCGATTGCTGAGGAAGAAACGACGTGTTGCTGAATCAGATGTCTATGAAGGGAGAAGCAGGAGAGACAAAGAGAGGGGGAGAGAGAGAGAGCGGGAGAGAGAGAGAGAGAGAGAGAGAGAGAGAGCTGATAGATGGAGTGAGGGATAAAGGAGACAATAGACGGGAAAAAAAGATATCGCGATATTATTAGTCTGAGGGTGAGCATCAAGGAGGAAACCGGAAGCGTCTCTACTTGCAGACAAACAGGTCAATCGGTCTGACTCCTCCGGGAGGCTTTGATATCCTACAGTGAGTGCGTCTCCTTCATGTCTGCTCGATATAAAACGGTCGTCAAAAAGGCAAGCCATTCAAATGCCCATTCAGAGAGAAACTTATCAGTCAAATACAGCATCGTGTTTGTCAAAGCTGTTTTATATCTTCTTTGTACGAAAAACCATTATTTCTTTTCGACTCGCAATTAGCCCTTTTCCTCACTCCTTCACCCAAACAAACCCAAACAATCTACCGTTGTCAATAATGATTTGTTCAACTGGACATGTTTTTTTTTCTCCCAAAAATCTACCTTTGTCAATAACTATTTTTGTGACTAAATATATTTTTTCAAAACCACTTTCTATCTATTCTCTCTGTGTGCAGAAAAAGATCCTGTCCACTTTGACAGGATCTCCGGAGTATTTGGCTCCGTGATTTTTGAATGTCGTGGCTTAATGAAAAACTGGAGAGATGTTCCCGGCTTGGAAATCGATTGGAATTGGGAAAAGCGAAATGACAAGTGCGGAGTGAAAAATAACGAAAGAACGTTGGAAAAAACTACGAAAAAAAAATACATTTCGAATTTTTTTTAAGTCACACCCTGTTGCACGAGTATTTGGGCAGTGTAAACAGCATGCCCATATCGATTACAAATGAGGAGTATGCGAATAAAACCGGACTTGTCCACACTGCGTCAATTTTTTTTCTTTGTGCCTAAAAATGCCGAATTTCGTAAAAAATTGCATTTTTGCTCGAAAAAGTAGTTTTTACGAAATTTTGAGGCGTTTAAAGCCGGATTTGATAAAAAGGGTGTGCTTGCAGAAGACGAAAATAAAAATTGGCATAGTGTGGACGAGTCCAGTTTCGTTGGCCTGCTCCTGGAATAAAAAGACTTCCAGTCCATAGACGAGTCGATGCAGCCGCAGAGCGGAAAAGGTCCCCCGGCAATTCTCGAAAATTTTCGCTTCGCAATCCCCTGCAATTCCCCGGACAAACAGGGCGCCATCAAGCTGTGCCATATTTCATCGCGAAATCCCTCGGATACGTATGAACCCGAGGGAACGGACTTCCGCAAGGGCTTTTTTGGTTTTCGATGATAAAAAATAAAAATAAAAGTCCGAGTACACCGACGAAGAAGGATAAAGGGGAAGCATCGTTCTTTGCATTGCGTTAAGGCGGGATATACATTTAGACAGGAAAAAAATAAGCAATATTGAGAGATTTTTTAAACTAAGGAATAATTATTCTACAACTATTAAACTTTAGGTATACTTTAATAGTATATTTAAGTACACGAAACAATTTTTTTTAATTAATTCATCATCAAAATGGCGGAGCTGTGGCAGCGTGTTACAGCAAAGTCGCGCGGGAGTTGCGAATCGGCGTGCAGTCCAGCTTCCCGTAGACTTTGATTTGCAAAAAAGTTCAAACATTTTTTCAGTCAGAACATGTACAGTTTCTATGTGACGGTAGTTAAAATGAAGAAAATGCGAATTTGAGAAAAAGGCACTCATTTACAAAAATAAACAACAACATTTCACGTAACATTTCTGTAAAATGCACTGTAAAAAATTTCTGTATAAAAATTAATACACAAGTGTAGGAAGTTTTTATGCGAATACCGCTTATGAAAGTTCAGATAAGATTTTGAAAATCCAAAACAGGTTATTTTAAAAATGAAAGTGTAGGTCCGTAATATTAATATACTTGTGCGTTTGAAAAATAATGCACGTGTAAGGAAATAATCATATCCAAGTATATTAAAATCAAGAACCATTTGCTGATATCAAAATACGAGTGTATATTAAATTTAAGAACAATTTGCTAATATCAGCATACGGGTGTGAATTAATTTCACGGAAACAAAGTATTACCTTTAATGTACACTGTAAAAAGCTTCTGTGTAAAAATTAATACACAAGTGTATGATGTTTTTATGCGGACGCCGTTTGTTAAATTTCAGATAAGATTTTGAAAATCCAAAACAGGTTATTTCAAAAATAAAAGTGTAGCTCCGTAATATTAATATACTTGTACGTTTGAAAAATAATGCACGTGTAAAAAAATGTTCACATCCATGTATATTGAAATCAAGAACCATTTGCTGATATCAATATACGAGTGCATATCAAATTCGTTCGTATATTAAGTTCGTAAAATTAAATTCTTTTGTGCCTTAAATGTAGTGTTAATTTAATATAATTTTCATATTGTTTCATGTGATCTTCATCAGCGTTTATGAATTTTTTTTCCATTTCAGTTTCGCACTTTTAAATAAATTTGTTGTGATCATGCATTGTACGTATCGTAAAATTCAGTTTCACATATATTATATTTTTCAGGCTTCTGTAAATAAATTTCAAACTTGTTTTGTATTTTCAATGCTCTGTTTTTTATAGTTGATTTATTATACATCTGTAGTAATTTTCAATTGAAGACACGGGTTAATGCAATACATTTTCCACAAATTTACAAACTTGTCTTTGCAATTCCATGTTGCATCTATTAAATTCTATATCCACGTTAGAATTTCATGTACCCGTTTTAAATTTACGGTACAAGTGTTTCAAATTTAATTCCATCTGCTAAGTTCGTAAAATTCAATTCCTTTGTATCTTAAATGTACTGTAAATTTCATATCATTTTTTACAGTGTGTGGATTAAAAAAGTAGTATTTTTCTCCAATTTTTCAAAAACGATTTTCGTCAAGTAGAACGTACCAATATTATCAATATTTCTACCAAGTTTCAACTCAATCGGCTTAATAGTTTTTGAGTAATCCTGCACGCCAATTTCGATAATGCAGTTTTGAGAAAACCGCGATTGGCATTCACGCCCGCTCCGAATGCGAGCGGTGAGGCACAGCGTTGGCGGGCTGTAACGTTTGAGGTTTTTCGAATTTCGCTTTGAAACTTTGGGAAAATATTCTACGTATATAGTTCTATTGTTTAAAAAAGAAAAGAAAAAGAAATCGATTTTTTTATCATTGTAAATCCATCCCTTCCCCAGCAGACGTCTCAAGGGATGAAATATTTTGGGTATGACAGTTGATACAAGAAACGACTTCTTTCAGATAGGAAGATAGGGAAAGAAATACTGGACACATGTTTCGCTCGCGTATGGAGGTGAGAACACAAAAAAAAAAGGTCTGGACCGAAAGAAAGAGAGAGAGAGAGAGAAAAGTTGAGTCCACGAGATATCTGCCTGGAATCTCGGTCACATTTTATTCAATCGCAGATAAGTGTGTACGGTCGAAACATCTGTGTACAAAAATGCCTACGTTTATTGGTACATGCACCTGCGTTCTGTCAAAACCGTAATCTAGAAAGAATAATGCTGTTTTGAACGCTCCTACGAGGAAGGTTTCCTGCACGGGAAAAGATGGAAGACCATCTCTAAATTACGTCACGAACGAATGGGAACATTTCCGCGTTAGCTGAATGAGTTCATTCACCACATCTATCATGTTTGTGTGCTCGCGAAGAAACGTGAAAAAATAAAGAGAGCGAGCTCAGGTGGTCGACCACCTGAGGCGATGAAAAGATTGCTCTCGTGCTCTCCTCACGAAAAACAATAATTTATTAAGTCGAAATTTCACTGACGACGTAATTCAGATGCGCTTTCTTCCTGATATCTATAAATTTCTACCCGAACACAAATTATACGTACATATGGGATATTCCACGCCATTTCACCTAGCCCGTGACCCCGACCTTATTTTATTTTCCTGATTTTTTTGTAAAATTATACCCTATAGAAGAAGTATTAAAAATCATCTAAAAAAATGATTTATTCGAAAAAAACAGAAGGGCCCACGATGAGACTAGTCTTAAAAATCAATGAATGGGTCACTCTATTTTAGAGGATTTTTTGAAAAAAAATTAAAAAGTCGATCATCTTTAAAAAAATTGTTTTCACTTTAGGAGCAAGAAAAACGTTGACATTGATAATTGATAATTTGTTCATATTTTTTAACGAAAGTATGCTTCAAAATTAAAAAAGTTATGTATCGAACATTTGTCGATCGGCGTTTAAGCGTTTCGAAAACTTTCGATATGGACATTTTTCGACAATTATAACTCCTAAAAGAGAAGAGATAGAAATATAAAAATTGGTGTGGAAATTCCTTTCATGGGGTACAATCTTACAACAAAAAGATCAGGATAATAAAAAATGTTCGGGGTCACGGGTTAGGTGAAATGGCGTGGATATATATATACACGAATGTCTGCCATTCGTGTATACATGGGGTATTCCAGCTCAAGGAACATCGCTTAAGGGGTATGCCTGGTTGTAAAAGTTGAAAAATATTTTTTTTCCGAACAAACATATTTTAACAGTATATCATCTTATATTTTTTACGTAAAAAATTACAGCTCGTTCTTCAGATGATACTTATTCACGTACCCAATTTTTGTAAAAATTTATCATTGCCATTTCCTATTTTTTAAATCCTAAGAATGAGCTGTTTTCGACAGTTACAACTAGGCATAACTCGTTAAGTGTCCGCCTTCGTTTATTTGTTGAAACTCATATATGTGATAAAGCATTGAGAACTATTAGATACTTATCTTTTTTATCTGTGGAAAAATGACTTTAAGGGGGCAAACCACTCATTAAAGAATGTCCTGTCACCCTTTAATTTAATTTTTCCACCGATAAAAAAAACTACGTGTCTAATAGTTTTCAATGCTTTATCATATATATGAGTTTCAACAAAATCGAAGGCGGACACATAAGTGATGTTCCTTGTCAGACAACTTCTTCCCTCACCACCGTCGATTATAGATTTTCATAGCGGAAAACCTCACTCCTGGTGACAAAATAAACACCTATTTTTTTTTAATTCCACCTACCCCACCTGTCGCCCTTCTGCGGCTGCAAAAATGAAATAGTCCACTCGGGCTGTGTTCGAAATCTTGAGAAAAATTCAGATACGTTTTAGACTACTTTTATGCATTTTTCACCAAAGCTCAACGTGTGCTTCCGATATTACTTTTTTGGTTGTTGTGAGATTTCGATTTTGGGGATGATTTTTCGACAGTTTGTAAGTCGAAGGAGTACTTTTTCGATTTCGCAAGTAAAAAAACTAAAAAATGACGAAAAAATGTGTTTCTAAAATAGAAAAAATGTGTGTAACACTTGTAATGCTCGGGGAAGGATTGGAATCAGCTCAAACAATAGCGCGAAGCCTTTTCTGTTCAGGTAAATTTAAATTACTAACACAACGAGGGACAGGGGGGTAAGAAATAGATAAAGCAGGAAATAAAACAGCAAAAATCGCATTTTGGACGATTAAGGGGTTAGGCTACTGTAAAAATGATGAACACTCGTTGGTCGCTTGAGGGTAAATTTTTTTCTCAAAAATACGGTTTCACATGAAATTCACTTCGGGTGGAATCCATATATGGGCAGACGTTTTACACAACAAACAGAAACAAAACGTGTAGCCATAAACAAATTTAAGTAACAGCAATAAAAATATAAATATTCGTATTCGTTTTGAAAGAAGTAGTAGGCAGTTTTCCAAAAAAAGCAATGGTTTTACAGTTTTTAAGGGGTTATATACAGTCAGGAGGCCCAAAAAATCGATTTATCAAGAATTTGTAAGACCTTTAAATCTATTAACGTAAAAATTCGCACACATATTATGGTAACTTTTATTTTTAGTAAAATGATGGTATTTTAACCATAATAAACTTTTAGTAATATTATGGTATTTTAACCATTTTTATTTGTAAAAATAATTATTTTGCAAGCTGCTATAGCTGATCTCCGGAAGCACCACTAAAAAGGCGTCTTGCGGTGAGCATGATATCTTTGGACAGGATCATCTAAAATGAAAAAAACCAAAAATATTTCGTTAATATAATGGATTATCTTGTAATTGATCGAAGGGATAAGCAAAATAATAATTTTTGACAACATGGCGGCTTCTCAAAAAAAAATCGATTTTTGACATAAAATTAGGCCTTAAATTGTTTATAAAATGGAAAATATTTATCGATGAGAAAAAACCTTCGATTAATTACTAAAAAATATACTTGAAAAGATTGTGTTAAAATTCGAGACTGATCGTTTCCCTCCAGCCGTTTCCGAGAGATCTTGCTCACCGACTTTAAAAACACAGTTTTGAGAAAAACACGTTTAAAGTTTCGAAAGCACTTTCGAACGTTCTGACACGTCATTACAAATGTGCGTGTAACTTCGAGAATATTCGCCGGATTGACAAGCCATTTCCTGTGTGTGTACTAAAATATATGTACATTACGATTTTTGGAAAATTTCAACTGTATATAACGCCTTAAACATATTTATTCCTTATATGTATGTGTCATTATCTACATATATACAACAACTATTAAAAAAAACTATAAAAGTTTTTCTTTTCAATTAAAAATTGTTCACTCTTTCTCTCAAAATAAATCCAAACATTTATTATTTCATTGTTATTACTTCAATTCTTTTTATTACTGCACGTTTGCTTCTATTTATTCCGTAGCCGTCGACATGAAAAAATATATACGCCCGGATAGCCGACAAGTGACACAATGAAGACAAGTGAAGAAAATCTCAAACACCCTCTCGGGACTCAAAGCAGTTTGAGAACGCGGGGGGAGAGGGAGAGGGAGAGAGAGAGAGAGAGAGAGAGAGAGAGAGAGAGAGAGAGAGAGAGAGAGAGAGAGAGAGAGAGAGAGATAAATGGAGCGGAAGATTTTCTGTAAGAAACGTTTATAAAGAAATATTTATCCGGCGCTATAAACTTAGCTCCGGTCCATCTCCCAAGTTCAATCAGTACCTTTCCATCGGACGCAAGCTGCCGCGATCAGCGCGATGTCGCATTTCTATCCCTACTTTCACACAACTTCACAATGGTTATTCAATTTCAATCTAGTCTTTTTTGCTGCAGTGGACGTACTCGTAATCCAATAAGAGATAGGAGGTACGTAAAAAAAAACAGCAAGTAGAGACATTGTTGGATGAAAAGCAAAGTAAAGATCTAATTGAACGGAGCACTGGTGGAAGATTTCAGGAATAAAGCGCGCTTACACCATTCTTCGTATCTTTTTTGACACTTCTTTGGCTTCATCGAGACATCGCTCGTTCACCACTTCCGTTGTACGAGCTTTTCTTTTTCAATTGCTCCATCGCGCTTCTTATGTCTCTCCGAGTGATGACTTTTATTCCTCGCCGCTTCCACGTTTCTTTGTGCTCCGTTCTTTTTCTCGTCTTTTCCCCCAAGGAAATCCGTGGACTTTGCGGAGTCGCTTCGTGTACTCCTTCGTGTCTAATTTCACGGACGGCAAGACCAATTACCCCGATGAATGTATGCCCGGGTCTCGCGTAACTCCGGAGCATTCTCACGGCGACGAATACTCCGGTGGAAATTATTTCGCAGTCGTAAGTGATTCAAACGAGCTGAGGGGACAAAAAACTTTGGAGCCTTCATTCCTCAAGACCATAGAGACTTGCTGAACTTTCTTTTCGCCGCGGTGATATTTGTGCTTGATGGATTTAAATAGCCATTTTTATGAGGCGCCATCTTTCGCCAAAATGGTAATTTCGAGGGGATAGCTTGTTTGTTTTTTTTTTTTAATGCTAATTGAGCACGGGATCGTGGCATTGCGAGGGATAAACATTTATCGGAGTTGACGCGATACCAGGGGCCTGGAAGAAATTGCGAGAGGTATCGAACATGGCCAATGATCGTCAATCCACGACACATATCGAGCGGAAGAATCGGAGAGGTTCAAGGCAACTCAGCAGATTACGAAGAGACGGAAAGAAAAGTTCGCGACGGAAGAACGAAGAGAACGAAGGAGAGACGAGCCAGAAGGAGAATAGTCGAGGAAAAAGGGATAACGGAGTTTGCGAAGAAAAACGGCGAAGAAGTAGATGAGGGAAGGACTGGATGAAATAAAAGAAAAGGTAGACTAGCTGTAGTGAAGAAAGGGCCAACGAGATTGAACGGTAACCCGAGGAATCCCCAATCTGCAGTTCAACGCCCCGAGAGATACGCGCATCCGCGGTCACCGACGAGTTCCTCTCGCTGGCGAAGTACCCCAATATACTTTTATACTTATGAAAGTCCTTTGTACTCCCTTTCCTCTTGATCTCATCCCCAACGCTGCCAACCTGTCGAATTACCCCGACGTAGCTATCACGTACGTTCTATCAAAATGAATTCAGACATTTTCTATAATTTAACTAATTCATAGAAAAAAAATTAAGGCCTTAGGCCACAGGTAACGGGTATAAAATCATGGGCGAATTTAACAATTTTTTTTCGTATGAAAAAGTGATTCACTCATAAAATTAATTACACATCTATTTGGTATGAATATCTAGCTGTTAGAAAATATATCTTTTTTTTCGATGTACAAAATGGCCGACTACATGAAACTACTCGAAACATCTTTTTTCCAATTGGCGTGACAAATAACTTCAACAATTTTCACTCGATTTACTTCAAATTTAAAAGTTACGTTCCTAATTGCACTTCGCAGAGAAGTACGTACGGAATTTCTGATTAATCGAAAACTTTTCATTTTTGAGCAGTTTATAAGCAGTTATAGCGAAATTTTTCACTGAAAATTCATTTAAGTACAAATACCTACAACTTTTGAATAAAACAATATTTTTCAAATTCCATACGTACTTCTCTAGGTATTCTAATGTAGATTGACGATAATTTCTCCTTTTTGTTCTAGGTAAAAAATTGTGGATGCTAAATGTCACGCCACGGAGTGTCTAAAAAAAGATAACAAAAAAATATTAGTAGTCGGCCATTTTCTACATCGAAAAAAAAAATAATATTTTCTAACAGCTTGATATTCATACTAAATAGATGTGTAATAAATTTTATGAGTGAATCACTTTTTAAGACGAAAAAAAAATTCGCACATGATTGTATACCCGTTACTGTGGCCTAAGGCCTTAAACGTAAAGATACATAAAATACATCGAAGACATATGTCAGAAATGATACGAGTATAATTTCTTGCCACGCTGGTCTCGGTGTCAGCAACCACGGTGCGACTGTACCGGAGTTGACTCCGCCCACGCTGCGCACTTCACTCTGCGCAGCTGTCCTCGCGACGCGTGGCGTTTCCATTGGCGCCGAGCTACCCCCACTACGCGTCGCGGCACTTCCCCCACTCCGCGAGGATGGATGCGCGCCGCGAGTAGAGACTTTCGCTCACTGTTCCGAATTTTGGAACATTGAGGTTCTCTTATACGTAATTTAATGAACGGTGTCCAGTGATAAGCGCCACATAAAAATCCAATGCATACAGGGGATATATTGAATCTTCAGCTTTCGTGAAAACGTTCATCGGCTGAAGACTGCTCCATCGTATTTCGTCGAGCGAATGAGAACAAAAAATCTGGTTCTCGTGAAGAGGCATCGCTCAAAATAGCCACTTGAGTTCGTAAGATTAATGCACAAGAGTAGAATAATTAATCTAATTATTTTAAAACATGACAATACAAATTATTTACAAATCGTTATGATAAATGTTCCATTCATTTTATCATTTCAATTGCAATTGATGACTTAATTGTTCAAATTTAAATGTATCATTGTCCATTGAAATCCACTTTTCGACAAAGCGAATTGATCAATCGATAAAATTGCTCAAACTCAAAGTCCTTTTTGTCTCGTATTTTTTGTACGTTTTTCGTAATCCTCGGCGCCCGGTCGATCTTGTATTGCGCGGCTGGAAGATAAGACGAAATGAATTTTAGCCTCGGGTCAAAATACACGCACATATCTATACGTTGAGCTAAAATACGAGACGTTTTGATGGTTCCAACGAATGATACGTCTGCCCAAGATAACGAATGTTGCCGCCGCTATAATTTAACGCCATTCAAGATAAATTGAATTTTTTCACTATGTTGAGTTACGAAAGAATTAGTTATTGGTCAAAAGTCCGTCGGTCTATTCTTTATTCTCGTCACTCTCATCTCTCCAACTGCTTTCATCTGCAAGCGAAACGTTAAATTCTGCCAAAATTCCTGAAAACCACGAGCGTAGATTATTCAAGAAAAGTTTGAGAATGCTTTTTTCGAATTCGGTTCAGTGATAAAGAGCTATCAAGCACGTGATACGATGAACGAATTTGTCATGGATAATTGAAGTACGAGAAAAAATCTGATATTATTCGAATTGATTGGCAGAGATAACGTCAGAAAGTTTAACGGGGAGAATCGAAAATTGATCATAGATTAAGCATCATTGGCGAAATACTACACTCTCTTTCATCCCCGGGGAGGTTGAACCGAGAATACGAGCGGGGGAAACTTTTCTCGTCTCGGCAGAAAGTGTTTGACTTTCATCTAGCCACCTTTTTGCCGAGTCATTGCCTCAACGTAGCTCCCCAATACAGGGCGAGGAGCAAACCTTGTACTTCCTTGCATACTTTATTGGCAAATTGATAGTGCGTTACGGTGTATGAGATTACATGTATATAGATATATATACAGGGTGTCATGTTATGGATGGATAATCCTCGAACTGTCGATAGGGCCGATCATGTCCTACTATATGCTGAAATTTCAGTTTAGTAAAAGTCCCACAGTTTCCGAGATAAAAATCATCTGCTATTCGTTTTTCGCATGCCATTTCTTCAAATGATAACTTTTTTTGATCTGGTTTTTAAAGAAATCCTTTTGGTTATTTGTTTTATCTAGAAAACTCTTTTTAACCTCAAATCTTATGCAGAGTTTTCACACAAACCAATTCCAACATCTGACTTCAATGGGACTTCTTAATTTAAATGCTAAATAAAGGCTATTTTAATGCATTTTTTTATAGGTTTACATTATAGATATTGGTATACAAGTGGTTACACTTAATAAATATACTTTCGAAATACATTTTTCTTTAAATGGTTTAAGTTACCAATTATGGGCGAAAATGGTAGTTAAAAAAATGTCCTAAAAAAGTTGTAGGTCTGCGCTGTTGATGAAATCTCGGAGATGGATCATCCGAAACAAAAATATCAAACGGTTTTAGATTCAGTATGTTAATGGCTATAGCAGATACATGATTTTTTATATTCGCGAAAATCACTAAATGGCGGACATTTTTCGAAAAAACAAAAAACCGTGTTTTTTCACTGTTTGTGGCAAAAAAATAGTAAATATCAAAATTTGAAAAAATTCTTGATATGCGCCTCAGCTATAGTTGTGAAGAATATGTGGTTGAAATTTAATAACGATCGGTTCAGTAGTTTCGAAGATTTTATCAACAAGCCGTCGAAAAACGTTGTTTCGAGAAAAACGCGTTTAAAGTTTGTTTGGGTTACATAAATACATTTGATTTTTTTTGTGTATTTTGAAAGTGTATTTATTAAGTGTAATAACTTTTATATCAATATTTATAATACAAACCTATCAAAACAATTCATGAAAATAGCCCTTTTTAGCGTCTAAAGTGAAAAGACCCCTTAATAGCCTGCGATGTAAAAAATGTACTACGCATATCGTGCCAATTATTTTTAAAAGTTGCTTAGTTATTGTCGGTTCATATCATTTGTAGATATGTCAAGAAAAACCAAAAGCAGATGATTTTTTTCAACAAACAACATAATGCCTAAAATCTCGAAAACCGTGGAACTTTTACTAAACTGAAATTCCAGCATATAGTAGAACTTATCTGCCCTATCGACATTTGTAGGATTATCCATTTACAAGAAGACACCCTGTTGTAAATGCGTATATATATATATATATATATATATATATATATATATATATATATATATATATATATATATATATGTATATATGTATATATGTATATATGTATATATGTATATATATACTATAGGTGTGTATACTCATATATAAATTATACCAATCTACTGAGGCTTTCCCATTCATGACGCTCTTTCAAAACCATTTGATTAATTAATCGATACCAATGTTTCAGAAATTTCAAGGTCGAGTTTGATAGACGGGGTGCTCAAAAAGGAAATTATAATCAATATTTTTGGGTATATTTGAAGAAACTCACCACACCTTGCAAATACTAAGGGAACGTTGCATATTTTTGCTCACACTGAAAAATTTATAGCTCGAATTATAAAAAACGATATGTTGTGCACTGTACAATAATTATGGATACACATATACAGGGTGTCGATTATAAGGTAGACGTGGGTTTTTTAAGATGGGATATCATTGTGACGGTCAAAATAATCGACTGTTTTTTGCAATTTCTCTAACTACACATATTCAAAAAATGTGCAAAAAAAATGCCAAGTTACAATATTAAAAGTTGATCAAGTTTCAGATAAATTGGTGAGAGCAGATACCGCAACGATTGACGTATACTGAACCGTTAAATCGCGTTTTTTTTTCGAAACGACTTTTCTCGACCTAGCCGGAATCATAACTCTAGCTATAATTGTCCAATTTTCAGTTTTAAAAAACCAAAATTTCCGTAATTGCCGTAGCTATCTTTGTACGTAGCCGTTTTTTATGTATTATTTTTTAGACCCTCGAATGTAAGTAAAAATTTCGCCAAAATTACACTTCTTAACACCGGCCATTGTGTGGAATTTTTTTTTCGAAAAACGGCTACGCACAACGAGAACTATATTTATACAGATTAAAAAACATTTTTATTTTTTTTTGATACTATTTAATTTTGTTAAATGAAAATGTACACGAAATAAGTTCGATGTATGCTTAATAACATATCTTTTTTTCCAAATCCCAAACAGACAATGTAGTAGACAAAAAATCGAAAAAACTTCCTTCTTTCGACCCATCACAGTGGTGTCCTCCCTCACGGATGTTGCGCCGAGATTTTGCAACCAAGAAAAATATGATTTTCAAAGGTTTCTTAAGTCCTCTGAAAAAAAATACAGCGTACTCTTGCGACGCATAGACTTCGCTAAAAAAATCGAGATTCCCTTTTGAGTATACCAACATGAAGATAATTAAATTCCGAATACGAAACGCCTCTGGAAAACCTTTTTTCTGTATCATCGAGAAAAAAACGTTATCGAAGATACATTTTGACGTGGATAAATAGAATTCAAATTTATTAAAAAAAAGTTTATTAGGAGTGTTTCGTATTCGGAATTTAATTATCTTCATTCTACTGTACTTAAAATGGAAGTATGTTCCTTTTTGCCTACATACCTCTCTTCTCGAAATGAATAAGTTCATTTTTACTAATTTTATTCACTACCATACGAAGTCAAAGTTAAGCTTGCTAGGCTTTAATTTTACATTTGCAGCGCAATTGCGTGCGCGCAGCAGTGAACAATAATCAACATAATTAACTAGGCTTTGTGTGTTAAATATCCCTATTCTGTTTCGCTGGGTAATCCGGCGGTTGTTGGCGATGCGGATCCTCTCGAGCCGGGAATACGTTGGTGTCGTAATGCACTTTTGCAGGCTCCAGCGGGACTTCGAATAAATACGCGTGCACGTACATCGCACGTGAAACATCCCGTCCAATATGCCTGGATCCTACAACGCTCTTGTGGAAAATGTTTTTGACGGTTTGAAAAATGTTTTTGATTGTCTTACAACATGTTTTTCATGGTCTTATAAAATCTTCATGATTTTATAAAATGTTTTATAAAATGTTCCGAACGGTATGATAAAATAAAGAGAAGAAAATCAGTATAAACCGCAGTACATTTGGACAGGTGAGCGGACGATTTTTCTCTCCTGGACCGATTTTCTCGGCACTTTGTATGCTTCCGCGACGTAAATAATCCACATCACGTTCCTCGTGATGGTGGCGCATCCATCTCGATATACGTATAAAGATGCCTCGGGTTCATCGTTGCACGCAAGAAAACGAGATTTCCCGCATGTAACGTCGTGCCGTCGACTGATACGTGCACGTTACGGTTTCTATGCGGGTGGGCGGAAAGAGTATTACGCGCGAGGCCGTATCGCGCTCGTTTTGTCTCGTCTTTATGCATCGTCCAACCTCATCGAGTTATAAATGGAACGAATTTCACGTGCACTTGGCTGGACGAAGAGAAGAAAAAAAATCGTGCGAATTGAAAATAAATGTCGCTAGATGTGTGGAAACATTTATAACATCGGAATGCATTGAAAATCCGAAAGAAAAATCCGCCGAGACAGAGGGAGTTTCTTTCACGAGAAAAAACGAAGGGAAAAAATGGGAAGAAAAAAATTGCATTGATCAATACCGATTTATTAGCTCTCGAATGCTTCCGATCTTTTTGTGCGATTTGTCATCCTGGGAGGACCTCGCCACCCTGAAAGGAACATATCTTACTTGACTTGAACCAGTACGCCGTAAGCGAGTTGCTTACTTCTCTCTCTCTCTCTCTCTCTCGCTCGCTCGCCCGTTCTCTGAAAAATTGGTGCGGATAATGAGAGGTCACAAGACTGAATGCAATATTACGTACAGCTACGGCGGAAGCTCGAGAGATCCTTTGCGACTTGGAGGAATCTTCGTTCTCATTCCCTCATGGGTGAAAGAAGGATCGTGAGAAAGGACGAGAGCAAGGGCTCTTCCGGACAGTTACAAATTGGCGCAAACGTCTGTAAGTACTGCAGAAGCGCCAAGGAAACGACTAGGAGTCCTTGTATCTTGTCTCCTAGGACACTAAGGGTAATCGTTCCTGTAGACCAACAGAAAACGTTTACCGCTACTTCATCCTAGTCTCTCTCTCCCTGTATATACATATATATATATATATATATATAAATATATATATATATATATATATATATATAGAAGGATATATATATATATATATAATTACATATTAAATAAATATATATGAAAATAATTAAAAACTCTCAGCAATTCCCTAAAATAACCTTTTGAAGACAAATTTCTTCAAAATCACGTACCCGCAAGAATCAGTAGGAAAAGGATAAGTATAGATGCAAGTTAATTACTCTTCATCGCTTCCTAGATTTTCTGTCGGTTCTTTTTATGTTCAAAAATGTAGATTTTATTTTCAATATGTATATATATATATATATATATATATATATATATATATATATATATATTGCAGATTCAGCTTGAAGCTGTTAGTGGAACACGAACGCAGATATATATATATATATATATATATATATATATATATTGTTTACCGGTGGGATGCGTTGGTGTCGAGGTCCTTGGAAATCCTGGTCAATCGATGAGACCAGGCGCCGGGAGGACTGTCTTTCTCAGCGCAGAAACATATCTCTCTCTCTCTCTCTCTCTCTCTCTCTATCACTTTCTCCCTCCGTTTATCCTCTACCCGTATCTCCAATATTCGTGGTGATAGACTTACACACACTAACACATGTATCTTTGTAGATATATATATGTTTCCAAACGACACACGCACGCACACACACACACACACACGCACACACACACACACACGCGCACACACACACACACACACATATATATATATATATATATAAATATTTGTACATGTATATGTTTTCAGACCGAATCCTATACATATGTCATCCTTGATCTACGATGGAGTCTACGGTCCACTTAGTAAAATGTTCGGGCATAGTTGAATGCAAAGAAAAATTAATGTAGGTCAGCTGGAATAGAATCTGTTCCGCTCAAAATACGTTTCGGATTTTCTGCCCGGGCTTGGGCAGATTTCACTGGAGTTTTATCAGCGTTAATACGCGACGGAATCATACGCTCGAGTGATCGAGTTCGAGAGTTGATGCGAAAACATCAAACAGGCCAGACGAAAATTCGCGATCGTGAAAGTTCGACGAGGATTTGCAATAAATAAGATGGAAAGAAAAAGTTAAATTTTTTTTCGTACGGAGTATGAAATATATTTATGAATTTATTTATATGAAATAATTTATGAAATTGATATATATATATGATACAATGAAGGAATAATTACATTTATTTAAATTAAATATATTTATAAATATATTTTTATGAAATAATTCATGAAATTAATGTACATGAAATAATGAAGAAATATAGTACATTTATTTAAATAAAATATATTTATATTTTTTCTGATACAGAGTTTTATGTTATGAGTTTTGTTTTTTCTTCGTGCCGTCAGTGGAAAATTTTGCGATTCCGGAGCAGCGCGGAGATTATGAATTCAATGAAAGGGCCAATAAATCCTCCGCTCAATAAAGTTAAGCCCGGTCATTGGCAGGTGGGCAGTATTGGCGAAAAATCGTCACCCGCCGAGGCGACACCCTGCTTCGGCCAGGATAATACGGAATTTCGTTTTATGGTCGAAACAGTTATATCCGAGCGAATAGAACGATTCGCGAAACAGTATATTCGAATACTCAAACACGCTGTACGAGGGTATTATTGTGCCACGTCGCCTGACCTACCTCCACGTCGTTTCTGTCGCGTGGTCGCAGCTCGGCAAAGGATACCGAGCGTAATCGATGATACTTGTGTGCATGCACGTAAAATCCTGGGGAAAGGACTGCCACGAATCGCGAACAGCGTACGAACGTATACCCTCGGAACGAGCTCGTAAACTATTTATGCGGAACGTATACCTGCTCGGCCAATACAATTATTACGACTCGTCGATCCGTTCTTCTTGAACACATCCCTCGGTTCGCGGGTTAAAAACAAGTTTTTTTTTCTCTTCAATTTCTAGTGGATAGTTGTTCAATTTATAGTTTCCTTTCCTATAAATAAAAGGAGAAAAAAACTTAGCTCCAATCCGTAAACGGAGGGATCGTACTGGCTCAGCGGCGGCTTTGCTGGAAAGTATTTCAGAAAATCGATTCGAGTGTACGCCGGTAATGGATTTTTGATCACGTCCTATTAAGGGTAGTGTATCAAGGTTATTATGGAAAACACGTTGTCTGTATATTTAAAAAAAAACATGTTTTCTCTATATTTAAAAGAAAATATGTTTTCTATATATTTAAAAAACATCTTTTATGTATAATAACGAAATACAATTTCTCTATATTTAAAAAAAATACATTTTTTCTATATATTCAAAAATCATGTTTTCTGTATATTCGAAAAAAAAACACGTTCTCTATTCTCAAAAACTCGTTTTCTGTACAACAATACAGAAAAACAACGTTTTTGATTAACCATACAACTAACGTGTTTTTTAATATATAGAAAACTCCTTTTTTCCTATTATTACAACAATACGTTTTTGATAATTTTTAACTATTAAAAATGTCTTATAATTGGTATATTGAATTTAAAATACTAATTGAGCTTGATGCATACTCATAATAACATCACCAGTAAAAAAACATCATTTTTTCAATCGTGTCTTCTATATATTTAGAAAAAAAGAAGTTCTCTACTTTTGTAAACTCGTTTTCTGTATAACAAAAAAGTAAAAACCTTATTTTCATTCACTATACAAATGACGTATTTTTTCTATTATAAAATATGATACGTTTTTAACCATTTTTATCAATTTTCAAATTTGCAATGATTGTTATATTAACTCTTACTTGCCACTGTGGAGTTCGAAACAACCCCACCACTTTTTTTCTTATGCAAAAATATGTTGATGATTGGTATTCTACAGAAGTGTGGCAAGTAAGGGTTAAATTGAATAATACGAATCAAACTTAATGCACACTCATAATTACATCATCAGTGAAAAGAAAACATAACGCTCTAAAACATATTTTCTATATATTTAAAAAAACACGTTCCTATTTTTTAAACTCGTTTTCTGTTTAGCAATACAGAAAAAAAACGTTCTTTTTATTAACTATAAAAATAATGTTTTTTTTTTCAATATATAGAAAACGTTTTTTTGTTATTATTGAATTTGATAATTGTTTAATTATGGTTCAACAATAAAAAAGTTGCAGTAATTGTTATATTAAATTTAATACTAATCGAACTTAATGCATACTCATAGTTAAATCACCAGTGAAAAAAACCCACAGATTTTTTCAAACGTTTTCCATACATAAAAAAAATCTTTTTTATTTTTTTTTACTCGTTTTTACTACAGAAAAAACGTGCTTTTTATTGACTATATGAATAACGTGTTTTTAAAAATATATAGATAACCTGTTTTTTCTATTATTAAATTTAATATATTTTTTTCAATCATCAAGTTTTAAATCATTTTTCACAATAAAAAATCGCAATGATTGTTATATCAAATTTAATACCAATTATATTTACTGCGTACTTATAATTGCATCACCAGTGAAAAAAAGCATAACAAATTTCATCAGATAATAACCAAAGCTCATGAATATATTTTACATGGGGTATGTGTATCAAAGGGCTTCCTTATAAATGCTGAAGGGTATGGCGCGCCTCTCTCCTTTCAAAAGGAACATTTTCTCGCTTCCTCTTTGACGGACCCGGACGAAACAAAGTGCAGGGAAATACCGGAAGCGTATATTTGCGCGTGTCAAAGGTTCAGCTAAACTAAAAAAACCTTTAAAAAACGACAAACGAATAAAATTTCAAAAAATCGTAAACGTCGTCTCAGCATCGTGTTCTATAGGTCTGCCAGCCCAATTTCAGTCTGAAAAAATGTCTGCACAGACAGACCCAACAATTTTAATAATATTAGTAGGTTAGAACATATTATGGTCGAAAAAAATCGCGAGCCGACGTGGGCTAATGTACATTCGAAGATTTCTAATTGAAGTAAACGAAGGACTCGATTCCCACAGTATGGGAAAAAATGTACGCCGTCGCCAATGCAGATTATGGCATGAATGTCGAAACCATTTACTCGCCGGGATACTCGTCGCCTGTCTATAGCAAATGCAGAGCTCCTGTCCAGCAGGCTCGTCGTTGAATCATAAATTTCGCGGTTTACTACACCCCCGGAGCCCTGCTCTCGGCCGATGCCTGTTGCTGTCTGACCCAACCGGCGACACGTATCACTTCCAATGGATGCTTCCCTGTTTATACGAATTGGCTGTGGTGTACAAATTGTCCCCGTCGGGGCCACGGCGACTCCTCTCGTGTACTACCCCTACGCTATACATAGTTAATTTCTCGGATTCATTAGGCACACAGGGCTGTCGAGCTCGACTGAACTCTCTTCCGTTCACGCTGAAACGTTTTCTTTTTTAACAAATTTCGCCATCGTCATAAATATTATCGCAGTACATTTTTTTGTTTTTTTTTTCACACGTCGTGGATTTTAGGATGTCTGAATGTATAAATAAGTGTATAAATATATTTACAAATAAATATATAATCGAATTGATAAATAAATGTATAAATAAATGTCAAATAAATGTTTGAAAAGATTTTGACATAAATGTTTAAATCAATTTATAAATAAGTGCCAAAGTTTAAAAAATGTCACATTAGCATTCACATAATCCTTTTCAAAAAATTCTAAAAATTCATGCATTTTTCAGCCTTTCAATTGAATTTCCCTCTCAATGGTATATACAAGATCAACATAACCTCACAAATGGTCGAACTCAGTTTTCTCGTAGATATTTAAGTTTCTTTCTTAACAAAAAAATCAGGCTCCGTAGAATTCATTGATGCAGAGCTACACAATTTTATTGTGCTCTAAATATTATTTAGCTTTGAGAAATCTTGCCTCAAAAATGTCAGCTATCTCTCTCGTACTCGTGTCACGTGTCACAACCTTTACTCGGGAGAAAAAACGAGAAAAATAATGTATCACTCACAGTAATTATACCTACAAAATTTGTTTAATGATAATACAAATCGGTTCCTTTCGTGATTATTTTAATTGAAAAAAAAGTAAAAATAAATTAAATTCAAATGGTTAACTTTTTGTTGTATTTAAACGGCAATTTAAATTAAACCATTTTATAACCATGACTTACATTTAGTACAATTATTTTCACTGATGAAACTTGAATGAATGTTATTGTAGATAATTTTGTGATAACTTTGCTGTATACTTGCTTAGAAAGAAATTACCCCCTTTTCAAGAAGAATCATATAAGAATAATATATACGAGTATATAGTATATAAGAAAGCTATATTAGTACACTTCAGGAATAATATACTTCATAAAATATAATGTTAAATATAAGTTATTTATATTAAGAATAATATATAAAAGTATATAATATATAAGAAAACTATATTAGAACACTTCAGGAATAATATACTACATAAAATATGATATTAAATATAAGTATTTAGGGAAAATATAACGTTTGTGGGTTATTATTAACTTTTAAAAACTCTTCGTCTTTTACCCTTTTTAATTGTTCATGTTTTTTTTAGTCATGAATTCATCTCCCAAACTAGGGAAAAATATTTTGCTACTAGAATCATCCCTCTACGCGTGGAACTACCCTTATCCATACATGTATATATGGATATGTACATGTAAGGGTGCATATGTGTATATATATATATATATATATATATATATATATATATATATATCCGCGACAAGCAGCGTGTCGAAGCATCGGAATTCAATTGATTTACTCGAATCCACCTTATTTTCTATAGCCCACGTATGAGCGAACAGGGACGAAATCGATGATACGAGTTTCCAATGTTAGCCCTTCGGACACGACTAAAATGTGGAAATCAGGGATACGCAGACGCTTCGAGAAAATTCTTCGCGAGCGTTGTCTCGTCACTTTCTCGTTGGTGGACAACGCTTGTCCGTCCATTGTGCGACGGCTGTGTGTGAGACGTGCCAAATGGCTTTTAATGGCTTTATTGCAACGTACAGTCAGATTTGGGCGACGTGCCAGGCCCGGGGAACATCCACGAGAGTACAGGAGACATACAATAGTCGCAACCGGGATTACCTTAAGACACTCGTTTCGCGGAAATTAATATTACCCTTGGTAGATGGAAAAAGGGCGCAAGTAGCCTAATTTAAGGGCCGAAGTTTCGGGGGTTGTGCCGTTTTGAGTATTCGGCGATCGACGACTAGCCATAAAGGATTTTTCGTTCGGTGTTAACGGTGGTGCACTCGGGCATTGTGTTACGGTGAAGAAACCCAAGAGGGTCCTTCGCATGGTCATTTTCGATGAAGGGTCGGTTGGAGGGGTCAGGCCGGGAAGGATCGGGCGTCCCTTCCTGCTAATTCCCTTTGACCTGCATCCTACCTCGCGGATGACAACCCCACCCCCTCAACCAAACGCTCTCATTGGCCAATGCAACTAGTCACTTGTTGTCCACCAATGTACCACACTTTTCGCAAATTTTTCATTAGTACGATTTTGAGTATCGAGCGCGAAGCATCGATCGAACTTCGATCAAGAGCCGGGCCTTTCCACATGGCAGAGTGACTTTTTAAACGTTCGAGTGACGAGAGTGTCGCGCGGATAATTTTATTTCGTTTAATTCTTGACGCGATGAACAATTCTACGAAAATGCATAGTTTTTTGCAACGCATGCTCAAAAAGAGCGACGACGAGGTGAGCCCGCGTGTCAATTTTTTTCGAATTTTTCGGTTTTTCATTATTCGTCCGGAAAATAATTTTAACAACGAGTATTTGTCAATTTTTTTCGGCATTTTTTTAATTCTTTTCACTTTGGACATTTTTGCTTTTGCTTTGACAACTCTTTCTTCGTATCTGGAATATTTGAAAAAATAATTGTTGCTTTTCAGTTTGAGAGTTTGTGCTTTTAATTTGGAAATGATTTTTTTCGATTTTTTTTCTTCGTGAATGGCGAATTTGTAATTATTATTCGGGGATAGCGAAGTTTTAGGTGATTTTTAAATTTGTTGATCTTTCAATGGTGCTTAGGTGTAACGAAGTGTAAATAATTCTACAAAGTGAACACTTTACTAACACGTACTAATTTTTTTTACGCGATTAATTGACGCGTTGATTAATTTAATGGACGGCAGTTTATTTTATATTCCAAAGTGACTAAATTCCAAATATGCCGCGGTGTACTGTTTTGGAAAATTTTATCAGTACACTTTGCCTTACGGTAATCCGTGAATTCTCGATACGACAGCTCGGGAAACTCGAAAATGTACGGCTCTCGATTGTAAAAATCTTGGCAATTGAAATAGGGATTTGTTTCGATATAAATGAAGATTCTCACGAGATTCTTGGAATCGTAATCGAACATAATCCCCGTTCATTTCGCGCGGTATCCTCGCACTGCGGCGTCCAAGCCTCGAAGACAAACGTGTTTACCCTTTTTTCCC